>JAJOZX010000036.1:1537500-2137500 GCA_023014485.1 Bathynomus jamesi
ATTAGCTTCCTGTTTTGGGTTGCATGATTTTTGGGACACCCTGTATATAATAGATTTATGTCATTATTATTATTATTATTATTATTATTATTACAGCAAATTGCTCGTGTATTAATATTAGAAATTAGTGAATAATAATTAGTCATTTGATATTTCAGAAAAAAAGCTTTTTTTTAACATTCCCATTATAAGAATATACAGGGTGCTTCAAAAAAAAATTTGCCACTTATTATTGGGTGCTTCAAAAAATATATTTCAATAATGTGTATTTATTATTATTAAAAATTATTATTATTATTATTAAAAACATTATTATTAAAAAACAGCAAATAAACACTTACATAAATAAAAAAAAGAAAAACTATAAGTGATAAGCAATGAAATATTAGCGCCATATAAGTGGTAACATTTTTGAAGCACTCTGCATATTAATACGTGCACATAATAATTATATATATATATATAATATACTGTATGCAGGTATCATCTGTTTCGACAGATCATTAACTGTTCGTGTTTGTGTTAAATTAAGGTATTGAAAAGTTAAATGCAATAAGTTAATATGAGTTAAATTCACTTTGGTTCGAATTAAGTTTGCCTATTGTTCGCAACAAATTTCACTTAATTGCTCACCTGTTATCGGTCAGGTAACTAAATTGCATGGAAAATTCGTTGTATTGAGTTGTTGCCTACAATTCGCTTTTCCTAATTGTCTTAATTAGTTTAGTGTTGCGTGTTTTGTGACGAATAATAATACTGTATTCACACAATTGTGGAGAATGACAGAAATGGCTTCCCTTTCATTGCGTGAGGAAATAAATAAATGTTTATATTATCTTCTTTTTTTTATGGTACGTTCCTTGTAACACATTTTAATACAATTTAACAGTATTGAGTTCAAAAGTTTGATATAAATGTGGTCGCTTTTGTCTTCATCAAAGTTCTTTCTAAGTTACCTTGTGGCCACCTCTCAACACCACTTCCCGTTAGATCAGCGAGGTTAAGCGACGTTGTGACTGTTCAGTTGTTGGATGGGTGACCGTTCTCTCCGTTCAGATGATTTAGCGACCGTGGTTCGGATTCTACGTAAAGTTGTACAGTAAGTCTCCTCCGTCAATCGACCTTTGTCTTTACGGGGATTAAAGGAGCACTATTTCAGATCCTTCAGATTTACGCAGAACCACTGAGTCAGTTCTTTAAAATGAAAGTTGCACTCGTATTCAGGGGCGTAACTGGAGTAAAAAAGTTGAGGGGAATGAACGCAAGCCAAAAACTTTTTTAAGCATAGAATAGTAAATAGCTGGAATAGTTTGCCGGTAAAAGTAATTAGTAGCACGTCTATAAACGTGTTTAAAAATCGATTAGACGCATATGTTGATAGATTAGGTATAATTTAAGGTAGTAAAATTAATGTTTTTGTGGTTCGGAACCCACATAAAATTGTAGGTCCCCTCCGCCACCACGGAGGACATGCGCAGTACACAATTACAAACATGGTTAGGTAGACTAGCCATGAGTGGATCCTATGCTCTTTGCTGGTCTGAAATATTATAACATTATTGTTAGAAGTACTCATTATCTATGGGAGTAATTATAAAAATTGTCTCGCCCAACCTTTATAATTACTTCCATAGATAATGAATGCTTCTGACAATAGGGTTGTGTTCGTTCCCCACCCCTAAAACATTTTTTACTCCAGTTACGCCCCTGCTCGTATTTAAATATGGCGTCTCACTTTCCTAATCGTATACGGTCTAATATATAGACGGTATAGAGCTGTGCTGAGCTCCATCGAGAACCTTTAGCTCACTAACTGGCCAGTTTACATTATAATTAAATGTAATTTTGAATTCCAAGACCCATGCTAATATAATGCAAGTAGTTTTCATGTAAATTTTTTGTAGTCATGGTAGCTTCTAAATTGCTGCTTGTTCAAGAGTTGGTTAAAAATTAATAAGCACAGTCGGCAGAATGTAGCTATGATGTATTGTTTCATACGGTTCTAAATAAAATAATTTATATAGGGGGCCTATATATATATATATATATATATATATAACTTGGTTGAATGGTTTATTCTTAGGGAAACGTAGCTTAGCGACGAATAGGAGGACGAAAAGATGGTACATGTTTATTTACAGACGTTTCGGAAAAGTTCAATTTCCATCATCAGTGATGATGAACTTTTCCGAAACGTCTGTAAATAAACATGTACCATCTTTTCGTCCTCCTATTCCTCGCTATATATATATATATATATATTAGTGATGTAGCGGATGTCATTTTTTTCACATCCGCGGATGCGGATGCGGATGAGGATGTTTGATTTCAACATCCGCGGATGCGGATGCGGATGCGGATGTCTACATTTTCGTTATTTTTTAGGATATATTCGAGATTTGTTGTGTTTAACGTATATAATAAGTATTATATAGAGAGAGCTGTAGCTATAATGTAGTATAATTGATTAATTGTACAATAATTGCTGTACTTTTCTCTGAACATATAAAATAATATCAAGCATCTAACTAATATAGAAATCAATTAGTGAATTCGTCTGCAAATAAATTCGTTATATTTGTTGTTTCAGCCACAATTAGAAACCATAATTGTGTTACCAGGATGCGGGACGTGAACCCAACTCAAATGCACCCCACCGACCTCTTTCCCCAACCTCCTCCTCCACCCTTATAGAAAGAGATCTTTAATTAGCTTGATAACTATTTATATTAAGTTTAAAGTTTTATTAGGCATATTTATAAATGAGTAATTAAAATAAAGTAAACTAAGATGTTCATCGTTTAATGTTCAAACTTAATTATAGGAAGGTTATGCTTAAGGAACATTAATTTTTCTGCCTTTTCTGCTGCCAGTCTGTTTCTCTTTTCATCATATATTAATCCAGCACTGCTAAATAATCTCTCGCTTGGTACGTTTGTTGGAGGACAGGCTAAATGTTTCCTTGCAAGTTTACTCAAGTATGGATAGATATTCTGCGTATTTTTCCACCAACTAATAGCATTGTCACATGCAGCCAGGCGTTTTTCTTGGTGATAGCTCTCGATTTTTACTACATCTTTTGACATCGCGTAGGTCTCGTCATTGCTGCTTGACTCAAGAAACTGAGAGACAGATTCTGTGATAGATTTGCTTGTTGAAGGTGTTGGTTCTGTCACTGAAACTTTTATTCTTTTGGTGGGTGGCGAAGCGACAGATTCAAGAGATTGAAGCTCTTCAACTGCTTTGCCAAGTGATGATTTAACTCGTTCTAATGTACTAGGTGAAAATAACTTAGCTTTGTAACGTGGATCTAAGTAGGTTGCAAGAGAGTAACTTCATACAAGAACAGCCTCTCGTCTTGTCGCTTTCATCACTTTTGCGCACAATGAACTAGTTCTATTAATATAGTAGAATTTGATAATTTCCGCTTATTAATGACGTTTTATCTCAACGGTCCACATCCGCACGACATCCGCAGTCCAAAGTGCGGATGCGGACGCGGATGCGGATGCGAGAAAATGTGCGGATGTTCCGCGGATGCGGATGCGGATGTGACCTACATCACTAATATATATATATATATATATATATATATACAGAGTGTCCCATAAATCCGGCATCATAGGAAAAATAATTAAAAAAGGCAAAACAAAAGCTTTTATTTACAGAACGTGTTCAATATGTCCACCATTGTTTTCATTACACAAGTTCAGACGTGATACCCAGTCAGCAAGCACACGGTGAATGATGTCAGGAGTAATGGTGTTACATGCCCCAGTAATGCGCTGCCGCAAATGTTCAACACTCCTAATTTTCTTTGCGTATACCAGCGCTTTCAAGTGGCCCCAGAGATAAAAATCTAGTGGCGTGAGATCCGGGCTTCTAGCTGGCCATTCCACAGGCCCTCGACGTCCTATCCAATGACCAGGGAATTGTTGGTACAGGTATTCCCTTACTTGGGTGCTGTAATGTGCAGGAGCGCCGTCTTGCTGGAACCATGTTGGGAAATTTCCTTCTTCGTTCAAGACATTGGGAAATGCTTCTTCCTTGAGCATACGTAGGTAGGTGCCTTCAGTGACATGTTCATCGAAAAAGAAGGGGCCTATGATGCGATCCTTCCAAATGCCACACCATACCATCACCCGAGATGCACCTTGTTCCTTTGAGGAGGTATACCAGTGAGGGTTGTTTTGAGACCAGTAGCGGGTGTTCTGTCGATTTACCTCACCATTTCCATAAAAAACAGCCTCGTCACTGAACAGAATGGTGGACGGGAAATTGGCATCCCGAGCATATTGTTCCGTAGCCCATTCACAAAATTCCATCCGCCGGTCGGGATCATCTTCGCTTAATTTCTGTAGGATCTGAAGTTTATATGGATGCCATTTGTGAGCCTGAAAAATGCGATGGATGCTACTTTTCGACACTCCTGTCTCGGCGGACAATCGCCGAAGAGAGTTATTGGGACTTCTGTTAAAATGAGCCAGGATAGCAGTCGCTGTATCATCGTTAGCGGACCTCCTTGAAGGTCCACTACGTGGTTTATCTTCTATGGATCCTGTTTCCTTAAACTTTGCAACAAGTCTGCTAACACAACTCTGCGTTATTGGCTCGCGGTCTGGATGCAGTCTGTTAAATTCAGCAGCGTCCTCTCTTTGACTCCGATTTCCTATGAGTAGAATTATCTGGATTCGTTCTTCCTTGCTCACAGACATTATGGCCTGTAGAAAGAGAAAAATATGAATTATAGTTTGTAGAAATAGAAAAATATGAATTTCTCCTATGATGCCGGACTTATGGGACACCCTGTATATATATATATATATATATATATATATTATATATATATATATATATACACACACACTGTATATGTACACACACACACACACACACACACACATATATATATATATATATATATATATAAATTTTTAATGCGCCTCGGTGGTGTAGTGGTCAACATCGCTGACTACAAATCCATCGGCCCCGGGATCGAGACCCGGTGACGGCAGGTGGCGCGCAGCAAAACTCAGCTGTTCATCCTTCCACACAATAAAGAAAGTGGTTGGTAGATAACTGGGTACCCTGGGTGGCCTAGTGGTTAAGGCGCTGGGCTGCTGGTGGGGCGTCGTTCGGATCCCACTTTAAACTGTAGGTCTAAGGTGGAGTGAAAAGCTTGACTTTCATCAGAATGAACAATTCGGGCGGAAGCAAATCAAAGGTTATACAATTTGTTTAGATTCCTTTAGATGACTTCGAACGACGGTTCAGGATCGACCTGCGGTCAGCCTCTCTACAGCATCCGCCTCATTCGAGGGATTTGATGGATGAGAGAGTTATCTACTTTCATCCTGCCCTCGTCGCCCATGCGTGACCGATCAGGAAATATTTGTCAGTAAGGTACTATAGTTAGCTTTGATGTAGTTTCTTTGTCTACGAAAATCCCTGGAGCAACGACTTTACAATGGTTAAAAGAATTTCTAACTGAAAATAACATTGTTTGAACACTCCCTCACAATATACTTTTAAATCTCTTCAGAATTTGCCTTTCGCATTTGTTCTTTGGTTTTAATGGATCCTTTTATCAGCAGAAAGAGGGTTTGAACGTGATTTCACCCCTCTCAGTTACCTTAGGCTACATTTTTATGGAGCTTTTTGAGAAGAAATTCCTCCACCAAATTTTAGATCCTCCGGTGGTCTGGTGCAGATACGTAGATGTACTTGCTATTCTTCCTAATATCACTGATGCTGATGTTGTTTTACACAGTTTAAACACTATTTTACCTTCAATACAGTTTACCTTGAAAATGGAAAACAACTCCCAAATATCTTTCTTTAATATTCCCACTCATTAGATAATCATTAATTAGACCGACCTTTACAGTTCATAGAAAAAAGTCTCACTTATTCACTTAAATTCATACGTCCGTTGGTTTTTATCATATTCCTCCTTTACAAAGAATAGCATTTTAATCGGTATATTTAAAAGCGCTTTAAAAATATGTAGTCCTCAATTTTTAGACGTTGAAATTAAATATGTGAATGACTGTTTGGCCACTTTAAGTCCCGAGGTATTTTATTTTTAATTCTCTTAACATCGCAAAGAAAAAATTCTACGATATTAAATACAATATTAAATTCGAAAGTAAAAACATACTGACTTTACCGTCCTATCGCGAAGCATTAAGAACTCATCTTTCCCAAAATATTAACATAGTCTCCAGAGTGCCTCCCATCATCAAGAATCTTTTAAAAATTAATAAATTTGAGGACAACACTGAGATCGATGGAGTATATGAAATAAAATGTCCTGATTGCAATTGATTTTATGTTGGGGAAAATAACGATTTTAAAAGAAGGAAATATCAACACGAATATAGTCTAAGAAGTAGTAACATTTTCTCTTCTCTCCTCTTCACTCACATCGAACTGAATATTTTAATTATAGGTTAAATTTAAAAATTCATCCGTTCTTTTAACGATTTCTGAAGAGAAAAAGAGAAAATTAACCGAATCTTCTCTTATAAAATATACTGAAAACTTTAATAATAAAGGAATTTTTCAACTAAAAGATATTTTAAGCGATGTTTTACTCAGTGATCCTTATTTTAATAGATTTCTTAAAATATTTCAGGAAACAACTACGTAGCTCGCGCATGCGCCTCCAGGCGTCCATCCATCTTTAACTTTTACATCTTAATTGGTTTTAAGTTTGAAAGGCTTAGTTTCATCTTAAACTTTCACTTCTTTTATCTTGGGGATTTTAATATTAATTATACAGTACGATGATTGTACTAATATATATATATATATATATACTTCGTTAACTTCGTTTAGGTTCCGTGTGTTGGTCTCTCTTCACACGAAGGTCAAGCTGGTGGCCCCGCCTCTAGGTCTGGCTTGGTGGAGGAACGAGTTGCTCTCTTGCGCTCTCCACCGCACATAGCCAGGTATACCCGGCTCATCCGGTACTATCCTGAGGCAAGCATCTAGTCTTCCCTTGAAGACTTCAATTTTGACCCCTGTAACGTTTTTGAGGTCCTTTGGAAGGTGGTTAAAATTTCTTGGCCACCTGACAACCAAACTGCTTTCCTTCAGTGTTGAGGAGGTCCTTGTCGGGCCTTTAATTTGGAAACACTACACATTCTGTCTTTCCTATTTTCCAGCGTTGTTTGGATGGTAATTGGGTTTAAGTTGAGGTTTGGTATCAGTTTTTCAATAATTTTTCCTATGTAGATTATGATGTACCTATCTCTTCTTCTTTCCAGGGAGTACAGATTTAGTTTACGTAGTCTTTCCCAGTAGATGACTTCTTTGCAGCCATCAATCTTGGTTGTGAAATGTCTCTGCGTTTTTCTAGTTTATTAATTTTTTCCTTTTTATATGGGGACGTCAAAACTGAGCAGTATTCAAGTTTTGGTATGATCAGTGTTCTCAGCAGGGGAATCACTACTGTCTTGTCCCTCCTTTTGAACGTTCTTAGTACCTGTCCCGCGACTCTTTTTGCTTTGTTTATTACTATCTTATTTTGTGTTTCAAATTTCGCATCATCGGTCATTATTACCCCTAAGTCGACCGCTTTTGTGCTTCTCTGAATTTCCTGTCTATCTGCAGTCTGTATGCAGTCTGTTTAAGTTCCTCATTTCTACCATATCTCAAGAGCTGAAATTTCTCGGTGTTAAATGTCATATTGTTGTCTTCTGAACACGTGTATATTTTGTTCGTGTCCCTCTGTAAGGCTTCCACTTCATTTGCATCGCTGATTTTTCTGCTGATCTTTGTATCGTCCGCAAAGGATGTTACTCTACTGTTGCTGTTTACTCCACTGTCTATGTCTGTTAGCATGATAATGAACAGCAGTGGGGCCAGTACTGTATCTTGTGACACTGAGGTGCGTACTTCTGATTCTGATGATGATACACCTTGAATTTTGACGATCTGTAGGCGTTCTCTAAGGAAGTTGTAGATCCATTGTCCCACTTTGCCTGTTATTCCCATGTCTCATTTTATGTGTTATTATACCATGATCACAGTTGTCGAAAGCTTAGCAAAATCCGTGTGTATGACATCATAGTTTTCATTGCCTGCAAGTGCATCTAGGATATTGTTATAGTGCTTTATAAGTTGTGATAGGCATGATCTTCCGGATCGGAATCCGTGCTGATTTTCGTTAAATCTTTCCAGTGTCTCCAAGAAGTCATAGATTTTCTCTCTGACTATTCTTTCAAATATTTTGGTGAGGTGGGACGTCAGAGACACTGGTCTATAGTTCTTTGCTTGAAATCTATCCTCTCCTTTATAAAGAGGGACAATGTTCGCTCGGTATTTCCCCAGTGTCTAGAGACCTCCATATCCAGTATAAGAGTGTAGCTATTTCATTTTTATAGTTTTTAATCAATAGTGCGTTCCATTTGACCGGACCTGCAGCTGAATGTGATTTCATTTGTCCTATAGCTCTCGCTACATCTTCTGGGGTAAAATCAAAGTCAGTCTGTTATACCGGGTGGGCCTTTTAACTCTGACGGTATTAATATCCTTATAACTTTTTTGTTTTTTAACCAAATCAAATAAAATTTATACACAACATATGTACATACATAAAGTTTTTTTTCATCAAGATGCTTTTATCTATCTGCAGAATTGACGAAATGGCGAAGAAAAACCTTTTGACGTATACGAAAACAAATGCTTTATAACGAAATGTCGTATAAAATAAGCCAAAGTTATTGCGTAATTGCTACTCTTCCAATATGCCCTGGCCCCCACGCTCTCCAGATCTCACCCCTTGCGACTTTTTTATGGGGGTTTATTAAGTCGAAAGTCTACGCGATAAGACCAACCGACATTCATGAACTGAAACAGAGAATTCAAGCAGCTTTTGGTGAAATTACGGTCGAAATGCGACAAAAGGTGGCTTTGAAATACAGAGCAAGGCTGCAAGGCTGCCTATACTGATCGAAAATGGTGGAAATCACATTGAAGTTTATAACTAACCTTGTAAGTTTATAAAGGTAATTAAATTTATATCGAAAAAAACTTTATGTATGTACCTATGTTGTGTGTAAATTTTATTTAACTTGGTTAAAAAACAAAAAAGTTATAAGGATATTAAAACCGTCAGAGTTAAAAGGCCCACCCGGTACATTCTCCTTGCAATTTCTCTTCGAAGAATGCATCTATGTCAGGTATCGCTTTGTCACTTTCTGGGGTACTGAAGACAGATTCATACTGGGCTCTCAATGTTTCAGATATTTCTTTTAGATCGTCTGTTAGTTCATTATTTCCTTTCCTTAAGGGCCCGATAGTAGCGCGCGTTTTTGTTTTCCTTTTCGCATAGCTGTAGAAGTATTTTGGATTTTCCTTTATTGCTTCTACCGTCTTTTCCTCTTCCCTCTCTGTATGGCCCTTAAATCAGGGTTTGTATTTCCCAGCGACACTCTCCAGTTTTTCTTGTATTACTTTCCTGGCATCGTTGTTTCCGCAATTAGCTGACTTCGCCGCTACTCTCTCTCTTTTGCGGAATAGTCTTCTCTTTTGCCTCTCTAGGCAGTTCTTCTTTCTGTTTGGCTGTGCTTTCGGAGCATATTTTTCTAAAATTCTCAGCGTCTTTTCTTCCGAGGTTGTTGGGGTTACTTTTATATCAACAATCAAGTTCGTGTTATTCGTGAATACCAGATCTAGGCAGTTATTTTTCCTGGTATTTTCTCTTATCTCCTGTCTCAGCATAAACTCGTTTGTGAGAGCCATCAGCATTTTTGTTTGCTCCTGGTCCTCTCTTGTGCCCCCTTTATTTTGCTGTATAAATATATTTCTACCCACCTTTTTGTATTTTATAAATGAGAAATTAAAATCGCCGCAGAGTATTAGGGGATGGAGAGTTTAAGGACTTTATTAAGGTTCTGGTATCATCAATGACAGCCGAAAATTTTTCATTTGGAGAGTTTGGAGGTCTATAGATGACTATCAGTACCACGTTTAGTTTCTCTATTTTCACTGCAAGGGTTTCGAAGAAACTGTTGGATTTACTTATTACCGTCTCTGTCATATGCCTCTCATGTATATAAATAGCACAGCCACCTTTACGTAAGTTAAAACCATCGATATGCAATTCTTTCTTATCGATACAGTGTTCGCAGTTATCGAAGTTTCCTTGGCAATCTTTAAGATGTGTTTCTCTGAGGCATGCGATGTCCGCCCTTGTTTCGTCCATAAAACCTTTAAGGTACGAAACTTTGTTTAGCGAGTTGTTCGGTTTTATTCCTTGAATATTTGCCAGGACCATGTTTATGTTTTTGGTTTGCATTGCCCCTTGTGCATTTTAAGTTCGTTGTCCTTTGGTTTCGCGTGTTCTGTAGCGTTGTGGTCCTCCGAGATGGATTCGTTCCCGCCTACCTGTTCTGATAGCTTCTTGCCACGAAGCGGTCCGGCTCGAGGGTTCCTAGCTGTGTCAGCTGCATGTGCTGTATAAAACTTAGCAACCGTATTGTGTCCAAGATGTTGAAAAAATTTTGTTTGCTACTTGTGTTTAAAGAGTTTTGTTTGCTATTTCTGTACATATTTTTTTTCTCACATTTCTCCTGTTGTCATTTGAAACGTGTCCTTTGTCCTTTGAACTTGTCCGGAGGTGACGGTAGTAGCATTTTCTCCCGTGCTGGCAGGTTCCATATGTCGCGTAGGTCTAGTAAATGTCCTGGTGGTAGAATTTGCAGTTTCCACCGAATTTGTAGTGACCATTATTGTAGTAGTAGTTGCACAAGGAAGGGTGTTCGTAAATACATTGTCCTCCCTTATATCTGCAAATTCCTTTCACATAGTATTTACTGTACATATAGTTTCTTCCCCATTTTTACATGGGGCCTTTTTTTTTGGTGGTTTCAGTTTGATTTCTTTATTGTCTACTTGTTTCTTCCTATTGCTGCTAATGTTCTTTGTTTGAAATCTTTGGATTTGGTTTTGTGCCTCCATTTCCTCTGTTGGTGCTTCTTTCATTTTTGTTATTTCTGCTTCCTGTTTACTCGCTTTTTCTGTTTTTTTTCCTGTTCATTTTTCGCAGTTTCCTCTTGTACTATCTTCGGTCCTTCTATTTTTTTTCTCTGTTCGCTAGTCATAAATTCCTCTTTTGCCTTTTTCTCATAGTCTCGTTCTGCTTTAAAGACCGTAAACGGGTTTATTTCGATTATGCAGTTTTTGCAGACGAACTTGATTCCGTTCAATTGTTTAGCGCCTATTATAAGAGAGATTTCTTCGTCACTCCATCTCAAGCATTGAAATTCGACTAAGGACTGGCAAAGGTCGCAGCTGATTGTCTTTGATTCATCTGTTTCTTTTTTACAGTATCCACATGGTTGTATGAATTTATTTGCCATTGCCATGTTCTTTGTGGTATGTAAATGATTGTGCACGAAATATTAACTCAAAACGGTAATTAATTAAGTGAGGTACTTGATTTGACTTTAGAAATGAGGTTGGGAAAGTTTTTCTGCCATTCGTGGGGTAAGGGATGGGGGATGTGGCACGCTGTAGATTCTCACTGATTGGTGCCCGGGAGTGTACCGAGGGGGATAACAGGGATATTGCTTTTCGATGTGCAGTTAGATTTCCTCGGTGAGAAAACACTCGGAAGAAACGCTGTATAGATTAAGTTGCTTTGATATTATTTGCTTTATTTCAACACTTAAAGAAACATACGACTGTGTACACTGAATATTCACTAAAAAATTGGCACTATTTGAAAAGGATTAACTGCAGGATTTTTATTGTAATATCACTTTTATTCGGACTTCAAACGAAACACGTGTATCGTGTAACCGTCACACTGGGCAGGAAAACTATATGTATAATATAATAATATATATAAAATGACGATTTAGTAGGAAGAAAACCCAAAATTATGATAAACTAATAGCATTTTCTTTCTTAGAAATCTATTTACGCATTAAATATTCCCCCCTTTTCAAGTACCATCCCCTTAAAGATTCGTGTCTATAAAAGGAGGAGACAAAGAAGATGGAGATCATATTGAGGGCCAGTATAATTGAATGTCTTATACCTAATTTCTGAGTGTGAATCACCATTATCTCCTTTTCATTTGCTCTTTATCTTTTCGAGACGAGTTATTACTTTTAAGTTCTGCTTGATTGGAAGTAGTGTAAAGAATATAATATTCGTCTGTGATTTGTATCTCCTTCATTGAATACTGTTTCAGACGTCAACTCTGATACTCTGTTATAGAGATAATAATGAGTTGTCTGCCATTAAATAGTAATTTGAAGAATTCAAGATAAATTAGTTAATAATTCTTCTTTAATAAACTTCTACAGGGTGTTCGAAAAGTCCCGTCACCCCCTACAAAATGTACATATTGTAATACCAATTTTATTTTTGTGTGATTAATTGAATTTATATGTGATTCATTGACATTTTTTTTCTTTTCCAGGTATTAGAGTTGTGTGAACAATGGCAGACCAGTCCACTTACACCCTGGAGGAAAGGATGGTGATGAGCACATGGGCTCATGAAAGGTCACATACTGGCAAAACGACGCATTATATCCAGAATGATTTCAACACAAGATTCAATAAGGCTGAACTACCAAACAAGCGGTATTACGCTGGGAGTAAAAGCTGTTTGAAACTGGCTCCATGAAAGACAGACCACGGTTGAGAAGACCAACAACACGAGCAGAACAATGTGAAGGTGTGATTGCATCGGTGGCTCGTTCACCGAAAAAAGTCACTTCGGAAACGATCACAAGAACTTGCAGTCCCCATGTCCACAATGAGAGATCACATGACAAAAGATCTCAGCATGATTCTCACACCACACATGGAGGCGCATAATCCTTTGCTACGAAATTGATGGTGCACACACAGATATTCTTGATTAGTAACTGTAATTAGTAACTGTATTTACTGTAATTAAAGTAATTGTTGCTAGTGACTTGTTTCTTAAATTGGTATTACAATATGTACATTTTGTAAGGGGGTGACGGGACTTTCCGAACACCCTGTAGATTTAAATTGAACCCTGTCGTCTTTATCTCCTCGTCAGAATATTTAAGCATTATTGGACTTTTACGAAAGTATTAGTCAAAGGTAAGGAGGGTGCATCTGACTAAGGTGAAAGTCGGATCCGTAAGCCACGTCCCAACGAAGAATTTCTGACATATATTAGATATGTACAGTAAATCACACCAGAAACAGACTGAAGATTCTTAACACCAAAATCTTATATATATATATATATATATATATATATATATATATATATATATGATCCTTGTGGGTTTGCATCATTCATTCATTTCACGTGTTTAATTGTGAAATTCATCTCATATATATATATATATATATATATATATATATATATATAATATATACATATATATATATATATATATATATATATATATATATATATATATATATATATATATATACTGTATATATATATCTATATATATATATATATATATATATATATATATATATATATATTATATATATATATATATATATATATATAATACACACACACGAGGGTGGGCTGAAAAGTAATGTCTCCACTTAAATAAATTTTAAACGGTTTGAAGGATTTTATCGAAACAAAAGCAGATATGTACCTTAGAGTTTATTCTTCAAAACGATAAATTTACTTTTCTATAAAATCACCCTTTACTTCGATACATTTACGCCAACGATAAACGAGTTTTTGAAATCCATCCCGGTAAAACTTGGAGCTTTGACGACGAAACCAAAATTTCACAGCGGCGTTAACTTCTTTGTCAGACTCCTAGCAATTTCCACGGAGATGTTCTTTAAGTTTAGGAAAGAGGTGAAAATCGCATGGTATAAAATCGGGGCTATATGGTGGAGGTGGCAAGACGGTGAATTGCAGATCCTCAATTGCTTCTCGCGTTTGAACACTGGTGTGAGGCCGTGCGTTGTCATGAGGAAAAATGACTGCGTTTTTGTGGGTGCGAACCCTCCTGATCCGGTTTTTCAACTTCAGAGTTTCAATATAACGTGTGCAGTTGATTGCTGCCAGATTTTCCGTAAAGTCTTCGAGAACAACACCCAAAAAAACAGTCATCATCACTTTTCCAGCCGATTTTTTAACTTTGAATTTTTTTGGTTGCGGTGAATTTTTGTGCCGATATTCCATGGATTGCTGTTTACTTTCAAGGTCATAATGGAGGACCCACGTTTCATCTCCGGTCACAATGCTGTGCAGAAATTCATCTTCATTTTCGAAGCGCTGCAGATTTTCTTGGGAAATGCGTAGTTTCTCAGCTTTCATCTCGGCAGTGAGCATGCGAGGCACCCATCTGGCGCAGACCCTTCGGTAACCAAGAAAACTGATAATGTGTCCCACTCGCTCTTCGGAGATATCGAGCATTGCAGCAATTTTATTTTGTTAATCCGACGATTTCCACGAATCAATTCGTCAACGTAGTTCCGATGAAACTCGTCGGTTACCGTTACAGGCCTTTCACTTCGCGGTTTGTCTCGCAAATCTTCTTGTCCTGCTTCTCCTTTACACTGCCTCGCCCAACGTCGAACGGTACTCACATCAACACACTGTTTGACGTACACAGCTTGCATTGCCGATGAATGTTTGTGGGAGCAACACTTTCCGCGGTCAAAATTTCAATTACAGCACGTTGCTTGAAGCGAACGTCTTTATTCCTTTCCAGTGTAATCGATACTGAATCAACGCGTGGTATGAGTGTAGGCTATATTAGGCTATAAACTAAAACCGGTTTTATCTGGTTACCTCTATACAATCTGGAATGGGGTGGGGATATCAAGTTACAATACAAAACCGGTTTTACCTGGCTACCTCCACCCAATCCATGATTATTCAAGTGGAGGCATTACTTTTCAGCCCACCCTCGTATATACACACACACACACACACACACACACACCACTGCTTCGATCATCTTTGACCCCCTATTCTTTAAAGTTGCGGAAAGCGCCAGCGACCCCCTAATATCCAATACTTTTAATGATGTTTGTAGAGAATCAATCCACATTTTCTAAAGATCAAAGAGTAAACTAATTTCTTTCTTATAGAATGTTTTTATTTTGATGTACAATTCTTTCAGAATAAATATTACCTCAATATTCAATAAACAAATTGGAGTAAACGCAATTAAATTCTATTATAATATTATCTTTTAATTTCATTGAAAAGCGAGTATTTATCATTCATTTTCCTTCCAAACTTAAGCAGTTTCATTTATTTTGTTTTTCGAATTTATAAGAATTTTCGCGTAACTTATAATTACTATTTATTTATTTATTTTGTACTTTTTATATTTGAACATACAAAAAACCTTTCCCAAAAATCTGCACAGACAAAAATAATTAATGTTTGGAGCTCTGGAGACTCATTTTCATCATTAAATTCAGGTTCTCTAAGAACACACGCACACGCACATACTATATATATATATATATATATATATATATATATATAAAAGCCAAGTTCGTGCATATTTTTGGTACACGATATTGATACAATTTACCTGAATTATATTTATGTGTTTGATGTTATTACTCGGATACTGAGCTCTGCTATAAACGCAATAACATTGAGGCAGTTTTATCAGAATACGAGACAGTTTACAGCTCTACAGAATTCCTATGAGAATTCAAGAGACATCTTCATTGGATGGAAACGTTACAATAAAAGCGAAAAGGATTTATTATTAAATGCAAACTTTCAGTCACAATAATTTCTTTCTGGAATTCGTTCAATTCAGCTAAAATCATATTCATGTGTCATCGCGACAGCTCACCTTTGCCGATGGAAACCCAAAACGATCTTATATTATATATATTTATATATATATATATATATATATACACACACACACACACTGGTCCCTCAGTTTACGATGCCACCGATTAACGGTATTTCGATTAACGATCTGCCTCATAGGGGTCCCATTGTTTCTGTTAACGATAAATTTTCGATCAACGATATGTTTACGATATCACTCGGCCGCCAATTTCGGCCAATCGGAACATTCCTAAGTGGACTACTTCAAGAAGCTGTTAATGGAGAGGAGGAAGTCAGCACAACAGACAACTCTTGACAGTTTCTTCAGAAAGAGAATAAGATTGGAGCCATCAACCCCTTAAGCCATCTATTTTCTTAGCCTAAGGTAAGAATTTTTATTTATGCTCTATTTATTAATTATTTATCCATGTTTCTATTAATAATAATGTTTTAATATGTTCTTATAACGTTTATTTATTAAAATTGCATGTTTAAATATTATAAACTATGTTTTTAGGGTGAATAAGGTCAACTTCAGATCGTCTTGGAACGATGAACGTATATTTCCTATATTCGATTAACGATGGTTTTCATGGAGCCAATTAATATCGTTAACCGAGGGTTATATATATATATATATATATATATATATATATATATATATATACAGGGTGTTTGAAAACTTTCTGTACAAATTGTAATGGGGGATAAGCAACACCAAGAAGACAAACCCTTTTCGTCTATAAGTGTATGTCCGCTGACGTCACCATTCGGCGCGAGAGGGCGCCGCTGCAATTGGCTAAAAGGTAAAGTGGGCTAGACTCGCGTTTGCCGCGGGCATTCTTAAATCGGACGTAGTACGCGTAACATGTTTATTTAAAGAAGGCATGTTTATTTAAAGAATTTGCTGAAAGTTGCGACCGGTAGCATCAATGCATGCCCGACAGCGTCGAAGCATTGACCGACGTACACGTCGAAAGATTCCCGGCATTTCGGGAACAGTTCCAGCGGCGACAGCGATTCTTGCTACGAGGTCTTCTTCTGAGTAAATGGGAGTCTCGTACACGAGGTTCTTCATGTGTCCCCACAGGAAGAAATCGAGGCATGTTAAATCGGGCGATCTCGGTGGCCAGGCTACGGGCCCACCCCGGCCTATCCATCGGTCCCCAAAAATGGCGTTCAGATAATCCCGCACATCGTTGCTGGAGTGTGCTGGGGCCCCGTCGTGTTGAAACCACATTCGTCTACGAATAGCCACGGAAACATCTTCCAGCAGTTCCGGCAACGTTTCTTCAAGAAATATCCGATAAACCCGCCCGTCGAGTCGGGCAGGCAGCAGGTACGGCCCAATCAACTTGCCATGGACGATACCCGCCCAAACATTGACGGCGAACCGTTCTTGATGAGCATGCACCCGTGTAGCATGTGGATTTGCGTGCGCCCACACGTGAGAATTGTGCATGTTAAACACACCCTCACGTGTGAAACAGGCCTCATCTGAGAACAGCACATAAGCCGGAAAATTAGGCTGCACCGCTGTCTGCTGCAGAAACCAGCGTGCGAATTCCACACGAAGAGGGTAATCCCGAGGTTGTAATGCCTGGACTCTCTGACGATGAAACGGATGTAACTGCTGCTCGTGCAACACTCTCCAGACCAGGTCGTGGTTCACACCAAGGATACGTGCAACACCTCGCGTGCTTGCGCTTGGATTGTCCTCAAATCGCCGTAGGATTTCTTCTTCCATGTCAGAAGTGCGCACGTTTCTCTCCCGACCAGTGTCATGCATGTTTGCATGGAATGTTCCAGTTTCTCACAGTCGCCGATGCAAATGCGCAAACGTTTGGTGGTTTGGCACACGTCTGTTTGGGAAGCACTGTCGGTACAACCTCACAGCAGCTCTTCCGTTTCCATTGGCAGCCCCATACACCATATGCATGTCAGCCATCTCAGCAGTCGTGAAGCGCTCCATGTTACGCGTACTACGTCCGATTTAAGAATGCTCGCGGCAAGCGCGAGTCTAGCCCACTTCACCTTTTAGCCAATTGCAGCGGCGCCCTCTCGCGCCGAATGGTGACGTCAGCGGACATACACTTATAGACGAAAAGGGTTTGTCTTGGTGTTGCCTATCCCCCATTACAATTTGTACAGAAAGTTTTCAAACACCCTGTATATATATATATATATATATATATATATATACAGTATATATATATATATATATATATATACGGTAAATTGAACAGAAGATGAAAAACGAAACAATAGTGATTAATGTTTTCGTAGGAGATATATTAATTCCCGAGATCAGATATTAGGAACTGCCATTATGAAAAAGTTAATTAGCTGCAGTAGTATTAATCTATAGGGGAATAATTGCTCTATTACGCGTAGTGTTTTTATTTCTTATTTTAATATTTACACAGTTTGAGATAATATGACTGTATCTGTGATAAGAAAAGGTGCATTTGCGTTGTTGTGGGGGGAAAACGCAATCTTGCAGTGCAATCTTGTTTGTAATAAATCACGCATCAGGACCTATAAAGACGAGGGTGTCTGCATGCGAGGCAAAATAACGACAAGCACGCGTGAAGGGATTCTGGATTGGATTACTCATTTGAATATGATAAAGCGAAGCATTAAGCGCGATATACCTCTTTATTATTGCCGATGATGCTGCGAGCTGCTCGTACCCTGTGTTGTATATGTGGAGCGGTACTCATAGTGGTAAAGCCTTTACTTTTTCTTTTGAAGACCATAATATAAGATATATTTATAGACCAGATACAAAATGTAAAAGATTAAAACATGATCAAAAACGTCTCATAAGTTAATCAGGGATGATTATTTTAATCATCCGTCCTTCACTCATCACTCTCACTAAACTAGTTAGAAATACGCAGCACGGTTTTAGGGGAAACAAATCTTGCTTAACTAATCTTTTAGAATTTTTAAAAAGCATGGTTGACGTTTACGATTGTCATCGGGCGGTTGATGTAGTGTATTTAGATTTTCAAAAAGCGTTTGACACCGTACCACACAAAAGACTCATCGAAGAAACTAAGGCTCATGGAATCAGGGGTATAGTAATAAATTGGATAGAAGAGTGGTTGCGAGGTAGGAAACAGAGGGTGGTCGTTGATGGAGCGGAGTCGTGTTGGGCTAATGTAGCGAGTGGCCTTCCTCATGGTTCTGTATTGGGCCCCTTGCTTTTTCTTATATATATTAACGATTTAGATGTCGGCCTAGTCAGTACAGTTTCAAAGTTTGCGGATGACACGAAGCTGGGTAGTAGGGCGATTAATGACGAAGATAGAGGTAAAATCCAGGAAGATCTGAATAAAATCGTTGATTGGTCAGTCACATGGCAAATGAGATTTAACGTTGATAAGTGCAAAATTTTCCATATAGGTTCGCGTAACGGTAATTTTGAGTATAGTATGTCAGGGAAAGAGTTAACAAGCGTAGAGCAGGAAAATGATTTAGGAGTTATAGTCACTGGTGATTTAAAAGTAGCGAAACAAAGTACAGCAGCGGTCAATAAGGCGAACAAAGTGTTAGGTTTTATAGCTCGGAATTTTGAGTACAAATCGCGCGATATTATAGTTCCTCTTTATAAATCATTAGTTAAACCCCATTTGGAGTACGCGGTCCAATTTTGGAATCCACATATGCGCAAAGATATAGACAAAATCGAAAGAGTTCAAAGACGAGCAACTAAGATGATTCCGTCGCTTAGGTCAAAGTCGTACGAAGATAGGCTTAAGGAGTTAAAATTGACTACACTCGAGATTCGGAGGCTAAGGGGTGATCTAATCCAGGTTTTCAAAATTATGAATGGGTTCGATAACGTAGATAGAGATAGCTTTTTCGAAATATCTCAATATAATAGGACTAGAAATAAGGGTGTAAGTTGACAAGTAGAAGGTTCGAGACAACAGTTGCCAAAAACTTTTTTACGCATAGAATAGTAAATAGCTGAAATAGTTTGCCGGTAGAAGTAATTAGTAACACGTCTATAAACATGTTTAAAAATCGATTAGACGCATATGTTGAAAAATTGGGTATAGTTTAAGGTAGTAAAATTAAGGCTTTGTGGTGATTGATCCCACAGCTCAACACAAGTGTTGTGGGATATAGGGAGGCAGCATCTTGGGTTAGGGGATACTCTCTGTCCTTACACACCCCATTTAAAGAGATTCCTCTGCCGAGCGGTGCCCCCCATAGTACTGTGAGGTATTGAAAAACTCATGATCTTCACTTGCCCCACAAACACCTTTAAATGGGAGACCCAAACTGGGTACACACACATTTCTACATACTGTACAGTCTTTACAGCCACACCTACACGTTTCCTCCTAATTATATATTGTAATGTATATGGTTGTAAATTGTGACTTGGTCCGCAAGTGATATGGACCGTGACTTATTTTTGGTTGGCAAGGTACTGGTATTGATGGATACCGTAATGAAATTGACTGGATTCTTTGGACCTGATATATTTGCATGTCGGTTATAAATAGATATAGAGTGTAACATATTTGTGGATAGTAGTCTATTATGACTTGATCCTCTTTATCCAGAGATTCTATCTTTAGTTTTAAATTGATAATTAATTAGTTTTAAATTGACAATTATTTAGTTTTGTAAAATTTAGTCGTTGCCAATGTACAGGCAGAGTTTACATAGTGGAGCCGCCTCGATGGGTCGAAGTGGCCCCTAGTGTGCCCACTATAAAAATTTCTTATGTTCTTATGTTCTTGTGGTTAGGAACCCACGTAAAATTGTTGGTCTCCTCCGCCACCACGGAGGACAGGCACAATACAAAATTACGAACATAGTTAGGTAGACCAGCCATGAGTGGATCCTAGGGTCTTTGTTGGTCTGAAACATTATAACATTATACTGAAGTCGTATCGAATAATCACTGTCAATCATCACCCTTGATTAATTTTCACAGGCCTGCGAATGAGAACTTTGTAAGAGTTCTTTTCTTATTAATAACCAATTTTATATAATTCAACTACGCTGATTTCGAAAAGGTGTTCATTTTTTCTATCACGTAAAGATTTTCTGTAAACTGGTATGGAAAAAAACATCATAAATAAATATTATTTATTTCAATTTACATTAGGTACCTATTTCGCTTTGTTATACTAATTACAAATGCAAACAACTTTAAAAAGAAGGAAAACTATTAACGTCAATTACATATTTATCTTTATTTGTCCTGAGTTTTCTTGTATGATCTATGCTTTTTAGTATCGAATGTCCGCGCTGCTCCTTTTCTTTTATGTAATAATTCTGGAGTATCCCATTTCAACATCCATCAGTAATCAGCCATCATGCTGATGTCTCACCTTCCCTGATATCTCTTCTCCATTTCTTTGATGTCTTGATGAAACCAAGCATTTATAGGCAGTAGTTTTTAATCAAAATTTAATGAAAATTACTTACATATGTAATAGGAAATATGACATTTTGTAAATATTTTGTACGTGATGGCGAAAAATGAATATTATTTTCGGGATCAGCGTGCAAAAATTATTGTATAAGTGATAAAATATTTCGGACAACAAAACCATCGCAGGGCTGTTATTATTCATATTCAGTGGAAGTAATACTCGTATATATCATATTACCTTTCAACCTTTCACTTGTTCCGAGGGGTGATTCATCGGTTCACTGAGGTCAGGCTTATTGCCCCACCTCTCGAGTTGGTCTGATGAGGGAACGAGTTGGTTCCTTGGGCTTTCTATTTCACATAGCCAGGTACATTCAGTTCATCAGGGATTGTTCTGAGCCAGGTGTCTAGTCTTATTTTGAAGACTTCCACGTCGACACCGTTCATGTTCCAGAAGTGTTTTGGGTAGCTGGCTGAAAAGTCTTGGCCCTCTGACAACAAAACTATTTTCCTTCAGAATTGAGGATGCTCCTTGTCTAGCCTTTAATTTGGGAACAGGACACATTCTTCCTTTCCTATTTTCTATTACGTTGTTTGAAAAGTTATACTTTATGGTTGAAATTAAGATTAGGGACTAATTTCTGTATTATTTTCCATGTATAAATAGTGATGTACCTCTACCTTCTTTCCAGCGAGTATAAATTTAATTTACGTAACCTTTCCCAGTAATTTAGCCCTTTATATCCACTGACCTTGGATGTGAAGTTACTTTGAATCCCTTCTACTTGGCTAATGTCTTCTTTTTTATGGGGACGTTAAGGCTGAACAGTATTCCAGCTTGGGTATCATCAGTGCTTTCAACAAAGGAATCATTATATTCCTGTCCCTTCTCTTAGAAGTTCACAGTAGCTGTCCACTTATTCGTTTCCATTTATTTACTGCTATCTTCTTTTGTTTCAAATTACGCGTCGTCGGCCATTATAATTTTCCTAAGTCTTTTGCTCCGGAGTTCCTCTGAATTGCCTGTTCATTTGGGAATAGTATTTCCTGAATTTTAGTTCCTCACTTCTTCCGCACCTTAAAAATGAAAATTTCTCGGTGTTAAATTTTATATTGTTGCCTTCTGACCAACTGTAAATCCTGTTCATGTCCGTTTGTAAAGGTTCTATATCATCTTAGTTTCTTATTTTGGTACTAATTTTTCTCATCAGCAAAGGATGTTACTGCGCTATTATTGGTAACTTCATTGTCAATGTCAGTTAGCATGATTATGAATAGTAATGGCGATAGAGTGGCACTCATTAAGTATTCGTACAGAGAAATATTTCCGTTATATTAGTACTTATCTTTCGAGAAGAAGAAACAGTATTATGAAATAGTCTTCCTAAACGAGCAGCTCCAACGTCATAAGATGAAGTCCATCTCCGAGGAACAAGTCCCTCTTGCCGTAGAAACTGCTCCTGTTGACAAAATGGCTTTAGGTTGTTGTTAATATAGGTCGCCTTGCTATAGAACTCGTTACGTTGGATAATTCGAGGAAGTATACCTGTTAAAACAATCTTATTAGTTTTCCTTTAGTCGCTCTAGTAAGTCCCTGTACCTAGCCAGCAGCTCTTCCGATCTAGAATGTAGAACGTTATTAGTACTGACGTGAATAACATACGTTGTTTCCTCAGAGGTTCCGTCTGTAAAAAAATCAACACAATTAGTTATAGCTTCCACCCTTGCACCAGGGTAGCAGTAACGGCGCCTACGACGGGGGGTTCCTCCCGCAGAATTCCTCGAGCTGCCCTCGAACAATGTAATCACCAACGAGTCGTATTTCAGGTTCATCCACGTCTTCGAAGCCTAAAACAAAAAACTTATTGTTCGTTAATATCGGTAGACCAGTCTTAGGTTGTCTCAATGGGGCTCCATTACGCACTTGCACGAAGGGTCGGGAACTAGGGGAAGAGAGAGGGCTATTAGTATTATTTATATCATTAGTAGAAACTGAGGCAGGAGGGGCCGTGACTGAATAATAACTCATCTCTAAAGTCCCAAGGGATTCTAACTTTGCCGTCAGGAGCACCACCCATTCTTCAAGCCTAACTCTGGCCTCCCTCTCACGCTCCAGCTCGTTCCTCAGCAATTCTATGTTTGAGCACCACCTGCAAACTAACTGATCATTATTATTAGCGAAAATAAACGTGTAAGCGGCAAACATTCCTTTACAGCGACTGCAAGTACTTGAAGGGGATGCCATGCTATTAACTAATTAAAAAACCAGCGTTTGGAAATTAATATCGACTTAATAATAGTAATCTAATAACGACGTACATCTCCTAGAATAAGTAAGGAGCAATTAATAACTAAAACGTAGGTCTACCGCGTGCTTATTGTGACGTCACCTGCGCAAGCCCGCAAAAATGTTCTTCAAGCGCAGAAACAGGTTCTTGTAACATAAATTTATACTAAATTAATATATGCTTAATTAAGCTACCGAGTAAGGTTGTGGAAAATAAAAAGTATTAATAAAGATGTATTAAAAAAAAAAAGGAGAAAAACTTCTGTCCACAATTCGCCCGCCTTTTTTCCCTTTTTCCTTTTTTTCCCCATAGACGGTGACCACACCGTACCTGATGATCCTCAACAAGGCAAAATCAACCTTATTCGACCACGTTTTGGAATTTTACCCTCTCGAAGGAAAACAAACAATGCAAGCCTCGTGCACTCGCCTTGGTTTAATCAAATAATACAGTAATAAATAAAGTCAATAAATTAAATATATTCGTTTATGAATAATTAATAACAGGAGGTAATTTAGTTAAGAAAGCACCAAACACTTATTTTTTTTAAAGACACTTCGAATAAAATCACTTATTCAATTGGTAAAACTGAACACTCGATAGAACACGTCTGTTCACAAGGAAAGACAGATCACTTCATGGAAAACAGATCACTTCATGGAAGACAGATCACTTCATGGAAGACAGATCACTTCATGTTGCCACGATGTTCCAAACTTAAACGCACTTTGTGACTTAAACCATTCACAAAATTGAAGTCGTCAATCTGTATCATTCCCCATGTAATTCTTGTACAAAATGTATCTTGTACGGATGAAATTTGTGACGTTGCAATATTCGGTGTGCAGATGTCTTTGAATGTCCACTTTCACATGTAATCTTTCCCACCGATCGTTGTGAAGTTACTGCGATCCTGGAAAATACATCATACTGCTTCAGGCGACCTGCTCTTGGTTTGTCCTAAACACGCCCGGTCTCCTTGAATCTTAAAAGCATTCGACCAACAGAATGCTGACCAGGTCGTGGTTTATTGGGATGACGACGGTGAAATTTTTCAGCTGTCTGTCTTTGACAAAAAAAAAATGGTCCCAAAAAAAGACCAATTTGAACAATTGTTTTAGTTCTAATGTATTACTTTTGTAAATTTAATGTAAAATAAATTTTCCTACGAGACAGGACTTATGGGACACCCTATATTTATATAATATATATATATATATATATATATATATATGTGTGTGTTGTGTGTGTATATATATATATATATATGTCGCGAAGATGGAAATGAATTCCATTTTGGTCATTCTATATTCCGTAATATTTTTAGGTTTGCGAAGCATGAGTCCGCTGTTCCTTCCATAAGAGCGAATTCCTAATACTTCCTATTAATTCGAAATACAACAAATCTCTTGCAAATGCTTATTCGACCTTTCTTGTCATAATAATTTATTTCATTGCTTTTAAGTGAAGCAACCCTATGAATTGCACCTTAATAGTAGTGTAAATTAACCACTTGCTTGTATTTCATAATTATAACTCCAAAATCCCCATCTGTAAATATCCCTTATATACCTCGTTAACCTCGTTGCAGTTTCGTGTGTTGGGCTCTCTTCACACGAAGATCAAACTAATGGCCCCACCTCTACGCCTGGCTTAGTGGAGGAGCGAGTTGCTCTCTTGCACTCTCCACCACACATAACCATAGCGCACACACACGCACACACGCACACACACACACACACATATATATATATATATAATATATATATATATATATATATATATGATATATACAGGGCCATTCAAAAAAGACGCAACAGTTTAAATTGCTTATATTTCGTAATATTGTTAACATACAGGAGTGATTTTTGTATTAGTTTACAGCGTACAATTGGGAGTTTTTATTTAATGAAAAACATATTCAATGTGTGAACCACCGGCATCCAAAACCATTTGCAGTCGACATTGAAAGTTGGTAAGTACTGTGCGTAGAACGTCATGAGTGATTGTGCTGACAACAGATGAAATTTCCTCTTGCAGCTCACTAATTGTGAGAGGATTGTTTCTGTAAACATTATCTTTCAGATATCCCCATAAAAAATAATCACATGGGTTGAGATCCGGAGAGTATGGTGGCCAAGACCATCCACAGGCAAAACGTTCAGGGAAGCGATTCGAGATGACGCGAGCGTCAAAATATTCATTTAAGGCGACAAGAGTCGTTCGCCTAGCGCCTTAGGCTACTAGGCCTAAGCGGTAACAAAACTCCCAGGTGTACGCTGTAAACTAATACAAAAATCATTCCTGTACATTAACAATATTACGAAATATAAGCAATTTAAACTGTTGCGTCTTTTTTGAATGGCCCTGTATATACAGTATACAGTATAGAGGGTGAGTCAAAAGTCCGGAAATATAGGAAGGCAGATTCATGGTTCACTCACTAATCTGCATTAAGAGAAAACTAAGAGAAAAATGTTGCAAAAATAACCCCTGTTATGCTCCAAAATGTGTTCCGTAATGCTGCTGACAGATTCGAACTCTCTAGAGATACTGATGGTGCTCATGTAGAATCATATGCTTAAGTATTCATTAAATGTATGCCTTCTATTATATTGTTATTGAATTTTACTTTTTGCTACGTTTTCACTGAAATAGATAAGGACTTTATAAACACCCTGTAATATAACCGCGTTATATTTGTTATAATGTCTTGAACATTGTCATTGTTATTCATGCTTTGTGGTCATTCATACTCTTTTGTATTATTTTGATAATATTTAGCAATCTTGTTATATGTTATAATGTAATCTAATTCATTAGATGTACTGTTATTTATAATTGTTACAGTACCTGTTCTTGTGAATTATTAATCATATAATTTCATTCAAATTCTATAATTTAATTTTCTACTCATCAGTATTTCGTGATGCAACTCCCTACACCAATTATTATAACGTAAAGTGTTGAATGTGTGAAAATATTAGGTTTCAAGAATTATGTGTAAATATTATAATTAAATGTAATAACTGTACAATATATTTAATGTAAATATCACTAGAAAATTATAACAAAATTCTAGATAATATGGCGCCATTCAGAACTGTTAAACTGACAAAATTAATATTTTATCTTAATATTACTCTAGCTTGCAAAATCCCTCATTTAGGGAGCTAAAACCCTCCATTTCAATCTCTCGCGTATTGGCTTTTAATTATTTCACTGTTAAAACGAAACATCATTCCTTCCCCACCACTCATGATGGCGAATAGGTATTCTCTCTTTATAATTCTTTAACGTCTTCGCTATCCATCGAATTGTATTCCTACGTCGCTACTCTATTTGTCGAGATTCTTTGTATATTTACTCGTTTCATTAAATTACTGAGTGAAGAAAATTCACCCACAAATTTTTCCACTTTTACTCATTTCCTTATTTAGTATTTTTAGTACATTTACCTTTATTTCTCGTTATTATTACTACTGTACATTATTATTATTGGCTCCCATTACTCGGATGAAGTTACAAAATGCTCACTGAACCTTGCTGGACGCACACCCGGAAGTTATGTGCCCAACATACTGTACATATGTGTGTGTGTGTGTATATATATATATATACACACACACACACACACCACACACACACACACACACACACACATCACCTGACATTTAGTGATATTTTAGATTTTTTTTTTATTGGACAATATTTATGACTTGCGCAAGCCTTTGATGTTTAAGGATGGGTACGCAAAACCTTACGTTTCAGCGAAAACCGTCTGAAAACTTTATTCGTGTTTTTCATTATTGTTTTAATGTAAAATTTACAAATATTTTCCAAATATGAACTTATTTTTAAACTATTTACCCTTTTTTTAATAGGGTTTTTACTGCTAAAATGGGTTCCGTATACCCGAATATTTGTATGTACATTTTTATATCTTATAACATTAAATTAAAAGAAAACTAAAGATATTCTGGAGAGAAATGGCAACTATGTGCGTTTGTCACCTTGAGAAAGGAATGAAGAGCATTCATTGACAATCTAAACAAAACTTTGAATTTCCTTAGGCCCATACATTATGCATCCTTTGGTGGTAAAGTTTTGTTTGATAGTGGATAGAGATAGTGTATGACGTGATTTTTATCCTTTTCAAGTTTTTCAGATTTGTTTGTGCTTAATATAATTAATGTGCTTAATAATAAAAATGGAAAAGTGAATAACTGATTATGGAAAAGGGAGGATTGAAGAAGTATTCAGCCGCCAACGTGTGATTGGTAGGTCACACCATAAGTGCTTTCCCAGAAACAAAGTTGGCACCCAGGAGAGAAGTCAGGGGCTTGCTCTTCCATCACCGAAAGAGCATATCTCTCAAAGAGAGCGTTGTAGCCACCACCGACGCCTTTCTCCATACGTGGGAAAAGGCCCGTATCCTGATCAAGGACCACCAACATTTACGGAATCAGGTAACGAAGCTCCACGCAGAGTGGCAGGGACTGAAAAACAATGTATCTTCCACAAGAACCTGACAACCCAGAAAAACCAGAAACTTTTCAAAACCGCCTGAGTGATCTGTATGATGTGGCTCATCAAAATGCCATGACTCTTATCTCACCTCCAACATCCGACTGAGGAACGTATTATCCGCCACAGTGCAATTTGACAGGCCTGGATAAAATACCAAAAAGCCTGTGCAGAGATGATGAAGGCCACATTTTCTCCTAGAGTCCCCATAATCTTCTATTGCTATCCTTACCCCGTTGAAGAGTTGGGGCTAAGGGAACCCATTATGGGTCTCAGCTTTAATGCAACGGCCATCAACACAGGAGCCTGTGGAGGTATGTGTGGCAGATTGGAGATGTTGATGGACCATGCATTCCTCCATTTGCCCTGCAGGCAATAAAGGAAAAGGCCTTTAGCCTTAATGATGTCTCAACGTCACCAAAGATTGAGCTGTTCATCAAATTCTAGGGTTATTGGCCTAAAATCAGGCAGGAGGGCTACTCAAGAGTCAATGAAGATGCGGAGAGCGTACATACCATCGCCGGATAGAAGATGAAGTCAAAGCCTTTGCTCTTCAGGCACTTACAAATAATCATCCCTGAGACGACTGCAAGGAGTTCTTTGAGCTGTCTATTATCTTTACGGGAGGATCTCCTCCAGTCGGAATAAGTTTCCACTATCTCGGCGCTCTCCATCGTACTGCTGGATGGCCCGCGAGATCTACAGCCTCAAGATGTAGTTATTTCATAACCAGTTCCCTCGTCTCGAGATTCTAGTTACAGCAAGACTTCAATGTCTTTCTCAAGACAAATGACTTTGTACGTCACTGCTTGGTTTACCTGTACATTGGCCACTTTAGAACCAGGAAGAGATTTATACCTAGTCGGATTTATACCTATCACCATCAGGGAATTTCCAAAAAAAGTCCGCTACTACCGCTTTTGGCCGACAAATATGGTATCTCAGCGAGATTATTATTGGCTTGCTCTTCTTTGATCCTGTCGTGTCATCTGAAGAGAAAAAGAACATGGTCACGTCCATGAGGGAGAACATTATTTCTGAAAAACTCTCCCAAGGAGTCATTGTTCACAATCCAGGGACAAAAGAACTCCATGACTTTGTTACTACAAAGACAATTTTTACAATCCTGCAGATTGACTCGTTTCCTGGAGAAGGATCCAAATAAGTGGGAGGATGGCGCCTCTTATTGTGAAAGCCCGGGTATTGTAGACTTGTTACAAAATCTAGAAGAGGACGAGCCATTGTTATTCCAGAGCTATATAATAACTAGGCTGATCAATGCAGCATTGCTTGTATTTATTAAGTTAAGATATATATACAGAGTGCAACAAAAGTCCGTTCCATAAGGAAATAAGATACAACAGAATTGAACGAGAAAATAGTTTTAACTATACATTACAAACAATACAATCAACTTGCCAATTAATCCAGTACATGCTAAAATTGTATTCCATGTAGTCGTTGACACATTTCTACTCGTCTTTGTAAGCTGTTGATTATCATCACAATCAATTTTGTTACATCTTATTTCCCTTTGTGTACGGAATTTTGTTACACCATCTATCTATCTCTCTCTCTCTCTCTCTCTCTCTATATATATATATATATATATATATAATATATATATATATATATGGTGTAACTGAGGAAGTTAGTACCCAATCCTGTATAATAGGTTTTCTATATACTGAGTCAATTTATTATTCATTCTAGTTATGTTTGTCTAGAAACATCAGAGAGTCCTTGGATTCTTCTTCTTTAATAAATTTAATAATTTTATGTTGGTTATTGAAATAGTTGAGAAAATATTATGCGTGAGATTGTTATTTAAAAAGAAGAAAAGTATCGTCCATATATCTCTTATATAGAGACTTGAAGGGAGCGGTATATTGTTGCAGCCATAAGCCTTTATATATGTAAACAAAAAACATACTAAAAATAAATATTATTAGTTGAGGTTACTATAATATTATAATTGTGAAATTGCCATCGATTATCTACGTAACAGTATAATTAATCAGCAACGGCATCATTTTTCTCTCTCCCATATTCCGCTCTGCAAAAAGCACGCTGCTCTCAAGTTCAATAGCATTTTACATAAAGTTAAGGTAGACAAAACCAGTATTGTCCGATTCTCTCATATGCCACATGTCCAACTCTTATTCCACTTTAAAGATATGTGCACGCTGCTTTTTGTGGCGTCAAGACCGGATTCAGCCTTTTAGCTTGATCATCTTTTAATATAGTATAGTAAAATCATATAATGCTCCAGGGCTACTTCTAAGACAATTTTAGTGGGTAGGTTAAAATAGTTTTTCTTTTGTATTTGTATTTGATCACAAATTTGAAATTACACAAATCAAATCAAATTATATTGATGCATATATATATATATATATATATATATATATATATATATATATGCTCTTATTTTATTTTAGTAGGTGGGAGAAATCTTTCTGTACGTTTTTTTACTTATATACCTTTTTTATTCAAAGTTAATTCCATTAAGACTCTTGTTTATAGATCTTATCATTTATGTTCATCCTATATTGGTCTTCATATTGAATTTGAATATTTAACTTTATTACTTCAAATGGTTTTCCTAAGAAACTAATTCAGAATTATATTTCTAAATTTCTTGATAATATTTATAGACCTAAGACACCCGTTTTTAATGTTCCGAAAGACAACTGTTACCTCATTTTTTTCTCTACCTCGGTCTGGTTAGTGACAAGAGTGAGAAAGACCTGTCTGTCTGCAATTCTGAAGAAATGTTTCCTCCAAATTAATTTTAAATTAGTTTTTGTAAATCCTTCCACAATAGGATCTTACTTTCGTTTTAAGGATAGATTCCCTCCCCTTTTGTGCTCGTCATGCGCCTACAAATTTGATTGCTCGCACTGCTCGCACTGCGCCGCTTTACATTGGAAGTACCATTCGGTTATTTCAGTTCCGCATTGACCAACATTTGGGTAGGTCGTCCGGCACTGGTCGTCCTATTAGTAACCCAATGCAATCTATAATATGTGAACAATGAACATTCGGTTGAATGCGACACTCGCTTTTCACCAGATAATTTTAAGATTTTAAGATAATAACACAAGTGATCCTAGATTACACTGATTAACAAAACTAAACTTTTTCTGGTTCCTGCATAAACATAGCTGATCCTAAAAGAATTTTTCACGCTAAATTCGAATCTGTTTTCACAATTTTTTATCACAGAGGTTTTGAAAAAAATGCAGTTTTATACAAGCATAAACAATTTATTTTATTATACAAATGTAGCTAAATAAACAAACAGAAAGCTACTGAAATGATTTAGTGGAATATTTTCGCTTGTATGATGTACGAGGAGCTTCTCTTAACAATGACCAACAGTAATCAGCTAACATACTAGGGTTCCATCTGCCCTGGTACTGTTTTTCCAACTTTAAAATATCCTGGTGGAAGCGCTCTATATGCAAAGGTGGTAGATAAACATTTTTTGGTTCAACAAGGCTTTTATGCAAAATGTTTTTTTGACCTTCTACTAGATGTCTAGTTGGCCAATCGCTAACAATGTAATGTTTAGACTTAGCACGGCTGTTCCATTCACATAAGAAACAGCACTATTTCGTATACCCCAGCTGCATTCCCAAAAGAAGAGCTATAACTTTTAGGTCACCACAGATGTTCCAGTTATACTTATTGTATTCTATGCTGTTTAAAAGATATTCCATATTTTCATATGAATTTTTGGTTAAATGAATCAGCCATGGGAACTGATGGAAAAGTATTCCCATTATGTCATTATGTAGCAGAACAGTTTTCAAATTCAATTTTGATGAATCAATGAACAACCGCCATTCTTCAGTTTTGTGTTCGTGTGGAAGTGCTTCCATCAGGGCATTAACATCATTGCAATAGCAAAGATTTTCTTTCATTGGAAAAAAAATGGACAAATTCTTTTTCCCGGTTACGAAACAGACTTATGTTTGTGTTTTTCTCCAAAAGATTCCACCCTTGTAATCTTGAACCAAGTACCTCAGCTTGATTTTTAGATAGGTTTAGATCTCGAACTAGATCATTGAGCTCCGCTTGAGAGATCATGTGTAGCTCAGTTAGGGTGGAAGGATTGAAATCTGGATCATTAGTAGGACCTGCTTCAGCACTTACCTCTTCTTCATCATCATCATCATCCTCTACAGTATATGTTTCGGGTGGTACTGGAACAGGAAGATCTGGACCATGAGCGACAGGTCTTATTGCCGATTCCAAATTAGGATATAGAATAGAGTTCTTGTTTTTTGCAGAGAATCCTGATGTTTTAGTCATACAGACATAGCAGTCATTTAAGTAATCCTGTTGTTCTCTCCAAATCATTGGTATTGCGAAAGACATAGATGAACGAGCACCTTTAATCCACTGTCAGAGAGGGTTTGCACATGAAATGCGACAAATATGGGGTGCCCATTGTTTATCTTAATCTCCTACCTTGCATCCGAAGTACAAATGATAAACTTTTTTTATAAGAGGAGTAAAGCATCTTTTCTGATTTTTAACAATAAATTCTCCACAAATGTAGCAAAAATTTGTGGAGACATACTCAATATTTTTCAGGTATTTTTTAAACTATTTTAGGTAATCCGTCAATATTCCAAGCACTTATTTCACAATGACCTGTAAAAAAATGAAAGTAACATTAATTAAAGGTAACTATAAAATAGATGAAAAAAGATAACTATATAAATTTTTACATGTATATAAAAAAGCAACTATATAATATATATATATATATATATATGTAGCGGATCGACAAGAAATAGACCAACAAATAGACAGACAAATCTTTTCCTTCCACGTTATCATCAAAGAGTCTTGGAAAACACACGTGGGCAAAGAGTCAAACAATGGAAAGTCTGTTTCTTCCCAAAAGGCGTGAACGCAAGCTCTTCAACAAAAAGGACGCGCGGACAAGGCGTCTTAAGATTTGATGCGAAGTCCTACGTCACAGGAACTACGTATAAAAGCGAGCACCCACTCACACTCCTCCTCACTTCATTAGCGCTTCCATTTCGTTAGACTACTCTGTACGTTGTCACCCCTCATCAGCTTTAACCGGGTCGAGACCAAGGCTCACTTCAACACCACATTGAAGAAACGAAGCATCATTGGAAGTGATCTACCAATACTGCCGCAGCAAACCACAACGGCATCAGGAATTCCCCTTGGTCTCTTCATTACCGCATCAACCGGTTATCAATCATCCTCGAGAGCACCGGCAAGGTTGCAACGCTACGAGAAGCATCCTCAAGGTGGACACATTGCGTGATTCGACGGCGAAAGCTACAAACCCAAATCACTCCACATCTGGTCAGCTTTTACCGATTTACGAAGAACGGTCGTCTACGAGACTCCATTAGGCCCATCATACCTTGACTTACGGAACAAACTTCCAAGAGACACCAACAGCCGGGCCTACTCCTACAAGATCCTCTTCATCCCATCCACCACAACCGGGCCTGCATCTCCTTCGCAAGAGGCCTAATCCACGACACGACCAACGCGTGAGCGACCAGCTTCCAGAGGACGATCAACGACACTTCGAGCCTACGGTAATAGGTTCCTCTTCAACACTCCTTCAACAGCGTTTACATCGTCCGGGTAAGATAAGTACATCCTATTCTAAGTACTCTTGTGAAGCCCACATTAGCCTACCGCCGAACGGTAGGCTATACTCCCAAAGTGAGTAATTAAACGTTCCAATTGGCTCTCGTGAAAGAACGCAGTAGGCCTGTTACCTAATTCAAGTGTCCTTCAGAACCTGTAATTCACATCATCCACTATTGTGTTCACTTATATATTTGTGCGATAAATAAGTTCTCTACTGCAGGCCTAATTCATTTACAGTGTATATTCCCTCAACTATCATTAGGTCTATCCCAAACGCACGTGCATTCTTTATATCATTACTAGGCCCATTCAATCATCTATCCTACTTAATCAGAGTGTCATGTTTTCCATTCAATGTACCAAACGCACGTGCATTCTTTATATCATTTACTAGGCCCATTCAATGTTCTATGTTGCATGCCATTTACATACCATCGACGAGTATATTACTTATTACGTGTCAATTAAGCTATTAACATTTCATCTTATTAGCTAAGTCTATGTCATAAGCATAACGTAAAACTATCAATTAATTACCGTTAATTCTTTGTTATACAACAGTGAAAAAAACGGCTTTATTTTCATAATAAATAAAGTACCGAAACTTATTCTATTCAGTGTACCAAAACGTACGCGCTTTCTGTGTCATTAATAGGCCTCTCTCAGCGATCATTTATGCATAATCTGTAGCTTCCTTAATCAGAGTATTACATAACCTATTTGTTATATTATTACGTACATGCATTATTTTTGTATTCACTAAGTTTCATATTTCAGGTTGTGTCCCATTTTGTATATCATTAAGCCTCACATAAACGAGCGTATTTCAAAGGTCGTTATAGAATTGTTAAGCTTTCTAGTCAGTCTTTCCATTGTATAATTTTCACTGTGAAAATTAATATAAATATTTTCTTAATTAAACTACGAAACCATAAGGTACTTTTTATAACCTTAACATTAATTTGCTTGGGTGTAATCCAAGCTGGTGACCCTCGCTGCCATTCCTGTCACTTCCAATAGTATGGTGGACCTAATCAAATAACCACTTATTCCAATCGGTGATACTGTATGACATCATAAATTATAAACCCAGCCTTTTATTAATAAGCAATCAGTCATTGCATCAATTAATCATTAACATTCAATCAAATCATTATCACCTTAAACGGCTAAAACTAGGTCCACTATATATATATAACTGTATGTATATTTAGATGCATTTAACCATTTATACATCCAAACAAGGTTTTTGGTTCCTGAACCAAAATAAATGGTCGCTATGTATTTTTTTGCACTGAATCCGAATCTGTTTTTAGAATTCTTAAAATATATTTAACCTTTTCTTCCACTCAAAAGATCATTCAAAGCAGCATTTTCAATTGAAAACTCTCTATCACGATCATTTTCACTATTTATCAATTCATTATCATTTTTACTACCACTAAATGTACAGTAAGGGCTTGCATATATTTTGCACTAAGGCAATCTGCCTTACCCTCTCATTGCGACATATTGATGGGCATTGATATAACTTACGGTATGTAGGTAATGGTATTCATCACTTCATTGGTGAGAAGATGCCATCAGTCGCAAGATAGAATTCATAGGTTGTCATAGGAATGCTAAACTAGTGTAATTCATGAACGGCACTTTGCTAAAAGAAATTGCAGTTAATCAATGTAGCTAAAACTGTCATATCTCCAAATCTATACGTGGTAGAAGAATTCTATAAACATATTCGGATTCGGTGCAAAACAATACATAGGGACCATCTATTTTGGTTCAGGACCCAAACACCTTGTTCAGCGGTGTTATTGGAATCAATTTATATTTTTAAACTTAAATCTTCTTTAAATCATAACTTTCCTATTTCTTTGAATGTTTTAATGTAGGACTTATTTCATATTTTTTCTTTGTAATTGTTTAAAAAATTTTACTTATCTTTTACTTTTTAGAATTCTAGAATTTATAATTTAACTAAAATAATAATTTAAATTCTAGAATTTATAATTTAACAAAATGATAAATTAAATTCTAGAATTTATAATGTAACTAAAATAATAATTTAAATTCTAGAATTTATAATTTAACAAAATAATAAATTAAATTCTAGAATTTATAATTTAACTAAAATAATAATTTAAATTCTACAATTTATAATTTAATTAAAATAATTTAAATTCTACAATTTATAATTTAATTAAAATAATAATTTAAATTCTACAATTTATAATTTAATTAAAATAATAATTTAAATTCTACAATTTATAATTTAATTAAAATAATAATTTAAATTCTACAATTTATAATTTAATTAAAAAAATAACTTAAATTCTACAATTTATAATTTAATTAAAATAATAATTTAAATTCTACAATTTATAATTTAATTAAAATAATTTAAATTCAACAATTTATAACTCAATTAAAATAATAATTTAAATTCTACAATTTATAATTTAATGTAAGATTACTTCATAATTCTCATTTTATTATTTTTTAAAATTTTACTTATCTTTTATTTTTTTAGAATTTTTTAAATTTATAATTTATCTTTTGAATGTTTTACTGTAAAACTTATTTAATAATTTTTTAGTTTGCTTTAAAAGTGTTGCTTATCTTTTACTTTTTATAATCTTAGAATTTACCGTGAAGGTGAGGGTTGTATCCCTCGAAACGTCGGATCTATATTAAAGTCATGCTTATGTTGCGTCCTTGGTCTTCCTTTTTATTATACGTTTAAGGTTTCCTAGAAACAAACCTATCAGTTTTATATATATATATATATATATATATATATATATATATAACTTCCAAAAGCATATGAGAATCCCTATAAACTTTGCATACATTTTTCTTTAACTGTCTTGTGCTTATATAGGAGTCTTCTCTAAGACTAAGCAGCAATAAAATCAGTAAAGTGACCACTTTCCATTGACCTCTATGGATGGATACTGGTCGTTTGACTGACCACTTGCCATTACAGGCTGAAATTACGCCCTTTCAACACGCTTCTTCTTCGCTTCACATAATTTCTAAGGATGAGACGAAAAGGTATTTTCGTAGAGTTATTATAGCCAATAATTTTACCATCAACCGTTTAGTAAATAAAGTTAACATTAGATATATTATAAATATGTTAATTTACTCTACTGGTTCTAAAATTAACATTACATTATGATTTAAGTTCTGCATGCTGTACATGACCTGTAGTTCTCCGTTTAGAATTATTATTATCATTAAAATAATTAAAAAGTACATAATTATGGCAGTTTATATATATATATGAAAATTATTTCACGAAAGTGACACGTGAAAAATATTTATGATGAATAAAACCACGAAGGGAGCACTACTTTGTGTTTCTTTTCCCTTCGTGGTTTTATTTATCATATATATATGTATATATATATATATATATATATATATATATATATATACTGTATACACACACACACACACACACACACACACACACGAGTGTAATTTTGCACCCAAACTATTTGGAATTCGATTTGTCTCGTTTATCATAAATTATAAGATAAAGCAGCTTATCTCATTATTTGAAATTAAAGTTTATTTTCCTAATTCGGAGAGTTTGGAATACGATTTGGATTTAAAAAAAGTTAAATTTTGTAACATGAAACTGCTACTTTTGACCCATAATTAGCCCTTTACCGCACTGTGCGTCGAATACGTAACGTTTCAAATACACGCATTTAGACTCAACCCTACGCAAAAAGTTCGGCGATAAAGGGTTAAGATGAAGCTGGTATGTAGTATGCGTACAAAAATATAAAGTAAGGAAAGTGGGGGAATGGGGAGTGGGGGAAGGGGGATTTGGGGGTGTTAGTCCAACAAAATATAAAAAGCAAAAAATTTGTAACATAACCTAACCTAACCTCACCATTTTTCAGACTGCCCAAGAATAACCTAACCTAACTTATCTTCCATACAACTCGTAAGCATCTCTTCATGCTTCCCCAAGAATATCCTAAACTAAACTACTCTCACACAACCTCACTGCGGCACTGTTCCTTGTGGTATTGAGCTATGTACCTTGGGTTCTAATGATGTTATATATATATATATAGAAAGTGTCCCATAAGTCGGTCTCGTAGGAAAATTCTTTTAAATTAAATTTACAAAAGTAATATATTAAAACGAAAACAAATGTTCAAATTGATGTCGTCCTTGTTGTTCCACATGTTATAATAATGTTATAATGTTTCAGACCAACAAAGACCCTAGGATCCACTCATGGCTGGTCTACCTAACTGTGTTCGTAATTGTGTATTGTGCATGTCCTCCGTGGTGGCGGAGGGGACCTACAATTTTATGTGGGTTCCGAACCACAAAGCCTTAATTTTACTACCTTAAACTATACCCAATCTATCAACATATGCGTCTAATCGATCTTTAAACATGTTTATAGACGTGCTACTAATTACTTCTACCGGCAAACTATTCCAGCTATTTACTATTCTATGCGTAAAAAAGTTTTTGGCAACTGCTGTCTCGAACCTTCTAATTGTCAACTTACACCCGTTATTTCTAGTCCTATTATATTGAGATATTTCGAAAAAGCTATCTCTATCTACGTGCTGTCAGTTGTCCCAGCCTGAATTTCAGTGAGGAAGAGAAGATGAGGTTTAGAGGAGGAGAGGTGGTGTTCAACAGAATGAAAATTTGAGGAAAGGCCTCGAATGTTGCAGAAGTTTATGAAAAATGAGTCAGGCAGAGGCCCAGAACATCTCGAATGAGCGGTAGCAGATTCAGCCCCGCTTCCCGGTCTGCGTTCCTGGTATCGGCAGCGAGGTAGTCAGAAGTGAGGACATTTATGGTTCCCTTTCCAGAGGACTCCAAGGCTCTTGAAGTTTGTGCCTTTTTTTTAAATTTTGAAAAGATTATTGCGTGTAATATGTATATATATGTAGTGAAGAATAGGGAGAAAAGTGTATTTGAGAGTATGCTGGACTGCTCACAGGGTAAATGAGACACGGAAAAAGATCAGCTAAGGAGGACATTGACAGGAGAAACGGGAGTTCCAGCACTCCCTATCTTCTGTCTAACGTCCTCCCAGAGTACTTCCCTGGTCAAATGGTGTCTACAATCTCCTCTACACATAATCCTTTACATATCCCCACAGAAAGAAGTCCAAGGGCATGAAATCGGGGGATCGTGGGGGCCATGGCACCGGCCCGTCGCGCCCAATCCATCTTCCAGGAAAAGTAGTGTTCAACAATTCACGCACTAACAAATCCCAGCGTGGAAGCGCACCGTCTTGCTGTAAAATGATGGATAGTTGAAAGTCTTCCAACTGGGGCGCTACAAAGAACTTGAGTATGTCCAGGTACACTCCTGGCATAACATTCTTTTCAGCAAGGAAGACTGGACCCGTCACCCTATTACATTAATCCACACCAAACATTGAGAAGAAAATACTGGGTGTGTTGGGCAACAACATGCAAAACAAAACATTACTGTCTCCTTTGCATTTCATGTAATTAATTAAAGTTTATAGTCTGGAAAGGACTTTGTGTACACCTTATAAATATTCATCAACGTTGCTTAAATTACCATTTCTACAAATTCATAATATTTTAAATTATAGATATTCATACATTATTACAGCTAAAGTACCTCATATTACCGACTTCTAGATTTGAAGTTGGTACTTTTGCTTTGTACGTCATACATAAATACCAAACTCACCATCTTATCGTAAAGGAAAAAGAAAAAAGAGAAAACGTATTTCTTTCGCGAATGGTTCTCAGTTTCCATTCAAACTGAGCACATTGTGAAAACGGTAAAGAAATGGAATATATATATATATATATATATATATATATATATATATATATATAATAAATATATATATATATATAAATATATATATATATATAAATATATATATATATAAATATATATATATATATAATATATATATATATATATATATATATATATATTATATATATATATATAAATATATATATATATATATATGCTGGTGTAGTGGTTAGTATCGCTGACTACGAATCCACTGGCCCCGGATTCGATTCCTGACGAAAGCAGACGGCTCCCAGCTTACCCAGATGTTTATCCTTTCAGAAAAAATAGGTTGATAGTTGGATAGTCTCGTGGTTAAGACACTGGGCTGCTGATCGGGAGGTTGTGAGATCGAGGTCTGTGAGGACTTTGCAATTTCTGACCACCCGTGGTGGCTCGTGGTTCGGATTCCAGGTTAAGCTGTAGGTCCAAGGTGGAGCAACAAGTTTGACCTTCGTCAGAATGAACAAGTCGAACGGAAGCAAAATCAAGGTAACCAAGGTTATATATATATATATATATATATATATAATATATATATATATATATATGTGTATGTATATATATATATATATATATATAATATATATATATATATACACATATATATATATATATATATATACTGTGTATATGTATATGTATATTATATATATATATATATATATATATATATAGAGAGAGAGAGGAGAGATACTGTATGCCTGTTTTTATTTGCTCATTATTTTATAGTGGATGTATATTTTATTAATGGGGTTGTTATTCCGCATATAACTATATGCATATACCTATACAGTTCTAATCTTTCATCATTTAATAACTAACAAATTTTGTATATTAGAACCGTTCTTTCACCCATTCATACTTAAAGTTATAACTTTTCCTAATTTTACCAAATTTCTAAGAAAAGATGAAACCGCTACCAGTAAGGTAGGCCCAAAAAGGCCCTACTAAGCTATAGGCTTTAAGGACAGTTAATGTAAGTCTCGACTAAACCTCCTTAAGGAGGATTGCGCGCAGTCCTCCGAAGTAAATTTGACGTTTGTTAGCAGAAGTAGGTAGTTCAAGAACATCTGTGAATCGTATACTTTGTACCGAATTAAACCTTTTTTCCAACAAAATTCATTCACAAGTTTCACTGACTAATGTTCAAAAACAAAACCGAATGGAATTCGCAATATGGATGTTAACAAATCTTGAAGAAGTTCCCAACTTTTTGAAACATCCACTTCGCTGACGAGTGTTATGCACATCTGTCTAGGAAGATTAACAAGCAAAAACTTCGTTACTGGGGAAGTCATATTGGCATCCGAATAGAGCTTCCAGAGCTAAACACAACACGCTCCCCACGCCCCGGCACTGCAGTAAGTTTACTAGTATGGGCGCAAAATGAACGAGGGCAAGAATGTCGCAATGCAATATTGATCAATGTTGCAAAGGGCCTATGCAACGAAGGGTTGGGGAATGTTGCAAGTTGTTATGCAACAAAGGAATGTTGCAAGATGTTACGCAACAAAGGGAATGTTGCAAGATTAACAAGGGGTTATGCAACTTGGAGGCGGAGTTATCCCCCAAGAGAAAGGGAGGAGAAGGAGAGAGAGGAAGAGAGGTGTTCACCTGGGAGGAGCCAAGCGCATATTAAGACTTCATCTGAGCGGCCGTTGTCTTATAGGGCCCCTAACCAGCCAGTCGGCTTAATCCGCCAGTTGGCTTATCTGGCTGAGTTGCCAGTTTGCACTATTTATTTAATTAAAGCATATATTCTGGCTTAATCCGCCAGTTGGCGTATCTGGCTGAGTTGCTAGTTTGCACTATTTATTTAATTAAAGCATACATTCTGGCTTAATCCGCCAGTTGGCTTAGAAGGGTGAGTTGCCAGTTTGCACGATTTATTTAATTAAAGCATATATTCTGGCGTAATCCGCCAGTTGGCGTATCTGGCTGAGTTGCCAGTTTGCGTTATTTATTTAATTAAAGCATATATTCTGACTTAACCCGCCAGTTGGCCGTATCTGGCTGAGTTGCCAGATTGCGCTATTTACTTAATTAAAGCATATATTCTGGCTTAATCCGCCAGTTGACTTAAGAGGCGTAAATGCCTTGTTCAGGTGTACAGGCTGAGTTGCCAGATAGCGCTATTTATTTAATTAATGCATATATTCTGGTTTAGAAATCGGCTTTAGAAGCCAGCCAATTGATATAATTAAATACCGTGTACAACCAAAAGAATTAAAAAAAACACTATCACAGTACATCTTTCTGTTTATTTAGGCGAATTAATGGAAATATATAATGAAAATAAATATACAATGGAATATATATATGATAAAAAATAATAATAGCATACGGACGATGAATATATAATAAATATACAATGCAATATATATATATATATGATCAAAAATAATAATAGCACAAGAAACATGAACGGGAAATACATAATAAAAAATATACAAAACGTTGTATTATCAATATATTAGTACAGGAAAAAAAATATATAATACACAGTTATATTAAATAATTAAATATATTGAAAATAATAATATACGAAACGTATAATCAAATGCATATTAGTACAGGAAACATATATATATATATATATATATATATATATATATATATATATATACACAATTAAATAAATAAATATACATCCATTATGCTCTACGGGGTATATTAAATAATTAAAAATAATAATATATATACGCAATTAAATAATTAAATATACATCCTTTATGTTCCACGGTGAAAAACGCTAAACTCACACGTAATCGAGTCTACATTCACATCGTTATTACTTTGTACTACGCGGTAAAACCGTCCAAGCAACACTTCACCGTTTAACTTATACGGATGCCTATACTTTCACATAAATGACTTTCATATCGTTCAATACTATTTATTTTTGTGCCCACTTTACATTCGGTTGGCAAGTTATCTTTAAACACGGCTAGAATATCATCAAAATCACGCACAAAGAGGTCATCGTTAACCAAACATCATTAATAAATACAAGTTTATAAACACGCCTTTCCAATCGAGGGGTTTTCTTATTGTCCCGATCTTTTCAATCGTGAACTCTTCTTCACTCTGCATGGCGGCAATTGAAATAATCTTGCAAGTCGTAACGACAGCTATTCATTATACAGAGGTACAGCTCTTCAGGGTGAACAGTGTAGGCAAGCTCTGCCCTGTACCGCTCAAGTGCTTTGTACCAAAGTTCAGGATACTTCGAAGAATCTAAACCTTTTAAATATGCATCCAGCTCTAGACCATTCTCGCCTTGTTCATTCCTACATTCGATAAATCCGTCGAGCAGAGCGGTGTATGCGTATTCAAGAACCGTGTCAAAATAAATCATATCCGTAACACGAGCGTCTAATATAGGCTTCAGCTTTCTGTCGAGGATGAAACGGTTTCGCGTAGGGACAAGAACGTTATTATCAGATGCATTCTTCCACATCAGTCGTATATCAATGCATGGCTGTTCGTTATTTATACACAACGTGCAAACAACGGCATATGAGTGGGCGTCACTAATATGCTCCCTTTTTGTACCTACACCTGCAGGTATTTTATAGCGGTCGTCTCCCCACTTCTCAACTATCACGAAGACTCTATTCGTCTCCTCAACACTTAAATAAATAACATTACGTTTACCAGAGTTTGCTTGCCTGCAAATCGTTTCAAGTACATATTTAATGGTGCCGGTTTCAAGCCTGAACACGCGCAGTGACTTCGTCATGGAGACATCGTACGAGGCGTTGAGAATGCTTCGCAAAGGAAGTTTTATCTTATTCGCACGTCCACTCGGCTCAAGCTCTGAGATGACTATGAACCACAGTGGACGGATCGGCTCGACGGGCGGAGTGAGTCACGCTGATGAAACGTGTACGGGTTTGTTCGAACTCGTGTGTTTCGTGAGGTAAACGGGTGGGCGGCTCCCTGGGGGCAGCGAGTCACACCATAAACTGCTGAAGCGTGTACAGGCTTGTTCGAACACTTGTGCTCTTGGACAAACAGAATTTTCCGCTACATGAAACAATACCGGCTTTAATGTTTTATCACTCACCAGACGTTCATTTCCACAAACTAAACATCTTCACAATCCGGTGCACTATTTGAGCGAAACATATGCCCATGTTTATCCTTTTTGTTTAACAAGCGATACTCGTCTCTAAAGTCTGTTAAAAACTCACACAGCCCATTACCCATAACCTCACTACAAACCTCGTCATGATATATATTAATATAGTGGTAAAAATACTTAAGATTTTCCATGATGACAAGATTTACATTCTCAACCGTAGGGTACGAGTAGTCGGTATGGTGTAACATGACATAATATCGCTTCTCACACCACTCATCAACAAGACTCACTATCCATAACCATTGCTTATCTTCTGAACGTGTTACTTCTACTTCGCGGTATATGTGAGCTTTTAAAAAGGTTAGGTCTAGAACATGGGTCGGGGAACTTTTTTGGGTATTACCCAAAAATCTATTTGAGTAAAATGAAATTACCCCCAGACTTCAAAGTAAACAAAAACAAGCCAATTGCTCTTAAAATTGTTGCATATGGTATACAAAAAATTCAAATTCAAAAAATGTTTATTGGATCCATTATTATGGAGAGATAAAAAAAAGCCACACATGCTGGCATAAGAATAGCACACAAACAAAATTAGTAAAAAGGATTGAAGAACTGAAGAATTTCATTCAAAACATCACTTCAGGTTTTGGAAAAATGATGCTGTTTTATTTTTGATACAACATCAAAATCAGGACGTAAATTCGTAATATTCTAAAATTTAGAATAACGCCACATTTATGTAACAAAATAAAATAAAAATATACGAAAAAAATACCAGCACAAAGTGTCAAGCACTAAAAGCACCTCTTCGTTTCATGATACCATATACACGACTGAGGCTCTGAGGGAAGTCTCTCTCATACCGCACGCATTACCCCCAAAATTTTAAAATTTACCCCATTTGGGGTAATTTACCCCTGTTCCCCGACCACTGGTCTAGAACATACTTCAATCATCGTTTGTACTACGAAATCCTACAATGCCCTCGCCAGAATACCCGTAGAGTATTTGAACATCTTGGTCCTTCGCACGCTCAATGTAGCCTTAAAAGTATCAAAGGAGGGGGAATAGGGAGTTTTTCAGTATCCACCACATCTTGGCACTTTGCCGAATACCACTTCATAATGTTGAACACGCAATATTAAAGGTAGCCATTACTATTTTTCTTCTACGCGGGAGAATACACGTCTGAGCTCAAGGGTATGCAGAGGTCAACTGAGCACGCAGGGATAGAGATATGCTCAGGTAGCGGCAGGACTCACGTTGCCGATCTTACAGTGGGCGGGCTTAGCTTTTTACTGTACACACACACACGCACGCACGCAAAGGAGAAAATGAAACCTTAATTGAAACAAATATACGTGATAAATAAACATATCAATACACATATATATAAATACAATCAAGGATTAAGGTAGCCAAAGGGTACGGTCATAGGTACCAGGCACCTGGTAACGCTTCCTATAGGTGTTACGGCATACCTTCGTGCCCCTAAGTTCCTTCACACCCCAGTTTCTGCGCCCGAAAATTGTGCGTCCCACAGTCAGTTGGGGCTGGTCACCCCTCATCATCATCCAAGCACACTAGATCCTTCAACGAGTCAAAGTTAACGACTCGACGGTTCGCATGGTTAAGCGTGATACCCTTAGCCTTCACGATATACTTCATATCATCCCACACCCTCACCCGTACCCCATAGGTTTTTGGCCCTGTTGAGACAAAAGAGTCGGCGTATGCGATGTCTCCATACTCATCCTTGATCTCATCAGTCAACTCTCCGAGGAATTCACCAATAGGAGGCATGTATTCACCTTCCCTCGCTGTGAATATCACGCTATCTGTGTCAGCGTACAACACCCTCCGTCCAAGAGAGTGCAATAGGCCCCAAAGTTTGATGCGGGCGTAGGCCGTTGTGAACTGGCTACAGGTATGTTTGTAACCCGTGAGGTATCTGTGGCCAATTCGGTATTGTTGTACTTTATTATGTAAGTATTACCTATTCACGATCTCCATAACCTCTTTATCGGGCGTTGGCATAATCCCAGACTTCACTATAACTTTGTGCCAAATGGACGTTCCCTTTGGGTATTCTGCAAACTTTCCCCAAAGACTGTTTAGACACAACTTTGCACTAAAGCGCTTGCCAGGATTCTTAACAATTTGGGATGGTCAAGCTGTATACCTTCATGGGCACGGTAACGCTGAATATAAGCCGTTTTTTCATCTTCGGTATCAACCCCTCGCGGATATCCTGACGCCTCAACCTTATCCTTCAAAAAAGCGTTTATATATGGTGTGAAAAGGTTGGGTAGCTTCTGAAACCTCCACACCTCATGTATCTTCATTATTCTATACCCATGGCGAACGGCTAGGGCCAGCTCAGGGCTTATATACACCTCTGATCTTACGCTGGTGGGTTGTATGGTCACAATCACCGTTGTTCTCTTCTGCGCACTTCACGCACAGGGGAAACATGAGCTTGTGATCGATAACGACGGGTAAGATCGGCATCCATAAATCGCGAAGGGGGAGCACGTCTACGAAAGAGAGTCCAAAGTAGCGCTCATTCAAGTTAGCTGAAAACTCCTCGATGGTTGGTATAGTGGGACCCACCATTTTTTCAGTTGCACCTACCGGGTACGGATTGTTCTTCATCACGTAGGGGTATAAAGAGCAGAAGTCGTAGTAGTGGAGTTTCACGCCCTCCGTAGGCGGAAAGTATAGCTTGAAGGGATTTGTACGCCCTCCGAACAAGCTATCACCGCATTTGAGAGGATCCAGCACCACTGAACGTTTGATCGTGTTTATTTCTTCACGGTACTGTCCATCTGTTTCCATCCGTGTATCATACTCATGCTCCCACAAGACTTTGTGAGTGAACTGGGAGCCTATGAGCTTATCGTGGGTGCGGGGCCACGCAAGACTGTCGGCAGGAGATCTACCGTGGATATCTCCTACGTCTCCACACTCAGGACGTGGGCATCCGCGCCACCAGCAACCGTTAAAGGAGTACACAGTCTTCTCACCAGTGGCACGGTTTTCACTTAGTCTTAGACCATCAACCCAAAAAACACAACTATTAACCTTAATGGGTACTTCACCCGTGTTGCGGGCATGCCTTATGTATACTCCTGTCTGCTGCTGTAGGTGTATGAGCCAGTAAATAGCCTTGTGCCCATAACTACGGGGATTGTTTCTGTGGATAACGGCTAAGGTGTCTTCAGGCATGAAGTTATTCTTGAACACCGTAAAACATAATGAGGCGATGGTGGTTGCGACTTGTAACGGATCGCATTTGAAACGACCTATGTACATCCTTCTAAATGCCTGGAAACATACTCTAAGCACGCGCACATCATTCACGCAATAACGCTCACATTCATCAGCTATATTATAAGGATTACATTCATTAAAACTGTTGTAGTATCGGTCAAAATCTTCACGTTCATCTGTACTCATACATTCATAGTTAAAGTAATGTTTGGGTGGAGGTAGTCCTACGTAATTTAAAGTTTCGCTAGTGAGGAATGTGTAAGGGAAATATCCTTTTGAAACTTCAGCGGCTACGCCCATCACCTTGGGTAGCTTTGCTAATTTACAAGGTGTGAATAATAAAGTGTCTTTAAACTGTACATTACCTCTTATTTGCATCTGTATTAGTTTGTTGCCTCTTTTCAAGGGATCACCTGTAAATATCTCAGATGACTCGTGCTCAAGCAACTCCTTATAAAGGAACTGTGTGTCAAATTTTGCCCCGTTATGGGCGAGAATATACACAGTCATTTTTTTGAACTTGTCCGCTAACTTGACAATATAGGACACAAAGAGTTTCACAGGGCTATCGTGGGCATTCGTTTTAAAAACGTTTGTCCGTTTACCACATTTGTGACACTCATCACACTCGCTCTCCATACACTCATCACAGATAGTCTGGCTTACAAGTAAATGTGGAATAACCTCTTTGGTTTCAGCATTCGTATATGTTTCTATATCGTAGTACACAGTTATACAAGGGCTGTTTTTAGGCTTGGCGTCTTTCATATAACATACATGCTTTACTCCAACCGCCTTATATTTCTCATGGCATGTAGAACAGTGAATTTCATCACATTTGCTTGAAATTCCCCAATTATCCATCATATGAAACATACCACATTCACAGATTCTCATTTTCCTGCACGTGCCAATTGATTTATGGAGCTCAAAACAGTTATTATTGAAAAATGTGCGTCTACACACATCACAATCCCTCTTCTCAGCTTCAACTACACGGCTTTCACATTTGGAGCTTTTACACTGCTCACATACCATGTGGCAATCTTTACAATGTTTCACTATATCATCCGCAAACTCGATACATCCCTTACACAAATCATGATGTCGTCCATATTTTCGACTTTTATCATAACTCGCGTAAAGGTCCCTTATATTACGGATGGGTAGATATGTTGTTCCTGACAGCCCTAAAATAAGTAGGGGTCTTGTACGATCTCTCACACTGCTTTTAAAAACATACACAGTCCTACGACGATCATCCATTCCAAATACAACTATACGAGCATTCATTTCCTGTTCTACCCTTCTCAGCTCTTCAGGACCCATATTACACTCAAATTCAAGTTTACAGTCTACAGCTAGTTTACGGGCACGCTCCACTACCGTAGGCAACCAAATGTTTTTGACCCGTGTATTTAGTACAGTAAACATACGGGCCAAGACTACTGCTATAAAGCCGCAACCACGATCGGCGTTTATATGCCGTCTATAAATAGCCTGAGAATTGAAGTTAAGAGTATAAGGTGTGGCACTATGACCCGCAACACGGAATACACGGTCAATATTTACCGTGAAGTTGTCCATATTGAAGGCTATACTACTTTGAGAGGCCTGCATTATACGGCCTAATATATACTCTATATCTTCAGCTGCCAAGCGTCTGAACGGTATTACTACCCAAAAATCATCTACATCTCCGTCATCTGACCCGAATCCGAAGGACAGCCTCGTCCTGACTTCACGTTCGTCGCGGTTCTGAAGGGCAAACTCTACAATACGTTCAACTATGCGCCGTAGTCCGTGTTCAACACCATTGCTATACATGGATCTAGGATCAACCCTGACTATATTTTCTAGTCAAGGCCGGGGTGGGGTAGCGGTGCGCACCAACTCGAATGTTATGCCATCCTCAACAGAACGAGAAGCTGCTGTGGAGGATGTACCCGGAATTGAATAAGGGGTATATTTGAGGAAGGTACTATTGTGGGGGTTGTGTCGTAAGACGTAGAAGGTTGGGGCTCTATTACTGGTGGTCTAACAACCGGCTCAATCCTGGCGCGCTTTATACCTGACGTGGTGGGCTCTTCATCATGCCTCCGCTTTGAACTGGCGCGTGCTACAGGTATCGCTGGTGAGGATTCGTCAGCGGGGAGGATTCTGTAGCTGCACGGTCAACGGGTTCGTCTGTGATATCGATGATGGGGTGCTGTACATCGTCGTCATTCACGGTTCTGTGGAAGAAGAAAACAAAATATAAGGAGCAGCACTCAAAATTTGTAATATTTTGTAAATGACCCACTTAGGGTGTGACGTGTTAGATGGAATCTGTAGAAAAATTCAGGTTCACAGCCCTCCACATGTATTATATCTGGCCTACAGGATGTGGAAAACTGTGTTTATGCTTAAAATCATTAAAGAAAAGGGGAGATGTTCTCAAAATTTGTGCATAAAGTATATGGTGCTATTCGACGTATCAATCAGTGTTCAACGAGTACCAAGATGAAATTTGTTCCACAAGGGGTCTATGACGTTAATTCGTTAAAGGGAATGAACATACAGTCATTGTAATTGACGATCTCATGTTGGAAATGGATAAAACGTTTGCCGAGACATTTACAGTGTTCTCCCACCATCTTAACATAAGCGTATTCTTCATCAACAGAATCTATTTTTCAAAAATAGATACATGCGCGATGTGTCGCTAAATACACAATATCTAGTCTTATTCGCACAACGTAGAGATGTGTCACAAATTGGGGTATTAGCCAATCAAATGTTCCCGAATCAGCGTAAGGAGTTTTTGGAGGTTTATAAAGAGGCCACAAACCAGCGTTATGGATATTTGCTTTGTGACCTTCACCCGCGAAACACGTTTAGGGTGCTTCTAAGAACGAATATATTCCCAAGCGAACCTGAAACGGTGTATATTCCAGAATGACAAATAGGCTAAGAAATACGTGAATTAATAAAAATCTATCAACGATTGCCCCGGGCACTGCAACAGATGTTTGTTAAAAATATCGACTCTGACTTTTTAAAATGCATCTGTGAAATCTGTCTTAATGTTATAAAATGTAATGTGCCAATGAAACCCTCTCAGAAGGCTCGCTTACGTCGTTACAAGAACATAATACGAGCGCTCGCTCATAAAAGTCAAACTGTGGGTAAGAAAAAGCGAATTATTGTACAAAGAGGAGGATCATTCCTACCCATCTTATTTTCAGTTTTGGGTCCTTTACTGACTAGATTAATATAATGAAGAAGGTGGTTGTGATTCCGCACGAGGTGTATGCTTCATTGCAAAGTTCAAAGATTCCAGACACGGCTCTAGAACCCCGTAAAAGTAGGCTTAAAAGAATGGAAAGCGAGTTGCTAGCCCTATTAAACAGTGAAAAGTCACCTGATGAGAAAAGGATCTTGTACCAAGAGGCTTTGCAGAAATTTCTTCATGAGTACGAAGATTATAAGATCCTACAGAGCTCCCCGTTATTAGGCACAGCGCGAGTAGTGCTGAGCATGGCGACACAGGACCTGGCCCCGACGTTAGAGATGACCAACCAAAGAACAACGGAACACAACACATCGAACATGTGCTAAAAAACAGCCTCCCACATACATTGAGGAATAAAGGCTTAAGTCTTTATAATCTATTGAGTGAGGACCCCATCATACAGTGGGCCGATACAGGCGAGGTCATTGTTGAAGGAACAAGGGTACAAGGATCCAATATCGTTGATATTGTTCATGATCTGGTGAGAAAGTGGGACAGACCCTCGCCAACAGGATGGAAGCATATTAAAGCAAGACTACAACAAATAAATGTCCCCAAAACATTGATAGGTAATCTGAATAGGTTAAAAGACTTGGATCAAGTCTCGCATGTGTCACAACTGAGTACGCCATCGCCCCCAGCAGCGTCTCTGAAGAGGAGAAAGAAGAGAACAAACGGCCAACCTTATCCACGTGTCTCTAAAATACGCAAATGGCTAACATATTAAGTAAACGCTATTATGACATTTCTAACCCCGCCTCCTATGGTGGCGTTAATAGACTGTACAGAGGTGTTTACGGTGTAAGGAAAAAAGATGTTGAGAGATTTTTGCGGGAACAGGATGCTTATACACTTCATAAACCGGTGAGAAAAAGGTTTAAAACGGCCAAGACAACAGCGGATTCGATTGACTCTATTTGGCAGGCGGATTTAACAGACATGCAAAGATATTCAGTGTATAATGACGGTACCGCTACATCCTATTCATAATAGATGTATTCTCTAGATATCTGTGGCTAATTCCCCTGAAAAATAAATCGCCTGAAACAGTTGCTAAAGCGACCAAAACGTTGATGTTAAAGAAAAAGGTTCCTGGCTATTTTTGTACGGATATGGGGAAAGAATTTATAGGTCGCGCTTTTCAGAACATGCTGACAGAGTTTAATATCAGTTACTACACTACAGTTCTATACATAAGGCCTCTTTAGCTGAAAGAGTTCAACGTACCATAAAGGAGCGCATGCATCGCTATTTTACACATAAAAACACATACAGATATATAAACGTTCTCGGTTCATTGGCTTCATCATACAACCGTTCACACCATCGTACGATTGGCACAACGCCTAACGAAGTTTTAGAAAGAGGTGCGCTGCCAGAGGTGAGAAGAGATGGAGCACCCCACCACACTCTACACATTTCAAAATCAATGATTATGTAAGGCTATCACGTTCGGGAAATAAATTCGCGAAGGGATTTGAGCAAGGATGGACACGTGAGATTTTTAAAGTTCGTGCTATGAGACCTAAAGGTGAGATAATGATGTATTACGTTGAAGATTTGAATGGGGAAGAGATCGCTGGAGGCTTTTACCGCGAGGAGTTGCAGAAAGTGACATTTAATTTAGGAAAAAGTGTTTAAAATTGAAAAATTTTAGGCAGCAAAGGTTCAGGAAAGAGAAAAATGTACCTGGTGAAATGGCTGGGTTACCCAGAAAGCTTCAACACCTATATAAAAGCTGCTGCAATAATGAAGCTTAATTAGTATGCAACATGGCGCCTAGCCACTTCTATGTCACACTCCCGTCCTCTTCTTCTCTGTCTGTACATCCTAACAACACCCTCGCCAACTTTGTGACAGAACTCCACGGACCCATTGAATTGGAGCGTGATTCGTATGAGGTGGGCTTATGTGAACTCCAGTTAGCCCAAATTTTTAACTCTTGAAAATGAGCAAATCATATTTCTGATCCTTAGAAGAATCGATGAGTGCGAAAATTAGGCATAACCTTAGACAATACTATGCGTTCAGTCCTGTTCGGTGAGGAACGGTACTATAGCACAAATGTATCGCTAGGAATCGGGCATTATGATACAGCCATGGACATTGTGACGGGGTTAAAAAGAGTCTTGAAAGTCGTACCTGACAAACGATTTACTTTTTGAAGTCGTAAACATAGACACGCCTGCATGCACATTGAAGTTAAAGTCAACGCTTAGTAGAAATATTAAAGATAAAGAGCTGTTCACAATTGTGGCTGAGGGCCGATATAGAGCAGCTCTCCAAAGAGATACCTTTCACGAGGCACAGCATGACTTGTCCAGCTTAATGTATCAATTGAAGATGGAGAAATTGGGTGAAAGCTCTCCGCCCCCAGACATGTGCTATATTTACAGCAATATCGTAGAGCACCAATTTGTTGGGGACACCCAGGCGCGCCTGCTGCGCATTGCACACATCCCCAACCATAGAGGGAAAAGTTTGAGCATTACATATGACAAGCCCCATTATGTGAATGTTGCGACTAATCTATTAACCAACATCTCGATATATATAAGAACGATTGAGGAAAAAATTTCCCATTCGGTGATGGGAGCTTAACAGTGAAACTACACTTTCCCCGTTTATAATGACTCGAAGGCCATTCACAGTCTACCGAGGAGTGAGATACCAGCGTGGGAGTGGACTTGGATCCATTTTTTCATCCACACTACGCACCGCTGTCCCACTGTTGAAGAGGGGTGCCAGATAGGCGGGAGGCGTTACAAACAGGTTTTAACGCGGCAGAAGACATAATGGGCGGAACTAAGCCTAAAGAAGCTCTAAAAAAAACATTTAAAACGTACACGGGGCGAAATCATCAAAGATGCAAAGAGAAAAATGCGTGGTGGCGGAAAGAAGAGATCTGCCAGGAAGAAGGGGTTACCATCACGTGGCGCTAAACGTAAAAGGAAATCAAAAGAGAAGTGCTCTAAGCGTATGAACCCTATGGCTGATCATTTTTTTAATTAATATAAGCTGAGGACACTGCTCTCACGAATCATAGGCTGACTAATACTTGTCGAGGGAGGTGGCACTATTTCTGACTCGTCATGGCGCGTTTCATCCATCCGTGTAGTTCACAATGCTATAAATCGGAACTGTCCCTCTCTGATATGCCCCCACTCAGGTCTCTATTGAGCATAGCGACTTTATTACAATTAACCCATTAAACACAATTAGTTCGCTCAGTGCCCCTATAGAATTCGTGATACCCAGCTCAGGCCCTTACTTTTTTGACCCGAGCTGCATGCACATGTACGCTAAACTGCGTATAGCCCATTCTGATGGAACGGACTGCGATGATAGTTACTCTGCCTACCCTGAAACCAACTTTTTACACTCCATATTCAGCCAGTGTGAGTGTATTTAAACCAGGTTAACATCTCGGCAGGAACGGGGTACTACCACCTACGAGCCTATCTGGAAAATGTCCTCAACTTTTCAAAAGAAGCGAAGGACACCTTTTTAACCGCCGGGGTATTACCATACTAAAGATGAAAATGGATAAAGGATAAATTTAAAAATTCTAAAAAAAGATATATGAATGTTTTGGACGTCTTCATACAGATTTCACATTCCAGGAGAAACTGCTTATGAACGGGGTGGATATGAAGTTGAAGCTTACCCGCACGATTCCTGAGATCTGCATAAATCTGGGGTCTGATCAAGAAGAGGGCGCGAAACCCGTTGTGATTCACATCATGGAGACGTATTTGCGTATACGCCGAGTGAAATTAAGTTCCCGAAACAAATAGAAATTGAGAAAGACTTAATACACGCCACAGTAAAATACCCAATTAACAGGGTACAGATCAAACTATACACGGTCCCGCCGGGTTGGCCTCGAAGCAACTAGAAAACGTGGCCCTTGGAGTCCTACCTAAAAGGATATTAATTGGAATGTAGGACCACGCCTCGACGAATGGAAAATATAAAAAGAGTGCCTTTAAATTCGAGAATTTCGGCCTTAAAAATATTACTCTATACGTAAATGGCATCGCTTTGGGAGGGACCATGATTACGGACTACTCATCAGACGCTGTGTTCCCGCTCTGCGCGAGAGCATATAGTAGTCTGGCTCATAATACAGGCGCCTGTGACGAACTTGGGTTTGGTGTAACGCAGAAAGAATTTGTCGAAGAATTTAACATTTATTCATTTGATATTACGCTTGACTTGTCTGCTGGCGCAAATACGTATTTAAGTCCACAGCAGAGTGGGAATATCTCAGTCAGGTTGGAATTTGCCAAGCCTGTAGACACGCCTATAAGTGTACTCATGTACCTCGAATCACAGGCACTAATAGAAGTTGATCGTTTCAGGAACGTGGTCACAGACTTTTAAAATGGACGCGAATACACTCCAGAGAGTAATGAAAAGTGACCGTTTCACACGCTCAAACTTTATCGGTGTGTTTGTGAAGAATAAAATATTGAAGCTGCCAAGTACGAGAAACTGGTACGGGATTATAACACCGACATTGTGAGGGGGTGAGGGGATTCATTGGTTTGCAATCTATTTTAAAAATAGGGAAAGAATGTACTATTTTGATTCACTCGGCACTCAGCCCTGGAATGATTCTGTGCTTGTGCAGTGTATTGCGCAATTACATGTACCTGAGATTGTTTGGAACCCATGCCGTTTTCAAGGATATTATAGCGAAACGTGCGGCTTGTATTGCATTTCATTTCTATTTCATTTCTCCTGCACATGTCACGTGGGAAGGGATTTCTAAATTTTTTAAAATTATTCAATTTGTGCGACACAGAGATGAACGATAAAAGTGTACGCAGATAAAAAAAAGGTTCTCATATGTTAGCACCCGCTGTATTGTGTAAAGGTGTGTATCCATATTGTGTAAAGCTATATTTACATTTTTAATTGTAAAATGTAGCCATTAAGACTTATTTAACGGACACTGGTTCCGCTTTGTACATGTTTTCTACCATTTAATAAATGAAAATACAGTGTTTTGTTCATAACCTCAAAAATACTTACATTAGTTCCTCGATGACCTGGCACTCGCTGGACCGAATGTGAGCCAATACCTCGACTACTGTATTCAGGTCACTGCGTTGGCTGTGCGGAGAAGCATCCATATCATTATTCCCCTTTCATCAAAAGTAGCTACAACACGGTCAAGTTCCGCATCGGTCCTATAAGGTTAAGTAAAAATAAAAAGCTACAATAAGAGAAAATACCACGAATTTAAAAAATTATAATGAAAAGGCAGATAATTCTTAAAAGTTTTGTTAATTTAAAAATCCTACTGCGGTGCTGAATTATCGAGAAAAATATTATTAAAGCTCCACCATATATATATATATATATATATATATAATATATATATATGTGTGTATGTGTGTGTGTATATGCCGAAATAATCACGATGGAAACAGGCAATAATTAAAAAACATAATGGGATTAATTTTTACGTTGTAGAAAAATTCTGAATACCGTTAGGTTAGACTAACAGCAAGTTGCAACCATAAGCAGATATCCTGAGTTTTCAAAAGTAAGATTAGCTGGGTGTGCTATGCTCCGTGTGCCTCCAACGGGTCTCGAATCCACAGACAAATCTTTGATAGTTTTAATATTTCTATTGTAAGTTTTTAATATTTCTAAAGTCGTACTTGTACAAGTAATGTACAAATCAAAACACCATATATATATATATATATATATATATATATATATATGCCGAAATAATCCGAAGGAAGCAGAGAATTAAAAATATTTTGAAAACGCGTTTATTGCGGCCTTTTACGGTTGTTATATTGCTATAAACGAGAAAGAGTCCTGGCCGATATATATATATTTTGTCCTGGTTAGGTTATATTATTATAAACGAGAAAGTGTCCTGGGATTTATTTTTATTTGTAGGAAAACTCAGAATAAAGCTGGTTAGGCACTTATAAGTTAACATTGAATAAGCCGCAGAATATAGTTACTTACATTTTAATAGCATCTTCATTGAACGGTTCTTGCATTTCGTCTCAATTTTCCGTAACAATCTGGGTAGATAAAAGTTCCTCCCGATCTACAGCTCTGAAAATTAGACGCGTTGCGTGAGCATAAAAATCATGATCTTCAAACAAATCAGGAGAATTGTAGAGCGATAACTGACTCATAGTGTATATTTGAAAAGCACTAAGCGAAAAAACAGAACTGAGGCTCTGAGATGGACTGCGCCCTTTTATAAAGGGGGCTTGTGACCAACCCACAAAACACAATCGCTAGCTTCCTATTGGCTAGCGGTGAATTTTGGGCGGAGCTTGACGCATAGGCCTGCATAGCGGCCAAACAGAGGTCCTGGGATCCACCCACAGGGCTGTGATTCGTCGCCCCGTGAAATCTGGGGCGTGTCAGACATCCCCATTCGTGGAGAAGCGAGAAACGCTTTGTTTTTGTTCTTGTATTCAACCGAGAGAGAGAGAGAGAAAGAGAGTTGAGGTTGGAATGTGAAACGTTTTATGATGCATGAAACATAAAAGTGGAAAATTGTTATTTACCCATGAAGAAAGCCGCTGTAAATTTCCACGATACAATAAATATATTTAAAAATAACAGCTGCGTGCTGGTGATTAGCCCAAAGTTTATGATCTCGAGAGAATGGAAATAAGATTGACCCGACGCTGGGCTGTAAAATTTAATGATAAACAACATGTGTGTGTGTATATATATATATATATATATATTATATATATATAATATATAAGAAAAGTTCAGAATAGTAGGGTGTTTATAGCCCGTAATTAAATTTTTTTTTGTTGTAGAAAGACAAGAAAAACTATGATTAGCAGAGATATTATTTGGTACGATTCGCATATGTTTGAGAGATACACTAAACGACTAGTCAATTGCTGATGAAGTTTTAATCTTTATGATCTCGAAATAAACTCCTGCGGAAAGAAGTTTATTTACTGGAATTTTAAATCGATACTATCTATCGCTTCCGTCAAACTCCACAATTTTCAGAACGATGTTTAATATAATTATTTATATATATATATATATATATATATATATATATATATATATAATATATATATGTCCTTCTATTGTTCAGCTAATTACATCGTTTAATTAGATGTTTAGGAAGGTGTTTGCTTATATCGTTCACCTTTCTTCATTTCCCTCCTTTATCATATTCCCTTTCTATTTATTCATTTGTGTCCTAATTGTTCATTCTGATGAATGTCAATCTTTACACTCCACCTTAGACCTACTTTTAAACGGGATAGATATATATAAAAGAGAGCGCGCGAGAGAGATTCCTGCTAGGGCGCTCTGAGTACCCCTACCAACCGTGGAAAGATGTTTACACGAATTTTTAGATGAACTTTTTTCCGGAATTGTACATATATAGGCTCGCCTTTGCTTTCCGTCCGAATTGTTCATTCTGGTGAAGATCAAGCTTTACACCAGCTTAGACCTACTTTTAAACGGGGAAATATATATATATATATATATATATATATATATATATATGAGGGGTCGCGCGTCTTAAGGTACTTAAGCGCCACCACAGGCGAAAACGTGCTTTTGATGGATATCACTATTTTCACCCTTCCTCTATCGCGTGGTTTGGGTTATAATGACCTTACGACACTAGAAGTATGGTTGAAAACCTTATGAAGCGAACTAGTTTTTTCACCTCTATCGCCAGCTGGGCTCTGCCGCCTAGATGTGATGCGTGTCTTAAGGCGCGTCTTAAGGAGGAGCGCGAGCCAATGAAAACATGGCAGCCACGCCGCTCTGCTTTCTGATTGGCCACCTGCTCCACGCGCCGAGAGGGACACGACACAAACATCCCGCCAGTACCTTAAGACTGGTGTTGCTGTTAGCAGGCGTCCTGTGTTCGTGCTCATATTGCTGAATATTGCGTGGATTATTCTATTCACCCGGCTTCTAACTATTATCAACGTGTGCAGCAATATCTAACCGTACTAGTGATAGTGATGAAAAATCAATGGAATCATTCTGTGCCAGAAATCGCACCCAAAGTTCGGCATAATAAGAAAATCAAAAAATTTGAAAAATATATATATATATAAAATATAAAATATGAAAATCTATTCCAAAAACTCATCGACTTCTTCATTAGCATACTTAGAACTCTAATTTAGCCAAAAATGAACGTTCTAGCTCAATTAATAACAGAGATACTATTGAGAGAATATTGCTGAACTTTGGAGGCGATTTCTGGCGAATTTTATTTTTGGCGCTTAGGTACCTTAAGACGCGGGACCCCTCAATATATATATATATATTTATATATATATATATATGAGAGAGAGAGAGAGGGAAATAAACAAACAGATAAACAACATGATCGAGTGTTGCAATAACGGGTTCCCCTGGTTGCCCCTACGAACCGTGGAAGGATGTTTACACTCCAGCTTAGACCTACGGTTTAACACGCATCATTAGGCCACCCTGGCTAGCAACCGCGGAAGGACGCGCCGCCACCGGGTCTCGAGCCCGCCTACACTCCACCTTAGACCTACAGTTTAACGCGGTCGCCGGAGCCCGACGCATATAATCGTAATATTTTATGGGCGTATAGACGGGTGTGTACGTGCCAAACGAAGTATACACTGTGCCAACTGGCTGATGATGCCTGGAGGCACTGGCTGATTAAGCCGACTGGCTGATTAGGGGCCCTATAAGACAACGGCCGCTTGGCTGAAGTCTTAATATGCGCTTGGCTCCTGTCAAGCGAACACCTCTCTTCCTCTCTCTCTCCTCTCTCTTAGGTTAGGTATACCACTTTGGGGGGTGAGGCCGTCCTACCTAATCACCAAAAGAGGTCTCCCCCAGTGGGAGTTCATTTCAACTTGGAGGATAACTCCGCCTCCAAGTTGCATAACCCCTTGTTGCTCTTGCAGCAACCCCCTCCTTCCTTTACGGGAGCCTTGCAACAAAGGGGGGAGGGGTTGGCACTATGGGTGCCTTGCAACAAGGGGTGGCACTCTTGCAACATTTATCAACATTTGCAATTGCATTGCACTCGTCCATTTTGCGCCCATTCTACTAGTTTAACTCGCTTTACACCGCGCACTGTTTCGTCAACGCCGTTTACCAAATATATCCAACGGTCTCTTTCGGCTGCTGTACGGGAAATCATTTGGCAAGAACCCTTCTGACGACGCGCCCTATTGCACCAGCGAGCTCATCCTTAAGCATAACGTGTGTTTCTCCCCTACTCCTTCGGGAAGGCTTTAAAAGTATTCTTCAAGCAAACAAGCAAACTGCAAGCACAGAGAGCGCCCCTATAAACGCACGGCACCAACCTGGCGCAGGGTAACGACCTCCTGCCTTCTTCACTCTCTGCTTGTATCATCTCGGGGAACGTCCATTTTTCCGCTTGTTTCCATGAACGACGCTTTTTCTTACCCTTCGGCAGGAGCGCATTCATCGAGAACTGACATGCGACGAGCCTTGGGCACCGCTTGCGAACTCGTACAGTTCCCCTTGCCCCCACACGTCGCCTCCTTTTTCTCCCCCATCCGCTCTGCGTTCCTACCGTACCACAATCCCCACCCCCTGTGGATCCTTCGCCGACTACCTTCCTCACGCTCCACAGACTCCCCTATTTTCCCTCCATCTCAGCCCCCTCCCTCATGCCACGTCTCTCCGAGCGAGCGTCCCCTAGAGTTTTACTTGTTTTCAGACCGAAACCATGCTTTGCTTGCCTCACGCGATCTCTTTTTTTTATTGTTAATTTCACTCTCTGGAGGAGGACTACTGTAGCGACAGAGACGCCTTCAGATACTTTCGAGATTTCCACTTGCCAATACCCGCCGTTCCACCGACAAAACCACGACCAAGATGACGTCACATCGCGAGACTCCCTCAACCTCGTTCTAAAGGACTCCCGTGCACGACGCCTGAATCGCATCTCAACTCTCCTCTGAAGAAAATCCCAGTGGCGCGAGAGATTCTCACCATGTAACATCGTTTGTAACAAGTCCCATTGGCCTGGTGTCATTCACCTAACTTTATATAAAGACTATCATTTCCTTGAGTGTTATTATAATATTGAAGTCATTACTAAAGTGCACACTTATAACATTTCAATGCAACTTCTATTCAAACAACTGCAACGTTTATTTGTTTCATTTAAATCTCCTTTATTTTGTTTAATAAAGGAAGAAAACTCACTCTATTAATTTCTTAATTAGTAACAGTATTTCAGTATTTGATCTGAAAAGATTATGGTGACCCAAGCATTATAATATTTAACATTATTATAGTACCAACGAGGCTTTATATATATATATATATATATATATATATATATATATATATATATATATATATATATATATATATATACGGTGTTTCAGGAGGAAAGGTCAATACTTCGGGACGTGAAAATATCGGTCATTGTGAGAAAAAAGTTCACATGAACATGTGTCTAATTCTGAATGGTTACGGAGATAGAGCTGTTTGAATCTGATGCGCGCGCAGCTCTTCCTCCCCCTTCCCTCCCCTATAACCTTGAACCATGTAAGCTGTAATGCAAGCATGTAACATAAGCCAATCGACAGCTGACTATTGTGAGTGACATTGTTTGGTGTTTGAAGCAGTGTTAAAAATGCTACACACCTTCACACATGCCGAATATGCAGATATGGTGTATGTCTACGGTTTTTGCGATGGAAGTGCAACAGCTGCTGTTGCAGAATACCGTCGACGGTTTCCGAACCGCAGAATTCGGGATCGAAGAGTGTTTACCAGGGTTTTCAACACATTGCGCGAGATTGGTACACTTCCCAGCGCTCATGTTTCATCTGAACGCGAAGGTCAACAAGATGTGGATGAAGTGGAAAACATTCTTCACTTGGTAGAGCGTAGTCCTACTACTAGCTCACGAAGAATTTCTACACGTCTCGGTGTAACACACACAAGAGCATGGCGAACATTACGCGAGGAAGGCTTGCATCCATATCATGTACAGCGTGTACACCTTCAACCAGGAGACGCTGCCATGCGACTGGAATTTTGTCATTGGGTGAATGCTAATCGCCGATTGCTTCGATTAATACTGTTCACCGATGAAGCTACTTTCAACCGTGACGGTATCAACAACACTCGTAACACTCATCGGTGGTCAGACGAAAATCCAAATGCCACTGTGGAAACAAATTTTCAACATCGCTTCTCTGCCAATGTGTGGTGCGGTATCATCGATGATCAGCTGATTGGCCCTGTTACTTTAGAGAATCGTCTTACAGGACAAAGTTACCTAGAATTTCTGCAAAATGAATTGCCAGGACTATTGGAGGATGTTCCTTTGGCTACACGCGCTGGTATGTACTTTCAGCATGACGGAGCTCCTCCACATTCTACCCGTCTGGTGATGCAATACCTAAATCAAACTTTCCCTGGTCGATGGATCGGCCGCGGTGGTCCCACTCAGTGGCTACCAAGGTCTCCAGACCTCTCTCCGTTAGATTATTGTTTGCGGGGGTGGATAAAAAGTCAAGTTTACAAAAGAAAGGTGGATACACGAGACGAATTGCTCGCGCGCATTTTGGATGCTGCTGCCCGCATAAAGGAACGTCAAGATCAACTCAGACGAAAAACACGCGATCTTCGCACACGAGTTGCAAAGTGCATTGAGGTTGACGGTGGGATTTTCGAAAACGCATTGTAAACTGTAACAAATTTATCATTTCTGCATCTGATACCATTCAAAATGCCAATGTTTAAACATTAAATGTTAGAAACGGTAACTGGTTTCTCTTTCTTGATTACCATTAACAATGCTTTTGTATTTGTAGATTTAAACAGCTCTATCTCCGTAACCATTCAGAATTAGACACATATTCATATGAACTTTTTTCTCACAATTACCGATACTATCACCTCCCGAAGTATTGACCTTTCCTCCTGAAACACCCTGTGTGTGTATATATATATATGTATATATATATAATAAGCACACCGGCCAAACATTAGTCACCCCTCTCAGAATGTACCTAATAACGTGTGACGGCGCCTCTGGCCTTGATAATTGCACGAATCCGGCGAGGCAGAGACTCTACGAGGTTGTGCATGTACTGAACATCGATTTGCTGCCACTCGTTCATCAGCCGGTCCCGAAGTTCCGCCAGAGTCCGTGGATGTCTATTCCTGCGCTTCACTTTCTGTTTCCAGCCTGAACAACACCTTCGACGCATTCAGGATTAAAGGCTTCATTGGACCTGCGATGTACTCGTCGCCTCCCATCATTGGAGAACAAACAAAAACGGGACTCATCGGACCAAATTACACGTTTCCAATCTGCCGCAGTCCAGTTTTTGTGAATCTGAGCCCATTTATTACGTGCCAATTTGTGACTTGCTGTTAACAGCGGCCTCTTCCGTGGTACCCTGCTCCAGATGTCCATCGCATGCAGTTCTCGTCGCAATGTCCGTTCGGAAATTGGTCGCTGGAGAACCTCATTGGTTTCTTGGAGCAATTGTTCCCTGGTTTGAAAACGATTTGCAGTTACAAGACGAGAAACATGGCGGCGGCCCCTAATGTCGAGAATTGTTTTCCGGCCACAGTTACGCCGTCGATTTTCAGTTGATTGCGAACTACACCACTCTTTGTAAACTCGCTGGACAGTACGCGTTGACACACCAACAAATTGGGCTACTTCAGACATTTTGTGTCCGTGGGCTCTGCCAAACACGATGGCTCCTTTTTGCCACTGAGTAACGTCTGCCTCACGACCCATTTTGCAGACTATATCCAACACACACTTTGTTCTTCACCACCTCACGAAACAGATCTGATCCTGTGTGCTACGTCACCGCTACTTGTCACTTACCAATGCTACATCAGCGCCCTCTGTGTGACCTTGAACTTCCTACTATCGGTGCTATTAGGGGTGACTAATTTTTTGTCCGGTGTGCTTATATATATATATATATATATATATATATATATATTATAACATTGCCCCCCTATTTAATGGTGGTAACAGAGGAATGCCCAAAAATTATCGGCCAGTGGCTCTCACCTCACACCTTATAAAGTGTTTTAAACGCATAATTAGAGGCAAAACTACCTACTACCTACAAGAAAAAGACTTATACAACCCAAATCAACATGGCTTCAGGGCTGGAAGATCAGGCCTGTCACAGCTACTAGACCACCAGGAGAAAATATTGGGAACATTGTGTCGAAGACAAAACATTGATGTAATATATACGAACTTTGCTAAAGCCTTCAATAAATGTGACCATGGAATCATAGCACACAAACTTAAGGATACAGGAATTACTGGAAAGCTAGGAAGGTGGATATTTAATTTCTTGACGCAAAGAACGCAAAGAGTGGTGGTAAACGGAATTAAATCGGAGGTCTCGGAAGTCGTGAGCTCTGTCCCACAAGGGACAGTATTAGCTCCCTTGCTGTTCATAATAATGATTGCAGATATTGATGCAGATATTAAGGACAGTATTGTATCATGCTTCGCAGATGACACAAAGATATGCAAGGAAATATTGAAAGAAGATGGCATAAGAAAATTACAAAACGACGTTGAAACATTATTCCAGTGTGCAGAAGACAACAATATGAAGTTCAACGAAGAAAAATTCCAACTTCTAAGATATGGTAATAACAAAGAGCACTATAAAATCAAAATTACAACAGCTACAAAAATAATGGGAATCATCTGGAGGAGCTTCCGCAGCAGAAAAGCAAACATCATGCTCAAATGATAGAAGAGTCTAGTCCTACCAATAATTGAGTATTGCTCAGTACTCACAAGCCTACACAGAAAAAGAGACACTGCGAACATTGAAGCTATACAAAGGATTTTTATGTCTAAGATAGAGGAAACGGAAGGTGAAGACTACTGGTCTCGACTACAATCCCTGGAACTCTACTCTCTTGAAAGAAGGCGCGAGTGGTACACAACAATATACATATGGAAAATACTTGAGGGCTCTGTCCCTAACCTCAGAAGTGAAATAGAAACAAACTGAAATGAGAGGAGAGGCAGATTTTGTACGGTCCTAGCTGGGTGGGACAAGGGGCCATGAAAAGGAGGATGGAAAATACCCTCAGAATATGGTGCCCAAAGCTTTTCAATGTCCTTCCAAATGAAGTGAGGAATCTCCAGCACACCGACTTGAATAACTTCAAGAACAAGCTAGACAGATTCCTGTGCAAAGTCCCTGACCAGCCATGCGTGGCTGGCTACGAGGGCAGGAGGAGATCAGAGAGCAATTCCCTCCTTCAAGTCCCGAAAATGAGGCGGGATGCTGCAGATGGGTCGACCGCAGGTCGATCCTGAACCGTCGTTCAAACTCAACAAAAGTAACAAAAGTAAGTAAATAGCCTACGGATCACCAATTTGTAGTGGCCTAAATAGTAGGCTTACTATATAATTTATGAATTAAATTGAAACGAATACTTAGGGGTCACCAGTTCGGGGCACAGCCCAAACAAACAATATTTAATAAGGAGGGAGAAATTACTTTCTTGTTTTGTGTTTAATTAGAAAAATAAATGAGTTATTTGTTCACAATGATTAGCAATTCTGTATATGGTAACTGTACTATATTACAATGGCTGATTCTTAGCAATGAGAAGTTGTTTATACAGTATAAGCATTAAGTGAATTAATAATTACAAGAAATACCACTTCAGGTAGGCAAAGATGATATGCGGCACTGAACACACAATAAGTAATTAAGCCAGATAATAATTGAGGTAATGAAAGTACGATGTTGGTACAGTAAATGGATTAGGCAAGTAAAATAAAATACATAAATGAGCAAATAAACAAGCGGATACAAATACGGTAAGATAATTAATTGAATACGGTAAAATAATTCAACAGACCTACTGTAGTCGTAATGGGAAAGTTAGTTTTCCGGTTGTTTGTCGGGGGTCTGCAAGAGGTTTACCGACCTGCGATTTGACTTAGACAACTCTGAAGACTGAAGAAGCCACGTGAGGTGTGATTCACTTCGTATGTTGGTGAACTATTGCTTGGAGGACTGATGCCAGCTGAGATCGAATGGCGCTATGTGAAAGTGGAGATGCACGAGAAGGAACAACGAGCAAAGTGAGATCGATTTTTAGTGAACTCGAGTTTATATAGGCTCGGAAGACGCGTAGTTTTTCGCGGGCCTTTTTTTGAAAAACCTAGTCAAATTTGCTTCCCCTTGGGCCCACGTGTGTTTTTATTGCTCTTTGGGGATTTCCAGATGTTTGAGAACGGCGAGAAAAGGAATTATAACTGCAAGGACCATTGAGGTTTTCCCCCACTACTATTCGTGTTATTACCGTTACCATCAACTTTATCATTATTATTATTATTACTCTTATTAATATAGTTCTTCTTCTTTTTATTATTAATTCCTTGTCGTTCTCAATGAAGTTCGATTTTAACCGTTTGATTTTTCATCTTCTTTTGACTGCTCTAATTTTACTAATTGTCTTTATCCAAAATTTATCGTTTTATTATTTATCAATTAACTATGTTTCGTGATTTTCTAGGCTTGTATTTCCTTCCACGTTCACATTTTCCTGTATATATATATATATACTGTATATTGTCCCAATAATTGTTTATATATAAGTAAAATAAAAGCTAACTGTTTAACAGCTTGATGACAGCCTGAATCCTCTCAGGAACATTATCCAACAATTTTTTTTATTGGTTTCAGGAGCACTATTGCGCCATTCTTTCCGCATTGCATTTTCCAATAAGGCGAGAGAAATTGATGTTTACCATCTGTTCCTGATGCAACGCTATAGTAGTTCATCCCAGAAGTGTTCTATAGGATTGAGATCAGGGTTTTGAGCAGGCAATGACATGTCAACGTTACTCTGCTTGAACCTATGTGACAAGGGAATTTTCGTGGTGGCACAGGTGCAGTCTCTCACTGTAAATTTCAATCATTGTTGTCATTACACTGTGGATTTAGGGTATAGTGCAACGGTGGCCAAACCTCAGCTCGCGAGCCGCATGCGGCTCTCGAGGTTAACTGCGGCTCGCGAGACAATTTTAGTTGTTATTGTATTTATCATAAAAGACAAAATTCATAATACAAATATGATTTTTTTTCACATAGTAAAAAAAATATGAAAAAAACACAAGGAAAAATTGAATTGACAATAAAATGTGTCATGCGTACGACAATTTCTTTTGCGTGACAGGCATAAGCGAGATAATTACATAATTAACATCAATCGCCACTCACCAGTGTCCAGTACCCCTCGAGCTACCCTGCGGGCCGCGTGTAGTAACGAGTGAGTGTGTTTTAAAATTGCTTCTTAGATCAAATAGTGGCTATTTTTCTCAGCTATACAAGTGAAAGTTATACAACCCCTTAGTTGATTAAAATGACCGAGCAGACAAAGTGTAAGAAACGGAAATATGAATAAGAAAATAGAGTTTTTAAACAGGAGTGGGAGGAGAGCTTTGCCTTTACTGTTAAGGGTGGGAAACCTGTGTGTCTTATCTGCCACGTGGTACTCAATCACTTTAAAGCCAGTAACTTAAAGCGTCATCATGAAACTAACCATAAAAACTTTACTACGGAATTTCCTCCCAAATCAGAATTGCGGAAGACTAAGTTAACAATGTTGAAATCTAGACTAGTTGCCCAACAAACTGTACTTTCATCATTGTGTAAGACAGCTGACTTAACTCGTGCTCAACTTCCCTACAGTAGTGGAGAATTTGTGAAGAAGAATATTGCCGATGTTACTGCAATTCTCGCTCCAGATAACACAAAGCTTCGAGAACAAATATCAAGTATTTCTATTTCCCGCCACACTACAGAGAGACTTATTTCCAAGATCAGTGCTGAAATTACATGCTCGTTGTAGAGTGATTTGAAGAATTCTGTTGCATTCAGTTTGGCCCTCGATGAATCCACAGGTATTAAAGATAACCCTCAACTGGCGATATTTGTTCGTTATGTTACGGGCGATGGAAATGTGAAAGAAGAACTCTTGGACTTAGTGACCCTAAGAGAAACCACCAGAGGGGTTGACATAAAGAACTCACTTGACGAGGCATTATCAAATGCTCAAGTACCATTGAATAAACTTGTCAGTGTTGCAACAGATGGAGCACCAGCTATGGTAGGACAAAATGTAGGCCTAGTTGGGCTCTTGACACACGATCCCAAGTATCCTGTGTGCAGACCCGGATCTAGGGGTGGGCTATGTGGGCTGCAGCCACGGGCCCCGCATTTGAGGGGCCCCCCAAATTTTCTACATTATTTATTTTAATTTTAGGTTTTTACATCTATTATTACATTCAATATGCTTATGCAGCATCAGCTTGAAGTTTCCCCCAATGTCTTAAATGCATACAGAATGTACTTGTCATTGATGGTGACCAATTGTACCGACGAACGGAGTTTTTCTAAGTTAAAGCGACTGAAATGTTGCACACGTTCAACAATGAAGCAAAAGCGATTACAGTCACTGGCAATTCTCTATGTTGAACATGCTCTGGCCAAAGAAGTCGATTTTCGAAATATTATTAATGAATTTGCACAAAAAAAGGCTCGTCGGTTCAATCGGTTGCCAGCTCATAATCAGTAGGTAGGTGTGTATAAAATTATTAATTCAGGAAAATATAATATGTAAAATAAAGTAAAATATTTGTAAAGTAATATGTTTGTTCTGAAAACTAAATAAATAAAGTAAAGTAATATGTTTGTTCTGAAAACCTTTAATTTTCCTCGTAAACAAAGCTTATAATCCTTATACACTATAATAAAAATTGTAGCCAAGGGGGGCCCCCAAAAAAATAATTAGCCACGGGCCCCCATTCTTCTAGATCCGGGCCTGCCTGTGTGTCTCTTTATTCACTGTATCATTCACCGTGGTCATTTGGTAAGCAAGTACTTTAGGTATGACAGTGTTAAGAAAAATGTTCGAGAAATTGTGAATTTCATTCGTTCAAATGCAAAAACGCACCGAGCGTTTAGAAATTTTATCGAGGAGCTGGATCTTCAAGATAAGCCAGATGACCTTTCATTCTACTGTATTGTAAGGTGGTTATCAACTAGTAATCTCCTGAATAGGTTTGTTGCACTGTTGGAGCTTATCATTGATTTCTTGAAAGAAAAGGGAAAGTCATACCCACAACTAGAAGATCACGAATGGGTGCAGGATCTGATGGTTTTTACTGATGTAATACAACACCTTCAAAATCTAAATTTGGCACTTCAGGGAAAGGATAAGGTCATTTCTGACCTTACACAGACAGTTTTCAGTTTCCAGAATAAAATAAGCTCTTCCAAAAAGATCTAGTAACAAAAAAATTTGACCACTTTCCCCACCTGAAAAACCGAGCAAACACTTTTCCTGATATTGAAATAAAAGATAGTAAATTGGAGGAATACAAAGGTAAATTAGAAGGACTAATTGATGATTTTCAGTTCAGGTTTGATGAACTAAAGAAGCTGAAACCATGCTTCGAATTTCTTGTAGATCCTTTCCTGATTGATGTCGTCAACGATGGCTTTCCTGTTACCACACCTTTTGTTACGGAAGATACTTAAATACAAACAGAACTTTTGGAGCTACAGAAGGACGTGGGTTTAAAGTTGATACATAAAAGCTTATCTGCAGTTGAGTTTTGGAAGCAAGTACCAGAGACAAAGTATCCTCACCTTAGGAAAACCAGTTTCCGACTTCGTTTTTGGAACAACTTATTGCTGTGAAGCACTCTTCTCGGTAATGAAGTTTGTAAAGTCAAAACATCGTGCTGCCCTCACTAACGAACACCTGACTGAGCTTCTTCATACCGCCTTAACATCACATTAGCCAGACTTTAAAGCATTAACAGCCAAAATGAAAACCCAAACTAAGCCTTCTACAAGCAGTAATTAAACAATTTAATAATGTGAGTATAATTATGTATATGTATATGTTTTTAATAATTAAATTCTTTTTAAAATATTTTGCGGCTCTCGTACATCTGAAAAACGTCGTATGTGGCTCTTGGGTCCAGGAAACTTGGCCACCCCTGGTATAGTGCTTTGTGTGGAAGAAAACAATTCAATAAGTATCCTATACGAAATCCGTCATTGGGTTGAGCCAAATAAAGATTCTAATGGCAAAGGAAGTAAAGAAGGAAGAAAGATCATAACCGCACGTCATGTTCACTACTCACGAAAAAGATATGAAACCAAACTATAGGAGTAATGATAAATATTTTTCGTAATAAAACTGAAAAGATGTAGTACTAACTTTATTAAAATTTCTCTTTACGCCATAACATTTCTTTAAGGAATAATGTAAAAAACGCATCGTTACGTAGTGTAGTATTCATAATATATAAATGAGTGAGGTACAGTGTATAATGAATCTAACACAAAATCGTCTGGTTAATTATAAACACTAGCTAAAAATGGGACCTACGGAGCCCATTTAGATAGACCTGCGGTGCAAGGGCCTTCGGCTCCAGTAATTACGGGGCCTGCGGTCCCATCTAATTCCGGAACAAATAGAAAAAGGAAATGGAAAAAATAAATTCGTGTTCCAAATAACTGTATTTCTTTATTCTAACCTAAACATCAACTGTCACATACACCTAACATCAGCACCTCATTCTTATAATCATCACCAGTTTAAAATTAATAGTCTGTGGACGCTTCTAAAAAATCCCATCCATGTTTGTGAAATCGAGAAAAGTCATTCGGTCAATAAAACTATAGAAAAGAACGCAGCCATGAAAATCTTAAGCTTCACACTCAAACCCACTGTATCAAGATTTGTGAAGCTGCATTTAAAATCTAAGTTCCTCGTGAACTTAATCAGATAGGCTCTATGCTAGTAGACTTTGGCTCACATTGCCTAATAAACAATAAAGAAAATCTGAGAGTAAAGCAATATGTAAGCAAAATTTGTGTAGGTCTTAAAGCAATAAGCAAAAGGGATCACCTGAAGATCAGGGCCCCCAGCCTTCGTTAGTTAGCCTTATAAGGCTAACTAACAAAAATATCACAACTTAACCTAACCAATCGTTAGGTCAACTGTACGCCCTTGACGATTGGTAAGGTTAGGTCGTGATATTTTCGTGAGTTAGCCTTGTAAGGCTAACTAAAGAAGGCTGGGGGCCCTGATCTTCAAGTGATCCGACAAAAGCTAAAAAGCCCATTTATTTTGTCGTAGTGCATTTTGGGTAACAAAAATAGGATCACCTGAAGATCAGGGCCCCCAGCGTCTTTATTTAGCCTTATAAGGCTAACTAACGAAAATATCACGACCTAACCTAATCACTCGTTAGGTCAACTATAGGCCCTTGACGATTGGTTAGGTTAAGTCGTGATATTTCCGTTAGTTAGCCTTATAAAGCTAACTAAAGAAGGCTGGGGGCCCTGATCTTCAAGTGATCCCAAAAATAAGTTATAGTAACTTTTTCTTTCTCTTTAAAAGTTGCATTACCACGGGAGGCATTTATTTCAATTTAATAAACAGAAAGTTTAGGCCGTAGTTTCTTTCGTTTGTTTTTGTGCAAGTAACAATAAGCAAACTAAATTTTCTGATTAGAATCCTCTTGTTTTTATCGCAGTCCAAGTGTTCACGTGGATGAATTTTTTCTTTCTCAGTTTAGGCTTAAGAAGGGAGGGGAGGTGCAATTACACTGCCTCAAGCGAAGTCCCGCTCAAAAACTTCTTTTTGAAACAAACAGTCTTTGTTTTAATCTCAAGTTAGGCCTAATCTGAACTCTCGCGAAGCGTGTTCTTTTTTTTTCCTTCTGTTTTGAAGTCGAAATGGACGCCTGAAAAGCTAAGAGAAATTTCAGAATGGAATAGCTCAAAAATACAATTTAAAACAGGATTGGGAAAAAAAAAAAACTTTTAGCACCATTGGTTTCTTAATTTTTCTTGTTTTTTGTGGTGGTGATGGGGGGGGGGGAGAAATAATTGAAGGTGATTGCCTATTTATGTTTTCTTTGCCTTGTATAAGTGAAGTAGACCTATATAAAACCACTTTTTTTATGTGGGAAGGAGGGATCAAGGTCAAATGCCCGCGAAAACGCCCCCATCCCTATAGAGGAAGAAGAGAACCAAAATCGAGGTCCAATGTCTACGAAATGCATGGATACTCTGCGTGTGAGAGATGAAGGTCATAGAGAGGGGGAAAGAAGGATTGAGGAAGATTGTTCCCGAGTTGACCGGTTGAGTCAATTAAAGACTGAAAATATCGATTAACCCTTGCAGTAGAGAGTTGGACAGAAAGGGGATGAGGATGTGTCGAAAGTCCTTGTACTGCGTGCTGTCCTTAAAGGAGGCGGCATGCAGTTAGAGAATTCAGAAGAGCAGTGTCCGTTATAATAGCGACTGTAAAGAAAAAGTGAGGCAACACTCCAGCAAAGGGGAGAGACACTGAAGACAGGTAGTAAGGGGTAGGGAATTAATGAGGCGAAAAGGCTTTGATACCATCCGGTCAAGTAGAGTTGTATAGGTTAAGAAAAGAGTGGATGATAGGACAGAGCCGATGATTCCACCCTTCACTTCTACACCCGCTATGGAGCACCTGACCCCTGATCTTTCTATTATCTGTGACTGGGCCAGAGAAAACCTTGTGGCTTTCAGTGTCTCAAAACTTCAGTTTTTTTTCATCTGTCTACTCGTCACTCTCTTCCACACGACCATCCCCTTACCTTCAACAATACACAACTCAACCCTTCCTCTTCTCTTAACATTCTTGGTGTTTCCTTTTTTCGTGATCTTTCCCGGAAAGATTACACATACTCTCTTTGGAAAACAGCTTCTAAGAGGTTAAGTGTATTGTACCAGCTCCGAAGTTTCACCCCCACTCAGCTGCTGCTCTGTACACGAGTCTTGTTCACCCCTGTATGGAATACACTTCTTATGTGTTGGGTGGCTCAACCCACAGAGCTCTACTTGACCGGTTCGAATCAAAGGCTTTTTGTCTCATCAATTCCCCGCCTCTTACTGACTGTTTTCACCTTTTGCCACAGTGTTCCCTCACTCTCTCTTTACTATTGCTATTATGACGGACGCTAGGAAAGAATTTTGTCGACTGTTTATTAAGATCGTGCATTTCTACATATAAAAACAAATCTTTCCTTCTTCTGGTGTTTAATATTAAGTCGTGAAATTGTGAGGGATAAATATTTATTAGTTAAGCTATCTTCAAATTATAAATTGAATTCTTTCGTAAAATTCTTAGAAGTTTCATTCTTTAACCCTTGAAAATTTTCATAAAGAAATGACTAAGTTACACAATTTGCAAACCCTATCCTCAGCTTTAGAAATATCGACTAAATGTCTCAAGTATATTGAAACAAGCACACCGCATACGTGTATTTTGTAAACGGTATCTTTACTATTAATTAAAAAAATTAAGGATCACCTGAGGATCAGGGCCCCCAGCCTTCTTTAGTTAGCCTTATAAGGCCAACTAACGAAAATATCACGACCTAGCCTAACCAATCGTCAAGGGCGTACAGTTGACCTAACGATTGGTTAGGTTAGGTCGTGATATTTTTGTTAGTTAGCCTTATAAGGATAACTAAAGAAGGCTGGAGGCCCTGATCTTCAGGTGATCCTAAATGAATGTTAATGTGTGAAAAAGTCTTTGTGTATTTAAAAAAAATCTCAAATGTTGAGGATAAATTAGAGAGTTGAACTTAATAATTCTTCGAATTCAGTGGAAAAATTTAAAGGTCAGCTCAAACAAGTTGACAGTGTATAGAAAATTGATGCGAAGTGCAAAAAAATTCACTTTTCTACCTGAAGGTCAAAATATGATAATGAAAACCCACTCTAATAGACAGAGTTTATTTCCACAACAGTTTCGATGCCCACTGGCATCCTCTTCGGGTGGATGCCAGTGGGCATCGAAACTGTTGCGGAAATAAACTCTGTCTATTAGAGTGGGTTTTTATTATCATATTGATGCGAACGTTCATAGGATTGTCGCTGATTTATGATATTATATATTCTGTCGAACAGAAGTAGTTCTACTGTTCATAATTTTACAATGATTAGAAATGGTGTTAAGCCAATGGCGTCGTCAAGTTTTCAGCTAGATTGTCAAAATCCATTTAGTTTACTAGATTCGATAGAAAATGAAAATGAAACGGTGTTAGGTTTATCCATTGCTAGACATAAGGATAAAGAATTTTGTTTAGGAAATGGAGCAAAATATTGCATTACATTTGGAAAACATGAAACCACAGAGGCCTATCGAGGTTATGCGAGTCATGAGCTATTTTTTATAATAAAATTTTGCAAAATGTGAATCTCAAGTCAGGTAATTAACATAACGAAAGAGAATTTGTGTGTCAGGCTCTAAAATAGATAGAATTGAGCAGGAAGTAAAATAATTAAAGTTGGGAATGCAAATTCGCTGTTAATTTCACACGTTGAAGGGAACAATTTGTACAATTTCACTCGTAGGTTAGAAGAATTGTTAGTTGAATATCGAAGTATGATTAAATCTTTGAAAGATAAGTCGAATAATATATTGATTTCTGGGGGTTCTTCAGAGAATTTATGAACGTAATAGACTGTTAAGTAAAGCAATTTACTTCAATACTAAATTAGGAGCTATGTGTGCCCTTGAAGGAGTAGAGTTCGTTAATTTTGGGGCAGATTTTAACTCAGCAGATTTGTTCATTCAAGATTGCGTTCACTCGAACGAAATGGGTAATTTGCGAGTCGGAAGATTGATTGATCAAAAAATAAGACATTTAAAGCGTAAGCAAGATAAAATAGTCCTTTCTCGTTTGGGAAATGAAGCTCGCCGGCCTCGGGGAAATTCTACACGCATGGCGAAACAAATAGTAACGTAAAGAATAGTTTAAAAGTAATGTTTTTTAATGTGAGGAGCGTAAGGAATAAGTTTAACAAATTTAAAGCATTAGTTCACGTTGAAAATTAAGACATTATTGCAGTAACTGAATCGTAGATTAAAAGTGCGGACGTTTTCCAGTTTATGTACCGTTTTCTACAATGTTGGCTTTTATGCAACTTTCTAGTGTTTCTTTGCTTCTGTTAGGCACAGCATAGAGTAAAACAGAAGGTTAGGTTAGGTTAGGTTACGTTAGGTTAGGTTAGGTTATCAAGAACTTACCTCTCTTAAAAAGTTGTTATAATCGACGGCGGTTGTATGACCAATCAAAAATAAATTATATGAAAAACGGTACACAAACTGGAAAAGGTCCAAAAGTGCAGATAGGAATTTTATAGGTGAATACCCTATTAAAGGTTATAAACTTTTTAACAAGGACAGAAGTGGTAAAATGGGAGGGGGGCCCGGTGTACTCTACTCTTATACTGTAATGAAAATCTTCGACAAGTTCAAAAGACGATTAATGACAGCGACCAGTTAGATATAATTATTTCGGAAATTAGCGCTAATAATCTTAACTTGAATTTTGAGGTTGTATATACATTTTAAGTAGCATAGTTAACCATAAGGAACTAATTATTTTATTGTCGGGGATTTTAAATGCCCAAATATTAATTTCATTAATTTGAAGAGCGATGCTGTGGGTTTACATTTGATAGATTTTCTAAAAGATAATTTTCTTTTTCAAAAAGTATTAGAACCAACCCGCGGTGAGAATATTTTGGACTTCGTTTTAATGACAAATGATAATTTAGTTCAGAATGTAGACGTCGGAGAAAGTTTATGCAATAGCGATTATGGTATGATACGTTTTTCGGTTAATGTTAAAACTTCGAGAATAAAATAACTTCATAGTGCCTGATTTTAGGAGAGCAAATTTCGATGACTTTAGAGCTTCATCAACTTCAATAAACAGGGATGAACTGTTAGCGGTAGAATAGTGTTAATAGTGTTCTTAGTATGGGGGATAATTTCAAGAATATATTCATAAATTTAAACGAGCGCTGTGTACCTTGCAGAGTTAAGAGAGGTGGATTAAATGTGCAACCTAAATGGTGAAATAGAAACATAAAAAAGCAATCGCAGATAAAAATGTAGCCTACGAGAGGTGTAAAAAGGAGGGCACGGACAAAAACTCACCACTTAAATGCAAAAGAGGACAAAAACTCACCAGACAAATGTTTTTGCGAAATAAGAGACTACACTCTAGTCTAGATCTCAAGATTTTAGACTCATTGTAGATAATTACTCTTCATCTTTCAAATTGTTCATCTTTCAAATTGTTCTGTTTTTAACCAACCAATATTAATTTTTCACCAACCTACCAATCTTTCGTTATAAATTAATGCCCAGTTAGGTCAATTCAATGCCAGGTTAGGTCACTTGAATGCCCGGTTAGGTCAATTGAATGCCATGTTAGGTCAAATGAATGCCCGGTTAGGTCAACTGTACGCCCTTGACGATTGGGTAGGTTAAGACCGTTAAGTCATAATATTTTCGTTAAAAGCACATTAATTATTTAAAGTGCTCTAACATGCTTGTTTTTCATTTCTCCAAAAAGAAAGTTATTTTTGAAATCAGTGACCAAAACTACATTAGTATACCAATTTTCATTAAAATTCGCTGCTAGCCCCCAAACGGAAAAGATCCCTATTTTCTGTCAGCACTGGCTGGCAGAGGAGGAAGAGAGCTTTGTTGGTCTCTACTTTACTATTACTAATATTCCTGTGTGAAAGCTTTACACGTCTGTAAGTGTAAGCATGGTTTAAGTTTTCAGTGTTCTTTTTTACATTGTTTTTTTTTAACTTTTTCTACTTCCTTCTTGGGTTAGCCTAGAGTGGATCTTAGGGTTTTTGTTGGCTCGTAACTCTGTAACTCTTTGTAATACTAGTAGTATAGCCGCAATCTTGCACTCTAACCTTTTTCGGCTATACTACTATACTAACGCAAAGGTTAATCAGTATTCTCAATCTTTCATCTACTCGACCGATCAACTCTGGAACAAGCTTCTTCAATCCATCGTTCCCCATGACTATGACCTGCAATCTTTCAAACGCAGTGTGTTTGGGTATCTCGAAACCTTTGGACCTTGATTTTTACTCTCTTCTTTTTTTATGGGGGGGCCGTTTTTGTGGGCATTGGCCCTTGCCCCCTCCTTTCTGCGTAAAAAGAAATATATATATGTGATTGGTTACGCATGACCTGAGTTTCTATTTCGGTTGTACCGAATGTTTACCTGTAATAGAGGACTTTATTTTTTTTAATGAAAAAAAGGCAGTTGTTTTCATAAGGTACTTATATGCCCAGTCTACGAATTTGAATCAAATACAATTTGAATAGTAATTTTTCTATGTTCAAATATAAAAATAGTGCTTCTTTCACCAGTTAAATTAATGAAGTGTCACTAATTGTCATTTAGTTACTATTTTAAATGTGATGTAAATAACAGAGGAATAGCAGAAGAAATGGGTCCGTTATTTCCAAATTTATCCCTTTACCGCATTAATTTTTTGTAGGGTTAAGTTATGAATGCGTGTATTTGACACGTTATAAATTCGTCCGTTTATGCAGTTAAGGGTTAAACTTAGCTTTCGTGTGATTCATCAAAGTTTGACTGAAATTTAAACTATGATCAAATTTGTCACATTCACGTTTTGAGGTTGAAACACAAATCCATTTTTCTTGTTTAAAGTTTTGTGGAAACTTTGGAAAAGATTCCATTTTAATGCTATGTTTACTTATAATGTTGCTGATTCTGTCTCTCTATCTATCTGTGGAAAAAGTCGCAGTAAATAACTTCATACCAAAGATTTTGAAAAGAAATTAAGGCAGCGAAAGTTTAGTATTTACTTCAAGCCATCACACTCCCCTCGTATTTTGCATACATACTGTTGCAAATTCTGAGATTTTCATACCCTTTCAATTTTTTTTATGAAATGATGGTATTGTTCTTGCTAGAAATACATATTATGCATCATTTTAATAAGAAATAAATGTACTTTAAATGAAGATGTGAAGATAGTCGGTTAGGTCCTGGCAAAGTCCTCTTTGCCTCTCTACTCCTGTAAGCTAATCGAATGCATTAGCTTATTGGGCCTAGCTACATCTGAATCTAGTTGGTCTATTTACTACTGCAAATAGGATGTTCGGATGCCTATTAAGCCTATATCCTAGTTAAATTTTTTATCATAAGGCCCATGACCTGGAACCACTGTGTGATGTGCAGCCCCACTTCCTTGTTTATTATATACTTTTTCTTATAGGCTGCTTCATATTAAGCACTTAACTCAATTGGTTAAGTTAATTAGTAGGCCTATCTCCTTACACTAGGTAACCTATATAAGATTAAAGAAAAACACTTCACTTTTCTTAACTTTATTTCCTATAACAACTAAGTTAAATTAAATGGATTTTCGCTATGGAATTTATAGTTTATGAGCAGTTGGTAAATACACCACCAGCAATGAGTAGGCTTCGCTATGCCAAGGTAGGACACGGGGTCTAGCTTCAGTTTCACCATTCACTCGTAAAAAGGACTTCATCTTATTTGGGATTGAAATAAATGGTAGTTGTTTAACTTCCATCAAATGAATTGCACAACTTTATGGGAACGCATATATGTTAATAATGGTGATGGTACAAACCTTCTCCATCGGATCGCACCACCGTTTTCTGGGTGGGAAATAAAGGTGAGTTTTTCAAGGACTCAATCTTTCAGATTCGTTTTATTAGTCGGCCTTCGTTCTTGAGTATACTGTATATATATATATATATATATATATATATATATATATATATATATATGGGGTTAATTTCACAATTAAACACGTGAAATGAATGAATGAATGATACAAAACCCAGAATGAAAAAGAAAAACGATTCCAAGTTCTTTCGTGTATTCAGAAGTACACCTCGTCAGGGAATGAAGGGAGAATCATGAAGGGAGAATCATGTACTAATCTTTTTATTTTTCTGTCCTGTTGTACATGTGGTGTATATATTGTCGTCTTCTCGCCTTCTCCGTTCATTCCCTGACGAGGTGTACTTCTGAATACACGAAAGGCCTTGGAATCATTTTTCGTTTTCCTTCTGGGTTTTGTATCATATATAACGGATGTGCCATAAAAAAAGGGTACATTTTAAAAAGGCTATAAAATCAACATTTGTCATTTAATTTTAATAAAACTTCTTCACAATGAAACATATGTATTTATCTATGTGCAAACAAATTTTCAGACTAAAATATTAAATAATTCAAATTCTATCAACATTTAACGAAAGAGTATGATTTTTCTACTTAACATGCAAAAATTATTAAATCTTTTTAATATTTTTTATAAAAATAATTTTTTATGTAAAATTTACCTGAAATTATTAAAAAAATGTTTGAAATGCTTTCCTTCCATTTCAATAACTTTTTTATTCTTGGCCGGAATATGGGAGAACTTAGCAGAGCGAGTCAACAGGACTAGGATAAAAGATGTCGCTCATTTACGCGAGATCATTCAAAAATGGGAAGAGCTTCCACAGGAACAAGTAAATCGAGCCATAGATGAATTCCGGCCAAGAATAAAAAGTTATTGAAATGGAAGGAAAGCATTTCGAACAATTTTTTTTAATAATTTCAGGTAAATTTTACGTTAAAAATTATTTTTATAAAAAAATATTAAAAAGATTTAATAATTTTTGCATGTTAAGTAGAAAAATCGGTGCTCTTCCAATATGTGCTCTACCGCGAAACTGTGATCTACCATATTCCAATACGTGCTCTACCGTGAAACTAGCCTTATAAGGCTAACTAACAAAAATATCATGACTTAACCTAACCAATCGTTAGGTCAACTATACGCCCTTGACGATTGGTTAGGTTAAGTCGTGATATTTTCGTTAGTTAGCCTTATAAGGCTAACTAACGTACCTGCTGCTAATCCGAATAAATCACTAATCAACAGCCAAAATGTATCTTCGATGAAACCATCATTTCTTTAGTAATTCGACGTCGCTGAATCCGAAAATGACCTTCATTTTGCATGATTGGTTCGCGTTTAGAAGATACACGGGTGCCCTGTTTTCATTATTTCCCAATTGAAATGAATATATCATTGAAGCATAACATATGCCAACACTGTAGAATGTGCTCGTTTGGCAACCTCGTTGTCTGGCGCCATCTTGAGTACATCGTAAATCCCTTTAGCTCAGTTCTAGAGTGACGCTTGTTGTGGTGACACGTTATTTCACATTTTGACATAGTGCTTTTGTAGTGTTTCCTCGTAATTTGCACCTGTGGTTAGTTCATGACATATAGAGTGTAGTGCGTGTTAAAGCGTAATCTTGCGATCAGTTTCTCATTGACGTTATAAGCAAAATGCCACGTAAATGCGTTAATGACTCAAATAACTTTTGCTATATTTGCGGCAAAGTAACATTAAAATCGCAAAAGAAGACGTTAATACCTGCCATCAAGGAAGCGTACCACCTTTATTTTAAGTGCAAATTAGGAGATCAGGACAAAACGTGGGCGCCGCATATATGCTGCATTACATGTGCAACTACATTACTTGAGTGGTACAATGGGAAACCGAGGTCAATGGGCTTCGGCATCCCCGTCGTGTGGAGGGAACAAAGTAACCACGTGGATGACTGTTTATTCTGCATGGTTCCGCCATTACGTGGAATTAGTAAGAAGAAAAAATGGACCCTCAAGTATCCTAATGTTCCATCCGCCATTCGACCTGTGCCCCATAACGAAGACATACCTGTGCCCAATCCTCCTACCTCCTCAGACACCCTCGATTTGGATGACGAAGAGCATCCTGTAACGAGTACAGATGAAGACATTGCACATCCCACAACATCACAAGATACCGACTTTGTGCCCAGTGAACTGTCTACAGAACCGCATAAAATCACCCAACACGAACTGAATGACCTCATCAGAGATTTGGACTTACCGAAGTCTAAGGCAGAATTGCTCGCCTCACGCCTTCAACAGTGGCATCTTCTTCATGATGATGTCCAAATATCCATGTACCGCACTAGGCAATCCACGTTGGAGACTTTCTTCATCAAACATGGTGACTTCGTGGTGTGTACAGATGTTGTTGGTTTAATGAATGCTCTAAATATAACATACAGAGATGACGAATGGAGGTTGTTCATTGATGCCTCTAAGCTAAGCCTTAAGGCTGTACTACTTCATAACAAAAACGAAACAGCTGCCATTCCAATTGGATATTCTGTCCACATGAAGGAGACATATGAAAATATGCAATATCTGCTTCACCACATAAACTACAACGCTCACAAATGGAGCATATGTGGTGATTTGAAAGTGGTCGGCATGTTACATGGTCTCCAGCAGGGTTACACGAAGTACTGCTGCTTCCTTTGCGAGTGGGACAGCCGTGCTAGGTCACAGCATTATGAAAGGAAGGAATGACCTCTAAGAGAACGTTTAGTGCCAGGTGTGAAAAACGTTTCGTGCGAGCCATTAGTAGAGCCAAGCAAAATACTTCTACCACCGTTACATATTAAGTTAGGGCTTATGAAAAATTTTGTGAAGGCACTCAATAAGGATGGAAAGGCATTTAAGTATCTTTTCCAGAAGTTCCCTCGACTCAGTGAGGCAAAAATCAAGGAAGGCATATTTGTTGGTCCTCATATACGAAATCTGATGAAAGATGAACATTTCGAGACACTTTAGGAGGGCGCAGAAAAAGAAGCTTGGGTCTCGTTCAAGTCAGTGTCGCAAAATTTCCTTGGAAACAACAGAGCTCCAAATGCAGATGAATTGGTGGATAATATGTTGAAGGCGTACCAAAGAATGGGATGTAACATGTCTCTAAAAATTCATTTCCTCCATTCCCATTTCGACTTTTTCCCGGCAAACCTTGGTGAAGTAAGTGACGAACATGGGGAACGTTTTCATCAGCAGATTTCAGCTCTTGAGAAACGTTACCAGGGCAAGTGGAATTCATCTATGCTGGCTGATTTCTGCTGGTCAGTAATAAGAGACACTACACAGTCAGAGTACAAGAGACAGGCCAAGAGGAAACGACATTGAAGCGAGTGTGCTCCTTAAAATACATATATGTTGTGGGATAAATTTTTACCAGTACTTACACAATAATTACCATGATATCTTAAAAACGCGAACTAATTAAACAATTTCACTATCATTTTCAAATTCAGCATGCAAAAATACATAAGAATCGGCTACTTTCATTAAAGATACAAAAAATTCCTTAAAATTTGTTGACCAGTGATAATCTAAGGTAGATCACGTATTGGAATGTAAATGTTAAGGTAGAGCACATATTGGAAGAGCACCGAAAAATCATACTCTTTCGTTAAATGTTGATAGAATTTGAATTATTTGATATTTTAGTCTGAAAACTTGTTTGCATATAGATAAATACATACGTTTTACTGTGTAGAAGTTTTGTTAAAATTAAATGAAAAATGTTGATTTTATAGCCTTTTTAAAATGTACCCTTTTTTATGGCACACCCGTTATATATATATATATAATATATATATATATATATATATATATATATATATATATACATGGTAATACTGCTGCGAACTGCTGGGTTAGGTGTATGGCTTTAAAACAAATATTTTTAAAAGGCTGTAAAATTTCTATTCTACCTAAACCTTAATTAGTGAGCAATATAAGTTATGTTGTGAGTATGGATTTAAGTATATATACTGTGTATATATACAGGGGCGGACTGACAGCAACCTGGGCCCTCGGGCATAATGAGGTCCTGGGCTCCTTGAAATCCGATTTTTTCATACTACAGTTCGATTAGACACTTGATCCAATTGAGAACACTCTCACTGTTTTATGATGACTGCGGGCCGGGGCCTCCGGGGCGCCGGGGCCCCTAATGGTCCGAGCTCTCGGTCCATGCCCGATTGTCTGACCACTCAGTCCGCCCCTGTGTGTGTGTATTATATATATACATATATATAATAATTAATTGGTAAGCAATTTATGTTGTGAGTACTGAGTTTAGTATATATATATATATATATATATATATATATATATATATATATATACATTCAACTGCAAAGAACACGCAGTATAAATAACGTAAAGAACGACGCTTGTATAGGAGATATTCCGCGCAAGACGAGAGAGAGAGAACGAAACAAATGAAAAAATGAGGTAACCACCCGGGAATCGAACCCGGGATCTTCCGATCGCATCTGACCGGCAATCGGAAGATCCCGGGTTCGATTCCCGGGTGGTTACCTCATTTTTTCATTTGTTTCGTTCTCTCTCTCTCGTCTTGCGCGGAATATCTCCTATACAAGCGTCGTTCTTTACGTTATATATATATATATATATATAATTAACAGAGCTATCGGGTATACATAAAAAGTATACAAAAACAATGTTCTCTGAAATTGGGTGAAGAGCTGCATGATACTGAATTGCAATTGAACGTTTCTCCGGTCTCTGTAAACAATCTGATAAAAAGAAAAAGAAAAAAAGATTGCACCCAATTAATAACTGCGTATTGATTTAAAGAACATCGAATATACCTCGCGTTTAGAAGCGCGAAAAAAATGGAAATTTTAAATTCAGGGATGGGTTTTTTATCAACTCTTTATTTTCATACCGTGGGAGAATTTTCAATTCCGTAAGTTTATTCGTGTTTAATGAGCGTATCGGAGATGTGGGTGCGTGTAATTTGGAAATTGGATGATTATTGTTGGAAAACCTTTATACTTGAATCTCATATTAATAATGTCATTTACAGAAAAGGGAAAATGAAAATGTATTCAGTAGATACCTTATGCATTTGAAATGGAAATTCTTGTACATACTTTCATATACATATATATAGGTGGCCCCGCCTCTACCAGCTGGTAAACTACACTTTACATTCTTTTTTAGCATTAGGAACTTAGAAAAATTATATAGAATTATTATTAATTAATTTGTAAATGGATCGAGTACTGCAGCTATGAGGCATTTACAGTTTCAAATGAATGGCTGTACATTTATTGGATTGAATTACCTTTATTAATTAATAATTAAATAAGATAAATACATTGGTTTTACAATTTACAATGACATAAATAAATAATTGTGAAGCTGGACTATTTATTTTATTTAATTTGGCCCTTAAGCTTTAGGTTTAATTGGGTTCTTATTACAAATTAAATAGATAATTATTATTAATAATAAATAAATAAATAAATAAATAAGTATTATTAATAGTTAGAGTATGTATTATTCTTAAATTAATTATCATTAACGATATGACAAGTGCAAGGTCATTATTGAAGGTATTATACCCAAACCATACAAAGAAATCAATATTATACATGAGAGATAACAACTGAACAATCACGAGTAACGCGTCTTTAATCCTAGAATTCACACGAGAAATGAATAAACAATAGTAATGTACATTAATCCTAGATTTTTATTAGTATGCCATTAATAATCGAGATTTCAACTTGGTTTTAAACGAATTTACATTCACAATATTTTTTATATCAGCATTTAAATCATTCCATAATTTCAATCCAATGAAAATGGGTAGTTTTTGGGATGAAGACAATCTAAATTGAGGAATAACATGCTTTGATCAATTTCTGGTCTGATAAGAGTGGATTTCTCGATGAGTTGCAAAATATCTACTTGTAAGTTTATGATTTTGTTCTTACACTTGTAAACAAAAATAAAATGTGCCAGTTTGATTACATCATCGAGCTTTCGTAGTTTTAGCTCTTTAAATAATGCACTAGAGTGATCAAGGAAATCGGCATCAGATAATAACCTTATTGCTCTTTCTTGGGTGACAAAGTTAGTGTTTAAAGCAGTTAGCGGAGTTTCCTCAAACAAGGATGCAGTACGTTATATAAGGAAGAACAAGAGTGTGATAAAGAGTCAATAAAACCTGTAGGGTTCCTCTACAACAGTGGTTCCCAACCTTTTCACCACAAAGGACCCCTTTTATTTTTATTTTTTTCCCACGGACCCCATGTTTTTGAAAGATTCCGTCTACTAAACAAACTGTTTTTATTAACTAATAATTAACTCGTTTTCTCATTTTTCACTATCAAATAAAGGACATATAAGTGAATATGCAATTAAAATACAGTGTATTAAATAAAGTATTAATAATTCCAGCCAAGAGCAAGGGAACTTGAAATTTTAGCCTGAGCGCCCTTATCGTGGGTAAATGTACGATTTCCATTGGAGCCTCTCGAAATATTGAAAGCTCACGGACCCCCAGTACTAACTTCGCGGACCCCCAGGGGTCCGGGGACCCTAGGTTGGGAACCACTGCTCTAAAACATGAATGTTATTTTTGAAATCCTCGATTAAAACTGGACAATAAAAAACAAGTAATGTTAAAAAATATTACAGGCCGTCAAACCGAAAAGATCCCTACATTTCTAATTTTAAACATTACAGCAACGCTACTTGAAATTTACTGAACGTTGAGAAACTGAATCACACACACACACACACACACACACACACACACACACACAAGGAAAAGTGAAACTAAATTATATGTAAGTTTCTTTTTAACTTAAAAATCAAATTTAATTTACTAATTAGAAGCGTAATATTTTCGTATGATATCAAAGAAATAACTACATCGTAACTTCGTGGCAGATAAGATACGACCTAATTATTAATAAAGTTTTACTTTATTTTTTTATTTTGAGGCCATTTTTGTTGTTGAAATGAATGAGCGTCTCCAGAAATGTTTGCTGGGAAGTAATTAGTCAAAGAAGTTTTTAGGAATGGATGAAGAAGAACTTCCCTCGAGAGGTACACTTTTCGGGTTGTTAAGACATTCAGGACGATACAATCCGGTGGTGTCCTCGTGAACGTAATACAGATTTCTACCGACGAGGTATACATTCGCTGCTCAACAAATGCCGAAAATGCAAAGATCTTCGCGGAAGAGACATATTTGGCTGAATTAACAGTTCCTGCGCAGACCTCCAGCTCTGTTCGTTCATTGGTTCAAATTGCACCGAACACCTCACGAAAACACCCCCAGAAAATCCCCCATGTTTTATGGTAGCTCGCGGATACGTACGTCTTCTGACAGCACGAAGCGTGCTTTCAAATGGGTTTGAGTTGCCAGGACGATCAGTAGCTGTTTTTGCTGCATATGTTCGACCTACACAGTGACCCTGTTAATCGTTGATAATGGAATGCAAAACCTTCGCGAATTTCTCCTTTTGCCTTTGATTCGCTCCATAAAGTTCAACAATTCGAACTCTTCCAAAATCTGTCAAATTCCGAAATCTCTGCCTTGTGACATTATGAAATACACAATAATTTATTTTTTATATTTATTTTAACCTCACAGCTGAGTTTCAACAGATTTTATTCTTTCTCAACAAGTTTAAGAACTATCATCGTGGTGTTCATTTACTTTTGTTAACCATCTGTGTGTGTATATATATATATATATATATAACCTTGGTAAACCATGGTTATATATATATATATATATATATATATATATATATATATATATATATATATATATATATACATATATAACCTTGGTAAACCATGGTTATATATATATATATATATATATATATATATATATATATATATATCAGTGGCGTGCGGTCCATGGAAGCAAGGGAAGCAATGCTTCCCTATTCAAAGAAAGAAGAAAATGTTGTATTATACTTTAAAGTTTAAACAGTTCAATATGTGTTAATAATTTGTACAAAATCATTTTATTATACTATTTATAGCATTTGATTGGTAATCAGGTGGATACATAGTATATACATTGGTTGCCGTTCGTGCAAGAACCTTTAAGAAAGCCGACGCAAAAAATCTCGAGTTGGACAACAATTGACGAAATGCATCCTTTTTCCCAATGACTTTCGCTTTTTTTTACTGTTACAAATTGTTTCTTTCCATTCTAAAAACTCATTTAATGTTTAATAATGTAGTATTTATTCAATACAACAAGTTTCATATATAGTTTTTCTACTAAAAAATTCCATGGCCATGTTAAGCGAAAAAGAATATATATTTATCGTTATTTTATCCTTCCCTATGTCAAAAAGGAAGCAATTTAGATTTCGCTGTCCAGATCTTATAGTTAATTTTCTTGAAATATCTGGCAACTTATACGTGCTGTGAAAGGCTTGCAAGTTTAGCTTTAATCTCAATTGAGAAAAAGCTTCTTAAGGATATGAAAACCGATGCCTTTTACGAAGAAATAATAGATATATTTAATAAAAAAGAAAGAAGAATAGAATTAACCTACAAGTAAAGTAAGTAGATGATTATATGTGTTTTGTTTTTATTATATACGAGTATTTTAAAGTTTTATTTTTATTTTATATAATCTTTGTTGTTTTTGCTTGAATTGCTTCCCCTTGACGAAAAATCACCGCACGCCACTGATATATAGGGTGAGTCAAAAGTAGCGCCCGATTTCTGTTTTTTCGGCTGTCAGATTCTTTCTGGGAAGTAATGAAAATTGCCAGTAAAACAGCTTGGTACAGTTCCGTAATAATTTTCCCCCGAATAGATGGTTAGATAAACATGTCATTCATTTATTTCTACCTTCTTGTACACTCTAATACAAATGGCAAACAAACAATCAACTGACAGAAATCGGGCGCTACTTTTGACTCACCCTATATATATATATATATATATATATAACCTTGGTAAACCATGGTTTGCTTCCGCCCGAATTGTTCATTCTGATGAAAGTCAAGCTTGTCACTCCAGCGGTCAGAAATTATAAAGTCCTCGCACGGACTCGATCTCACGACCTCCCGATCAGCAGCCCAGCGTCTTATCGTGGTGGCGAACCTTTTTTGCTGGTGGGTCATTTTTGTTACTTTTGATTTTTAAAAAAATTAAATTGGGTTACAATAATTTACTTACTATTTTTAGTGAGAAACTTCTTCTTGGATTTTAGCTGCTAATGTTTTGATCCGAGGTTTATATTTAGTTATCTTTAGTCTTACACACGCAGCACTCATATCTGTGCCAAGGCGATTCCTAGTGGTGGATTTGATGAAATTCATAGAGGAAAACAACTGTTCACACGAATAAAATGAACCAAACATTGTTAGCAGAGATAATGCTAGCTTTTTAATTGATACGAAAGAATTTGGTAAAGAGTTCCATTCTGCAAGAATAAGATTCTCTACTCTTTCTATTCAGTGTTGTTCTCTGGTTACACCTAAAATTGACAAAAATATTAAAAGGCAGAAAATATTAAAAATTAAAGTCATATTTTGTTTAAATAAGAGCTCGCGGGTCACTAAAAATTGCCTCATGGGTCAGTACCTGACCCGCGGGTCAGTGGTTCACCATCACTGCACTAGGCTACCCAGGGTAACCATTTATCTACCAACCAATTTTTATTGCGTAGAAGGATGAACAGCTAGGTTTTGCTGCGCGCCGCCTGCCGTCAGCGGGTCTCGATCCCAGGGCGAATGGATTCGTAGTCAGCGATGCTAACCACACCACCACCGAGGCGCATACATATATATATATATACAGTATATATATACTGTATATACTGTATATGATATGATAATGATAATCTTTATTGGGAGGATAAAATTCCCATAAAACGTACAATATACATGAAGGTAATAAACCAAATGCGATTATTATACAATAATAAAATAGATAACAAAATTATTATTGCTATTTATTGTCAGAATAATACACTCTGCAATTCATTATTATTATTATTAATATATATATATATATATAATTAGGCCGTTTCGAAAAATCGAAATTTATGATGGCTCAACGCACACATACTAAAAAAGTAATATGTCATGAATAAAGACCATGCAAAATATGAGGACAAGAGCTTATTGTTATCCCACCCCTCAATGCATATCTATTTTACCCCTCATGAGAAAATTTTCATTTTTCTGGCAAATATATTTATTTATTTTGTGATGTCCTCTTAAATTTGGTATATAAAATTCATAAATAAAATTGGAAGATAAGTAGGTCATTTTCAGGAATGGTCCAGTAACCCCCCTATATTCTTTAGAGAGAATTCTAGAAAATTCTTCCTTCAGGATAACTATTCTAGAATTTCCATTTTTTCCCTTTATGGATTATATGATGTTTTATTTGCTTTTTCATCTATAATTACTGATATTTTCACAAGTTTACTGTTCTAGAAAGGTTACTTCATGTTACTTTACAACTTTCTTACAGTAATCAAGTCATAATATAATTTAGGTGAGTGATTAATGATTATATTATTATTATTATTAAGACTAACAGGTGGTAAAACTTTTTCCCTCAGAATTATGGCAAAAACCAGAAACAAGTGTGAAGTCTGGTTGGTCGGACAAGTGCTGGAAGAGGGTTTTTCTGAGAAGCAGCTTCCAACTAACAGTGATGTCCTTAAACGTCTTTTTTATCACATTAAGGTGGGAAAGCAAAATGTCTCTGTAGCTTGCGCAACTGTAGCCAACGAAGTTATTGCTATGTGGGAAAAAGCCTCCTTAATTACATCCCACAAGCCTTATATTGTCTCAAAGCTTAAAAGGCTTTACAATAAGCATGAAGGGCTGGTCAAGAACCGAACTCGACGAACTCCTACCCAAGAGAAGAATGAAGCAGAATTTGTCACCAGCTTAAAGAAGCTTTTCGATGTAGCTCATTCAGAAGTGGAAACAGAAATAAAATTGCAGGAGGATAAAGATTTTCTTAAGGATCAAAGGAACGATCGGAAAATGATTATGGGTCCAGAAGACAAGGAGTTTTCAAGAAAGGCAAAAGCACGACAGATAAGCATGGAAAGAATGGAAAAACTTCGCAGGAAATCAAAGGAAGAAATGAGGCAATTGACAAAGGTTGTGGATCTCAACCAATGTGAAAATTCCGGTTCAGGAGGAAGTGAAGAATCATCTGGTGATGAATTGTTCTACAGAGCACTCTCATCATCATCTTCAAAAAAGGAGAAGCTTGAACCAGGTGTAATTGTTAGGGATAAAAAGTTCTTGGCTGCTCTGGACCGCACTGGAACATCTGCAAGAGCTGCTATGCACATTGTGGCACCTGCCCTTTCAGCTGCTGGAGTGGAAATTGAAGAGATCACACTTTCATCATCCTCTATCTACAGGTCTCGGCGATCAACACGGATGCAGATGGGAGAAGACATTAAAGCCAGTTTCCAACCAAATACCCCTTTAATAATTCATTTTGATGGAAAGCTTCTTCCATCCATGCATGGGGGTAAGATTGATGTAATGCCCATTGTTGTGACTGGTGCAGGCGAATTAGAAAAATTACTATCTATTCCAAAGCTTATTTCTGGAACGGGAGAAGAAATGGGGAGAGCAGTTTTAGATGTCTTGAAGCAATGGCCACAAGTAAATGAGTGGGTAGCAGGCCTTTGTTTTGATACTACTGCAAGCAATACAGGTATCCATGCTGGGGCTTGTACCATCATCCAAAAGGCCCTTCAGAGATCACTCCTTTTTCTGGCATGTCGCCACCATATCCACGAGCTTCTTATCACTGCAGTTTTTGACATGTTTTTCTCTTCTTCGGGTCCACAAATTCCCTTACTCAATCGATTCAGAGATTGTTGGGATAACATTGATCAGCAGAATTACAAGCCCTATGAACCCAATGATCTCACCTCAGAATCTTTAGATCATTGGATCTTGAAGCACAGAGACAAGCTTATTTCTTTCATCAACTCCAAACTTCAAGAGGGCCACACTCGAGGTGACTACAGGGAATACTTAGAACTTGCACTTATCTTCCTTGGTTGTCCAATGCCTAAAACAAATAAAAGCTCTGATAGCAGATTCCACTACCCAGGAGCTTACAGCAGAGCTAGATGGATGGGAAAGGGCATCTATTCCTTAAAAATTTACTTATTTAGGAACCAATTCCTTCTCACCCCTCATGAAAAACAAGCTCTGATACGAATAAACGCCTTTTCAGTGACAGTTTATCTTCAAGCTTGGTATACATCTCCAGTTGGAATTGATGCTCCAGCAAATGATTTGGCCCTCTTCAAGATGCTACATATCTACAAGATCCAGGTTGATAAGGAAGTGGGTGCTACAGCCCTCAAAAAACTTCAGAACCATGGTTGGTACTTGAGTGAGGATCTTGTAGGATTTGGCTTTTTCTCAAACCTCGTGACTGAAGATGATAAGGTTCTAATGCTCCACAACCTTCACCACGCGCCTCCTCGAAAAGTGAGGGCAAGAAAGGTGGACCCCCGAATGTTGCAAAACTCCAATGACTTAAAGATTACCAGTTTTGTCACAACTCAAACACAAGACTTCTTCAAGTGTTTGAAAATAGAAATTCCCAAGAAACTTGAAGACATTGAGGAGCACCGTAATCGGGTCATGGCAGTCAAAGTAATCAACGACTGTGCTGAACGAGGAGTCAAACTGGCTACAGAGTTTAATGAGAAGCTCACAAAGAGTGAGGAAGAGAGACAACTGGCCTTTCAAATCATTGAAAATCAGAGAAAGGAGGTCCCTCAGCCACTGAAATCCCTATATTCTTAATCAATATATGTCTTAAATAGAATTTAAGTCGCTTTGTTTTAAAACATATTTTTCGTTCAGTCTTATATTTGCTCTAATTATCCATTAATGTAAAAGAAGTGCCATCTGAGGGGTGCCTTTTTATCATTCAAATAAAATGATATTTTGTCTATTTGTTTTTCTTCCTTTATATAAAACAATAAAAGTGTGTGCGTTTATCAAAATTCAATTTGAAAAATTACCATATAATCGTGAAACGGTCTAATATATATATATATATATATATACAAACAAACGTGCGTGATCGTCCATGATATTTTCTCTCTCTCTCTCTCTCTCTCTATATATATATATATATATAACGTAAAGAACGACGCTTGTATAGGAGATATTCCGCGCAAGACGAGAAAGAGAAAACAACAAATGAAAAAATGAAGTACCACCTGGGAATCGAACCCGGGATCTTCCGATTGCCGGTCAGACGCGATAACCACTACACCATGGACTTCACTCTTCCAAATGCCGTAATACCTCTACATACTCGCAGAAACCAATGCCCCAAGGGGGCACCTCCCGCATGCCGTAACATTATATACATTCAACTGCAAAGAACACGCAGTATAAATAACGTAAAGAACGACGCTTGTATAGGAGATATTCCGCGCAAGACGAGAAAGAGAAAACAACAAATGAAAAAATGAAGTACCACCTGGGAATCGAACCCGGGATCTTCCGATTGCCGGTCAGACGCGATAACCACTACACCATGGACTTCACTCTTCCAAATGCCGTAATACCTCTACATACTCGCAGAAACCAATGCCCCAAGGGGGCACCTCCCGCAACATTATATACATTCAACTGCAAAGAACACGCAGTATAAATAACGTAAAGAACGACGCTTGTATAGGAGATATTCCGCGCAAGACGAGAAAGAGAAAACAACAAATGAAAAAATGAAGTACCACCTGGGAATCGAACCCGGGATCTTCCGATTGCCGGTCAGACGCGATAACCACTACACCATGGACTTCACTCTTCCAAATGCCGTAATACCTCTACATACTCGCAGAAACCAATGCCCCAAGGGGCATTGGTTTCTGCGAGTATGTAGAGGTATTACGGCATTTGGAAGAGTGAAGTCCATGGTGTAGTGGTTATCGCGTCTGACCGGCAATCGGAAGATCCCGGGTTCGATTCCCAGGTGGTACTTCATTTTTTCATTTGTTGTTTTCTCTTTCTCGTCTTGCGCGGAATATCTCCTATACAAGCGTCGTTCTTTACGTTATTTATACTGCGTGTTCTTTGCAGTTGAATGTATATAATGTTACGGCATGCGGGAGGTGCCCCCTTGGGGCATTGGTTTCTGCGAGTATGTAGAGGTATTACGGCATTTGGAAGAGTGAAGTCCATGGTGTAGTGGTTATCGCGTCTGACCGGCAATCGGAAGATCCCGGGTTCGATTCCCAGGTGGTACTTCATTTTTTCATTTGTTGTTTTCTCTTTCTCGTCTTGCGCGGAATATCTCCTATACAAGCGTCGTTCTTTACGTTATTTATACTGCGTGTTCTTTGCAGTTGAATGTATATAATGTTACGGCATGCGGGAGGTGCCCCCTTGGGGCATTGGTTTCTGCGAGTATGTAGAGGTATTACGGCATTTGGAAGAGTGAAGTCCATGGTGTAGTGGTTATCGCGTCTGACCGGCAATCGGAAGATCCCGGGTTCGATTCCCAGGTGGTACTTCATTTTTTCATTTGTTGTTTTCTCTTTCTCGTCTTGCGCGGAATATCTCCTATACAAGCGTCGTTCTTTACGTTATTTATACTGCGTGTTCTTTGCAGTTGAATGTATATAATGTTACGGCATGCGGGAGGTGCCCCCTTGGGGCATTGGTTTCTGCGAGTATGTAGAGGTATTACGGCATTTGGAAGAGTGAAGTCCATGGTGTAGTGGTTATCGCGTCTGACCGGCAATCGGAAGATCCCGGGTTCGATTCCCAGGTGGTACTTCATTTTTTCATTTGTTGTTTTCTCTTTCTCGTCTTGCGCGGAATATCTCCTATACAAGCGTCGTTCTTTACGTTATTTATACTGCGTGTTCTTTGCAGTTGAATGTATATAATGTTACGGCATGCGGGAGGTGCCCCCTTGGGGCATTGGTTTCTGCGAGTATGTAGAGGTATTACGGCATTTGGAAGAGTGAAGTCCATGGTGTAGTGGTTATCGCGTCTGACCGGCAATCGGAAGATCCCGGGTTCGATTCCCAGGTGGTACTTCATTTTTTCATTTGTTGTTTTCTCTTTCTCGTCTTGCGCGGAATATCTCCTATACAAGCGTCGTTCTTTACGTTATTTATACTGCGTGTTCTTTGCAGTTGAATGTATATAATGTTACGGCATGCGGGAGGTGCCCCCTTGGGGCATTGGTTTCTGCGAGTATGTAGAGGTATTACGGCATTTGGAAGAGTGAAGTCCATGGTGTAGTGGTTATCGCGTCTGACCGGCAATCGGAAGATCCCGGGTTCGATTCCCAGGTGGTACTTCATTTTTTCATTTGTTGTTTTCTCTTTCTCGTCTTGCGCGGAATATCTCCTATACAAGCGTCGTTCTTTACGTTATTTATACTGCGTGTTCTTTGCAGTTGAATGTATATAATGTTACGGCATGCGGGAGGTGCCCCCTTGGGGCATTGGTTTCTGCGAGTATGTAGAGGTATTACGGCATTTGGAAGAGTGAAGTCCATGGTGTAGTGGTTATCGCGTCTGACCGGCAATCGGAAGATCCCGGGTTCGATTCCCAGGTGGTACTTCATTTTTTCATTTGTTGTTTTCTCTTTCTCGTCTTGCGCGGAATATCTCCTATACAAGCGTCGTTCTTTACGTTATTTATACTGCGTGTTCTTTGCAGTTGAATGTATATATATATATATACAGCTAGGGTGTTTCATACCTATAGGGTAAAATACAAATGAGCTTGGAGTTTTAATCCACACTTTTCTCCGTATTCTAAAGAACAAGAAAACACGTTTGTGCAAGTTTGAACCAGATCGCGCTGCATTTAGAGGTCCCCAACTTTGACGACTTTTTGTCAGTTCATTTCTCGCCTGCCTGCAGTGAAGACGGTTTTCTTCGTCACTTGAGCGGTTCGTGTTGTATAGCCTATTGGACAACTATGGAGGTAATTATATATGCTACTAATTATCTCATTTTACTGTGGTATTGAAATTTATTATTATTTAATTTCTGTCATTTTACTGTGGTAGTGATATTTATTATTAATATTACATGAAATTAATTAGTCTGTTGCATATTGGACAACTAAGCTGGTAATTATTTATGATACTAATTAATGTAATTTTACTGCGGTATTGAAATTTATTTAATTAATGAATTGTCAAAGAGAACGTAGTGTACACGTATCAGTTTTATAAATAAAGAAAAGCAGTAACTGGGACTCGAACCAGTGTCATAGCCGTTTGGCGGCATCGCTCAAGTCGGCGTACACAGCACGCTATCCACTCCCTAGATGGTGTAGTGGATAGCGTGCTGTGTACGCCGACTTGAGCGATGCCGCCAAACGGCTATGACACTGGTTCGAGTCCCAGTTACTGCTTTTCTTTATTTAATTAATGAAATTAATTACGATGTGAAATTATTTCTGTGGAATTATTTAGTTTGTTTTCTTTTCCAGGTGTCTACCAGAGCGAAAACAGAAGTGTTTCTTATTGGCCAGACGGATGCGAACATCACATCAAGTGGCCTTCCAACTCAGTTGCAAGTACTCAAAAAGTACTTTTACCACCAAAAGGAGCAAAAATTTGGACGTACTAAATGCCTGAACCTGTGCCTGGATGCCTGTCTCATATTTTGGGAGAGAGCGAGAATCCCCATGATGCGTCGAGATTCGGCCTTGAGGAAGATGGAATCCCTTCTCAAGGAATACGACCGGCTTGTGAAGCACAAGTTACATAAAGCAGAGTCCTTCCGAGTGAAGGAGGCGATGTTCAAGGAGGCAATAGCGAAGGAGATCATGGACATTGCTCATTCACAGGCTAAGGAAATGATGAAGAATCAGGAGGACATCCACTTTCTCGACATGCAGCGTGAAGATCCAAATTCCTGCAGCATGGGCCCTGTTGACATGAAGCTTCACTATAAGGAGATTAGGAAAAGGAAGAGGCTGGACAAGATTAAGGAACAACAGGAGAAGGCCAGGAAGGAACAAGGAGCTGCAGAAGATACGGGGGCTTTAGTGATTTCAACTTCGTCAGAGACTGACTCAGATGTCGTTGACCCAACCGTGGAAGTTTTTCCATCCTCCTCCAAGGGAAATACCAAGAAGCGACGCAGGAATCTGATCTCACAGGATGTGACGACTACCTACGATCGGCTGAATATTTCGTACCGCGATTCAGCTATGTCGTACGCTGCAGCGGCTAAATCACTAGGTTTTGACTTGGATGAACTGTCCATTTCTGCCAGTACCATGTACCGCACACGCAAGGCTCTCAGGAAGGTGGCTGCTGAAAGTTATCAATCCGACGAAGTTTGTCCTGGTCAGCCTCTTGTCTTGCATTGGGACGGTAAGCTCCTACCTGACAATGAGCAATGGAAGGAGAGCGTTGACCGGATCGCCGTTCTCGTCTCTGGCGACGGCAAGGAGAAGTTGCTCGGCGTTCCTAAGGTGACGTCCGGAACCGGCGAGAAGATAGCGCGAGTTTGCTTGGATTTGGTCAAGGAACACAGGATGGAAGAGCGCGTGCGGGGACTGTCTTTCGACACGACAGCGTCGAACACCGGGATTCATATCGGGGCCTGCGTCCTGATTGAGAAAGGTCTTGGCAGAGAACTCATGTACTTCCCCTGTCGGCATCACATCTATGAAGTCATCCTCAGCTCCGTCTTCAAGCGTGCATACGGCCCTTCAAGTGGCCCCGATATACCCGTTTTCAAGAGGCTTCAGGCACAATGGAAGTTCATCGACCGGTTGGACGTGCGGCCGTACGATTTTGCTCAAGTCAATGACTCTATGAGGGAACTGAGGGAGAAGTCAGTCCTGCTGGTGAGAGGGATGGTGAGCACGTCGCATCAGCGCGATGACTACAAGGAACTGCTACAGTTGGTTCTCATCTTCCTGGGAGAAGCAAAAGTGGTGGATTTCCCTCTCAGAGCCCCTGGCGCTTACCATCACGCTCGATGGATGGCGATAGCCATCTACTCCTTGAAAGTAATTCTACTGAAGAAGCAGTTCAAGATGTCGAGTCACGAGTTGGAAGCTCTGACAGCCGTAGGTCTCTTCGTGTCCCTCGTCTACATCCGAGGTTGGACTCGTGCTGCAACCTCAAGCAAGGCTGCCGCAGTTGATCTGGAATTTCTGCGTGACGCGGAAGCCTTTGCCATGTCGGGATATTCGTGTGTTAACGCTGCGCAAGAAGCCATGTCTCGACACCTATGGTACATCTCTGAGACTCTTATTGCCATGGCGTTCTTCGACGCAGATGTGGCAGATGAAGAAAAGGCTCAGATGGTCGTCAGTTTGGGTAAGCCCGCATCGAAAAAGGAACTCAAGCGACCCCAAGGGAAGAACGTCAGGAATCTTGCCTCGAAACACCTGGCGGAGTTCGTGACAGGAAAGACGATGGCTTTCTTCCATGCATTCGACTTGGACACAGAATTCTTGAAAAAGCCAGTTGCCGAGTGGACTGAAGTAGAAGGCTTCAAGCAAGCAGCGGCAACTGTTAACAAAATCTCTGTCGTCAACGATCGGGCCGAAAGAGCCATCGCGCTCACCAAAGAGTTCAACTGTTCTCTGACGAAGAACGAAGAGCAGAAGCAGTATTTGCTCAAAACTGTGATGCAGCATAGGGCGAAATACCCGAATAAAACCAAGAAGGATTTCATGGACAAATGATTCGCAAGAAGTGGTTATGCTTTTTGTATCTTTGTGAAAATGTGTAGTGAAATGGTACTCGTTTGTTGAATAAAAATTCATTGACAGATTTTTTTTTAATTTTTTCCGTTTATGATCTGCCAGAGCATCAAACTGGGGACCCGTAAACTTTAAACTATTGAATTAGTACTTCGGTTTATCAGTCTCCTCAGCAAATGGAACAAGGGGATCCATGTGGATTAAAATTTTTCCAAACTTTTAATTTATGAAACACCCTAATATACACATATATATATATATATATGTGTGTGTGTGTGTGTGTAGATATGAGAATAAAAACGAAAATGAGACGTTTATTGGGGGAACAATATAGCCAATACGACATAATAATAATCTATACTATAATAAGAGAGCTGTCCGTCTGTCTGTCTGTCCGTCCGTCACACTTTCAGAAATTGTGAGAAAAAATTGTGATAAAAAAATTCAGAAATTGTATTACGGGCGGCAATGTGAAGCTCAAGATTTTCATGACTGTGTTCTTTTCTGTAGTTTAGCAATGGGGGAAGGGTGGGGGTGGGGGTAATGGGGGATGGGTGGGGTAATGGGGAGGGGTGGGGGTAATGGGGGAGGGGGTTAGCCCCCAAGTTGCATGAATGGGGGTGAGGAGGTTTTGGGAGATACCAGATTCAGAAATGTTGACACAATGTGAAGCTCAAAATTTTCACGGCTGGGTTCTTTTTTTGTAGTTTAGCCTGTCTAACCGTCAGCGAAGCGGCGGGAACTGTACTAGTAATAATAATAATAATAATAATAAAATAGCTAAAAATTAAAATATACAAATAATGAAAAATAGCAATGTCGGTGTTAAGTGGGGCTACAGACAAACGTTTTCATACTCTGGAGCCCTTGCCTTAGTTTGGATGATATACTGTATAACAGCAATGATAAGTAGCTTCGATAAATAACTGGATTGGCAGGATATTGAACTCTTTGCAGTAAGTAGTCTGTAGTGAGCGCGTCTTTTTAACTCAGGGTAACATTTGCGAAGCTGAGCATCTGCGAATTTACCTATGAAGCTGTTTAAAAGAGACGTTATGAAGCAAATTCAAGGTTCTGCCAGAAGCCTTTTTAATAATTATGCCTTAGGAAAAGATCTTTATGCCGTTGGAGTAATAGTTAGCTCAAGCACTGTTCGCTGCCGCTTGATTGCTAGTGGAAGATTCGCGATAAGACCAATAAAAAAAGTATCTTCTAATGCTTCAAATGAAAAAGAAATGGTTAGATTGGGCTAAAAAGTAAAAAATATGGCGAAAGGAGAGTGGCGCAGGATAATCTTTTCAAATGAGGCATTCCTTTGTGCAAGAGCAGCGAACTTAGCACGTGTGTCGGTCGGTGGGTAAGCCATTAAGAGAATGTTAGGTGGATCAAAAGATGATGTTCTGGGGCTCCTTCAGCTGTTATGGTATTAGTTCACTACATTTTGTTGAAGGAATGATGAGATTTCAATATATTGAAAGAAATTTGACTCCCAAGTTGCCTAAGAGGTTTCGGACTGGAGATGGTGTTTTCCAGCAAAACTTAGCGCTATCACTCTTCAAAGGTTGCGCCAGGTTTATCAAAGGGAACAACATTCAGGTGCTAGATTGGCCGGGGGAACTCTCCTGATTTAAACCCGATTGAGAATCCGTGGGCTTTAGTGAAATCAAAACTTAGAAAAAAGTATTGTACGACAATGACGAAGCTGAAACAAACAATAATTGCTGTGTGGTACGGAGATGAACAGATAACAACAGACTGTGCTCACTTAGTAGATTCAATGCTAAACCGTGTTCAACAAGAGATAAAAAGTCGTGGCGGTCATATCATGTACTAGAATTACAATTGTTATTATTAAGATGTTAATAAAAATTGAATATATTCATATTATTATCTTTTATCCGTTTTTCTTGTTGATGCAATTAATATCACAAGGATGTACTGATGATGATTTGACAGATATGATTTAAACCAATCGAGGATATTTCTTCTTATTCCGTATATGTGAAGTTTATTCAAATTTCACGCGAAAGTGTATCAAATGTTTCTGTCAAGTTGAGGAAGATGAAAGCAGTGTATTTTTTACTGTTTCTGATACACATTTTCTAATAACATCTTTATGGCATCTTCCGTTGTACACCTCTAAACCCAAATTGTGCTTCAGTTAAAATATCGTATTTGATTACGAATTTAGTAAGTTTATTGTACGCGACTTTTTTCAAATACTTTACTTAATGTTGGCAATACGGAAATGAGGCGATAATTGGATGGGGTGTTTGGGTTTCCCGACTTACAAAGCATACTCTGGCTTGCTTTAGACTGTTACTGATATATTAATTTGTTAATCGAGTGGTATTGAAATTTCATCGGATACTAATTTCTACCGGGATCGTATTTATGTCAGAATCTTTATTTTTTAGACTTTTCATTGCTAGAGAGATATTGTACGGTACGATTGCATTGAAGAAAAATGAGTTTTGATTTGGTTCTGGCATGTATTGTCGGAAGGGAGTGTTTGTAATTGAGATGAAGGCTGCAGTATTGGAGCCGATATTTGCAAAGAACTTGTTTAATAAATTGGCAATGTCTTTGGGGTCACTAAGGATTTCCACTTTGTGTGAGTGAGGACAAGGGATTTGTTTTAACCTTATTTCTGTTGATTAACTCTTTCAGAATGTTGTATACCCTTTTAGGATTAGATTACACTGGTCCACAAAGATTTTTCATCAGAGTAAAATTTGTGGTGGCTGGATAGCATTTTTCACGCTAATTCCAAAACTGCATTCAAATGTTTTCTAGCACGTATAGTTTTCAAGATGAAGGCCTATATATAACTACACAGATTTAACCATTTTAAATAGGCAAAATACTAATATTTCAACATTTGATTGTGTTTATTTTATTGTGTTTTTTTAGTTTATTCATCTTATTTATTTCAATTATCTTAATTATACATCTTATATATTTCAGGTGTGAGCTTTCACGTCTAGCAGCATTGTGATTCAGGCAACAACGCCGTGCTTTGTGTGTTAAAAGATCAGTCCAGTCCAAGAACTTGTTGTGTCAAGTTGGTGTACATTTTTTTGGAATTTATAGTTTGCTCAGGTCAGTCAACATGCCTCGACAATGTAAGAATGACCCCGATAAGTACTGTTTCGTATGCGGCCAGTTGACAACTAAAACAGCGACGAAGTATTACAACCGACATTAAGAAAATATACAAGCTATACTTTGGTTGCCATCTAGGTGACCAAGATAAACCATGGGCGCCACATCAAATCTGTTCTGGCTGTTCAAATGGATTACGTGATTGGCTTAACAAAAAGAAAGCTTCAATGCCATTTGCCATACCCATGATATGGAGGGAGCCGAGAGATCATCATGAAGACTGTTATTTTTGTAGTGTGAACTTAATGGGGTTTTCTGCCAAGAACAAACACCAGATTGTATATCCAAACTTGGATTCAGCACGTAGACCAGTAAAACATGGTGAAACATTGCCCATTCCAATTCCCCCAAGTGATAGGCTAGATTCTATCATAGATGACATGGAAAGTGATGAAGGTGCAACTGGCGTTTCTGGACCATCTACAGAACCAGAGTACACTTTTGAAGGTAGACATTTAGAGCCTAAAAAGTTAACCCAAGGACAGTTGAATGATCTTGTTAGAGACTTATCGCTGTCTAAAGAGAAATCAGAGCTTCTCGCCTCAAGACTAAAGGAGAACAATTTACTTGAGAACAATGTTCGTATTAGTTACTACCGAAAGCGGAATTTTGAATTAACAGCATTCTTTTCAGTAGACGGTCCTCTCTGTTATTGCCATGACATCAATGGACTATTTACAGCCATATCTCAGACGTATGTGGCATCTGAGTGGCGCCTCTTTATTGATTCGTCGCAGAGAAGCCTGAAAGCAGTTCTTTTGCATAATGGTAATATAATGCCATCCATCCCCATTGCCCATTCCGTCCATCTAAAAGAGACATATAACAATATGGATATACTACTTAAGGCAATCAAATACGACAGTCATCAATGGAATGTTTGTGGAGATCTAAAAGTTATAGGAATGCTTATGGGTATGCAGTCAGGATTCACAAAATTTTGTTGTTTCCTTTGCCTGTGGGACCGTCGCGCCACTATAGAACATTACACCAAAAGTGACTGGCCACTTAGGTATACATATGTCCCAGGGATAAGCAATGTCCAGTCTGTCCCTTTAGTGGATCCCCAAAAGATCTATCTGCCACCTCTTCACATTAAACTTGGTTTAATGAAGAATTTTGTTAAAGCAATGGGTAAAGTCAATTCTGAAGGGTTCCGATACCTTTCAAGGAAATTTCCGAAGGTTACTGCAGCAAAATTGAAGGAAGGAATTTTTGTTGGGCCACAAATAAGGGAGGTTTTGAATGACACTGAATTTGAAAAAGTCCTAAGTCCGCTGGAATTGAAGGCTTGGCTGGCGTTCAAATGGATATGTGAAAACTTTCTTGGAAGCAACAAGTCACCTGCGTATAAGGATGGAGTCAAGAACCTCCTTGATGCCTTCAAAAAATGGAGTGTCGAATGTCGTTAAAAATTCACTTCCTTCACTGCATTCCCACTTAGATTTCTTTCCTGAAAATCTTGGTGCAGTGAGTGACGAGCAAGGAGAGCGCTTCCATCAAGATATTCAGATGATGGAGAAGCGCTACCAAGGATATTGGAATGAAAGCATGATGGCGGACCATTGTTGGATGCTGTATCGTGACAATCCAGGCCAAATTTACAAAATGAAATCACGCTCACAGCGCTTTTAATAAAATAATGTATATATTCTTTATTTATAAGTACATTGAATAAGGTATATGATGTATTTGTTGTTTAGCATTCCTAAGTGTGATCTATACATCCATAAATTTTCTTATAGCAATATCAAAAACTTAAAAATATCAAAACCAGTGTATCTATATAACTATACGTGCTAGAAACAACATAAAACCAGATTCGGAATCAACGCGAAAAATGCATTAAGAAAAGTGTGATCATGTTTGTGATGAGAAAAAAGTTTCATTTTGTTGGCCAGTGTTATTATTCATCAATTTTTGAGCAATAATGATCTGCTTTTGCTGTTTTTAATGACTGTATTAAGTCTGCTACAGTAACTTTTGTATGTCTCTTCGGTAATAATATCAGTTTTCCATAATTTAAAGAGCTTATGCTTGCGTTTAATACTTACAGTGAGTGCTGAGGTGATCCACTGATTGTTGTATGTCGTTCTGATATTACTTTTGATTTAAGAGGAAAGTTTATGTTAGATATATCCATTAGTGTGCCTGAGAATGCTTGAAATCTTGTTCCAGTGTCATGGTTATTTTAGGTTAGTCTAGTCCAGTCAAAAGCTGTTATCTCTCCCAGGAACTTTAATTTGTTATTATATCTGTAAGATCTACAGTAAACTTTTATGGTTTCCTTTGCATAGAAATGGGTGATTAGCATCGTGTACGTAGGCAAATGATCCGTGATATTTAATACTCGTTATAATTATACCCGAGATGCAGTCGGGTTGAAACCGCGCCCAGATATGATCTATCAGAGTCGAATTTCTAATGTCATTGTGAAATCTAGTTAGCTTTGAAATAGTTAATTTAAAAACACTTGCAGTCATGATGTTGTGAAGGAAGCTTGCATTATTATTTGAATGTTCTTTTGTGAGATCAGTATTTACAGTAAATCAATATTTAAATTGTTACCAATATAAGTGGAGGTTCTAATTCTATCGATATTTGTAATAAAAGTTGGTACGTTACCAGTTGGTGGTCGGTACATGCCCAAAATTGAATACTGGGTGTTATGAATAAACATTTCAGGATCTTTTCCGTTTGACTGCCGCCATTGAAACATAAGAGGTGAGTGCCCCCAGCCTTCTTTACTTAGCCTTATAAGGCTAACTAACGAAAATATCACGACCTAACCTAACCAATCGTTAGGTCAACTGTACGACCTTGACGATTGGTTAGGTTAGGTCGTGATATTTTTGTTAGTTAGCCTTATAAAGCTAACTAAAGAAGGCTGGAGGCCCTGATCTTCAGGTGATCCCCTTATTTTTCTGAGTACACGTTTAAAACTTAAAAATTAAGCATGGATCTTGAAAGTAATTAAAATTGTTTATAAGAAACAAAATTTGAAGGGGAAATTAAGAAAAGCTTTTTTATAAAGTAACTTATTTTGTATCATCAAGACATTTCAGTTAAAATACAAAATACAAAAAGTTTAATTATGTTTCAATGGCGGCAGTCAAACGGAAAAGATCCACATTTCATTTGCAAGTGTTTCTGAAGTGTTGATTTTGCTTGTAATTTCTTCGATACTTTTATTCTTGTAGTTTGAGTCTACAAATATACTCACACCTCCTCCCTTATTCTTAACCCTACATACATAGTAGTTTGTGTATCCTGGAATGTTAAAAAGATCTCATTATTTTCATTTAACCAGGTTTCAGTTAATATAATGCACGTGAAACCTCTCCTATCTTCCTCTGACATTACTTAAACTAATTTTAACCTAATTTATACTGCAACCTAACTACCAAATAAAAGTGGTAATCTTACTGAGTGTTAAGATTAACCAAAGAGGCAGTTAACAGTAATATAGCTTGGTGAGGTAAATTATCCATGGAAACTAAATAATAACCTATCCAGGCATTGGATACTGTAACCAGGTATTGAATAGTGACCTTAGTTTTGCTTTCGCTCGAATTTCTCACTATCACAAAAGTCAAGCTTGTTACCCTACCTTAGACCTACGGCTTAACGCACAATCCGAACCACAACCCACCACGGGTGGTCAGAAATTATAACGTCCGGGTCAATCCCTCCCAGAATAGGCACCTGATGTACCTCAATCCCAGATGAAGCACCTGCGTTCAACCTCAATCCCAGAATAGGCACCTTGCAAGGAATTAAATAAAAAAAACCTGATGATTACAAAATTTATTGTTTATACAAAGTTTATTACAAATGTAATAAAGGCAAAGTTATAAAAGGTTTAAAGTGGTTTAATGAATAAAGAAAAATTTTAGATATTATAAATTCCTGCAATATGAGCCCGAATGTTTCTGAATCCATCTGAAGCAAATCTATCTTGCCACATAAATTGGTATAGATATAGGTTAGGTTAGATTAGGTTAGGTTAGGTTAGAGTTGATTTTTTCAAATATTGATAAAAACAATGAAATTATATCTCTAAAAACTGTTTATATTTTTTTCTCCTCAATCCCAGATTAAGCACCTGTGTTTTGCCTCAATCCCAGATTAAGCACCTAAAAATGATTTCAGGTGCCTATTCTGGGATTGATCCTAACGTCCTTGCTTGGACTCGATCTCACAATCTCCCGATCAGCAGTCCAGCGTCTTAATCACTAGGCTATCCAGGATACCCATTTATCTACCAGCCAATTTTTTGTATGGAAGAATGAACAGTTGGGTGAGCTGCACGTCGTCTGCCATCGCCTGAAATCGAAACGGGGGCAGGTGGATTCGTTGTCAGCGATACTAACCACTATACCACAACACCACCACTACAGTACACATCATTTTATAACGAGTATTTTGAACGTCTATGAAAAATTCAGTAATAATTCGCCTTAATAGGAGTATGAGTTCCTTCGATTTAATTCATATGATTTCTTCCCACTTGGCGACATTCTCATTCCTAGTCCTATTCTCAGGTCGAAACCGGGAATGCTCGAGGTGAGGTGCGAATCCCAGAATCTTTGGAAAAAAAGTTTCTCTATTGGAGAAAATATAAAAAGAGGGGTATGACGCAACTGCAGGCTCCAGGGGTATTTTCTATATATATATATATATATATAAAATGCAGCAGCGGGAACTCGTACAGTGGGAATGAAAATCGATCAGTCTGAAAACTGTCTCTTCAGGTTCCCACTTTGGGATTTTTCATTTTTGGACGAAGACTGAAATGGGGATGATCGAGAATGGGAAGAGACCATTCAAATGGTCCGATCAAATTCTGGTGAGTTCAATCTACATCTCAATCAGCCGTTTTTACTGCCACTTTTTCCAAATTAAAATTTACAAGTAAAATATATAACGTCTTATTTAAGAACATAAAAGATTGAAGTATTTGAAATCTATTTCAACTTTTTAATTGGGTTTTACTGTCCTTCATCCTACAACGTTTAGCCAGACTCTGTACTCGATTCGTCAGCCAGACTCTGTACTGAACGGACGCATTTCCTGAGCTCTCTGATTTTGCATTTACTTTTGTATATTGCTGAGAATTTTACTTTTGGAAAGTTTTGAATTTTATATACTTGCGTTTATATTCACGTTGTTATAGTTAAGTAATTGAATATTAGTGGTTTTTAGCGATTTAGAAGTTTTCATAGCATGCCGGCTTAATTTAACTTAAACTTGTGACGGTTTAAACTAATTTTTAACCGCGCGATGCCGTCGCAGAAAGCGTCGTGTGTTAGGTGTAGGGTAAGCGATGGTATTCGGAATTTAACGATTATAACTGCGGTCCTATGGCAATTACCGAGAGATCAGTTTGTTTCTTTTGCGAGTTAATGGAGGAAATAGTTGACATAAAACGCAGTGTAGGTGAGGTAGCGGAAAGACTTGCAACGCTTGATGAGGGCAGGGGTAGGGCTACGGTTGACGGAAGCCGAACCAATACTAACGTTGAAGACGTTAGTAATTTGAAGGGTGAGGTGCGTAACCTAGTTTCTAGTTTAGGTAGCTTATCGGGAAGGTTGGATAGAGTTGAGAACGGAGTTAAGGTTGGTCCGAGAGTAGTAGATAGCGAGGGATATAGAGAGGTTAAGGGTGGAGCTAGGCCGAGTACGTTAGGTGATAGGAATCCCGCCCCCCTATCGAGGTTTCAAACCCTTTCGCCCATTTGGAAAGGGACGTGAATGAGGGGGAAACTATTTTAATTGGGGACTCTTTAGTGCGCCACATGGACAAAAAGTTCGTTGAACGGCATCCAACCAAGAGGAGGAGGGTTTGTCTCCCAGGGGCCAGGGTTGACAGAGCTAGAGACGAAGTGGATAGGATTGACGTTGCCTCCCGTCACTCAATGTTGGTGACGATGGTAGGAGGCAACGACTCGTATAGGCCCGATACGAGAGTGCCTGACCTTTTGGAGAGATATAGGGGGTTAATTAGGTCCCTGAAGGCGAGGTCAGATAGGTCTTTAGTTCTAGGTATTACCCCTAGGCACGGGTTGGGTCTTAGGATTACGTCAAAATCAATATTTTTGAAAAAATAAATTAGAAGAGATTTGTGCTGAGGAAAATGTACCCTTCGTAAAGCTGTGGTCCGAATTCAGTGATCCTAGCCTTTTTATAAAAGATGGAGGTGCATTTTAATGAAATAGGTAATGCTAGGCTAGGTAGGTTAATAGACGAAAACGTGCGAAAGCTGTATAGGTCGAAGCCTTCTTTAAACGTTGTGGGTCCGGGGAACGCCGGCCCGTGGTAAAAAATAACTTAAACGTCTTTTATTGTAACGCGCGTAGTATTAGAAATAAATTAAATGAATTTAAGGCGATAATTTATTCCGGCAACTATGATATAGTTGCTATCACTGAAACTTGGTTAAATACCGTGACTCGGGACTTGTTGGGGGAACTTGATATAGCGGGTTTTAAACTCTTTATTAATGATAGGTTACATATGTTTGGTGGAGGCGTTTTGCTGTACATTCGTAATTCCCTTAGAGCTATAGAGGTTTAGATTTTCCGGCAGCAATTAATGCGATATGTGTTGAAGTTAGGGCGCGTAGTATTTATTAGTTTTAATTTTGTTGTTTATAGACCTCCCGTTCAAACCCTCGATACAGATACTAGATTTTACTCACTTCTTGGTAATTTTATTGACAATCGGAATAGTATAATTGTCGGAGATTTTAACTGCCCTAATGTTAATTACGAGAATTTTACTGGTAATGAGGAGGGTTTGAGATTGGTTGACTTTATGGACGATAACTTTTTACGACAGATAGTTACCGAACCAATGCGCGGTGATAATATTTTAGATTTGGTGATGACGAACGGCGAGAATATAGTCGAAGGTTTAGAAGTAGGCGAGAGTTTAGGATGTAGTGATCATCAAATTCTTAGGTTTAAGTTAGCGATTAAAAACACTCAGGATAGTAACGTAATAGAAGTCCCTGATTTTCGTAGGGCTAATTTTGATAGTTTTGCGGATAGGATGAGAGTAGTGGACTGGGATAACTTATTTATGGGTAATGACACAAATTTGCATTGGGTGGCGTTTATAAAAAGTTCTAGGAATATTGAAAGGGAGTTTATTCCTCGTAGGCCCAAGCGCGCTAGAAATCATGGTAGGCCGAAGTGGTGGACTAGGGAAATAGGCGAGTTCATAAACGAGCGTAATAGAGCGTATAGACTTAATAAGCGCAATGGCACGGCAGCTAACTTTAATAGATATATCGAGCTTAGACGTCAGGTTAAAAGATCAGTTAGGAATGCCAAGCGTAATTTAGAGATACTTATAGCTGCGGATAGTAAACATAATCCAAAAAAGTTTTTTTGAATACGTTAATAATCGTAAGCCGGTAAAAGATAACATAGGCCCTCTAGTGGATGTTAATGGCGCTTTGGCTTCTGACGCTCAGGCGATGGCGGGTATTTTTAATAACTTTTTTGCGACAGTTTTTACCGTAGAAGACGTAATGTCCCCGACGTGGACGATATCGTTCCATTTAGTAGTGAGACTATTTTAGATGAAATAACTGTTTACGAGGCTGAGATTGCGCATTATATCGATAGGCTAAAAGTTAGCAAGGCTCCAGGCCCTGACGTTTTTTATCCCAGACATTTGAAAGATTTGAAAGACGTTATCGTAGGCCCCTTAACGAAGATTTTTAATCAGTCACTCGAAACGGGGATTATTCCTGAAGACTTCAAATTAGCTAACGTCACGCCTATTTTTAAAAAAGGCGACCGCGCAGTAGCTAGCAATTATAGGCCCATTAGCTTAACATCAATTGTCCGTAAACTTTTGGAATCTGTAGTTAGGGATCGTATCATCGATCACTTAGAAAGTAGAGATTTGATTAATAGTAGTCAGCATGGGTTTCGACGCCATAGGTCTTGTTTAACTAATTTGTTAGAATTTTATAACGAAATAGTGCGCGAATACGATAGGCATAGAGCAGCTGACGTTATTTATTTAGATTTTAAAAAGGCGTTCGATACAGTTCCGCATAGGAGACTAATTGCAAAGGTCAAAGCGCACGGTATACGCGGTCAGGTAGCTAACTGGTTAGAAGAATGGCTTCGTGCTAGGAGGCAGAGGGTCGTAGTTAATGGTAATGAATCGGGGTGGTTAGATGTAGTTAGCGGTGTCCCACAGGGTTCAGTGTTAGGCCCATTGCTATTCGTAATTTACATTAACGACATAGATGTAGGATTGACTAGTAACGTGTCAAAATTCGCGGACGATACTAAAATAGGCGGTAAGGTTGTTAACGAGGATGATAGTAGTAGGCTCCAAGACGATGTAAATAGGATTATGGAGTGGACAGATAAGTGGCAGATGCAATTTAACGTAGACAAATGTAAAGTTTTGCATATAGGTTCTCGCAACAATAACACCGGTCTGCATGAAAATCGATTTCTTTATTTTGAGTTGTGATTCTGAAGCAGTTCGCTGCGCTGAATTAAGAAGTGCTACCAGTTTTTTCCATCACCCATAGTTTTAAAGTTATTAGCAAAACAATTTTGGGGCCGTTTTGTAGTTTTTTACCTTTATTATCTTTAATTAATTTCGTTTTTTCATATTTTTCAGATAGATAATTCTAACATTACGTCTTTAAAATTTTAATAATGGCTTCTAGAGGATGTACCCATAGTCCAGACATATTTTGTTATATTTGTGGTCCGTATGTTGTTGTAAAACAAAGGACAAATGTAACGACCTTCATTAAGAGAGCTTATCATGCTTATTTTGGAATTAAATTAGGAGATCAAGACAAAAGTTGGGCTCCACACAAGGTTTGTCTTACGTGTGTTGCGGCACTAAGGAATTAGAGCAAAGGTAAAAAGAAAAGTTTGCCATTTGGGATCCCTATGGTATGGCGCGAGCCTAGAAACCAAACTGACGACTGCTACTTCTGTTCTTGCAATGTTAAAGGTTATAATGCAAAGAATAAAGAGAGCCTTCAATACCCAAGTTTTCCATCTGCAATAAGGCCGGTACCCCATGGTCCAGAAGTTCCTATTCCCCGCCCACCCGAGAGTCTGGATAAATACAATTCAGATTCTGATTCAGCTCCAAATCCAGACAATGATGATGATTATGAACAGCCAACAGCTGACCGAGATTCTCCTAACCCATTAACCCAAGCCGAACTAAATGACTTAGTCAGGGATTTGAATCTGCCTAAGGACTCTGCAGAACTTTTGGGGTCTAGATTGCAGGAGAACAATTTATTGGCATCCGACACATACTTCGCTTGGTACAGAAATCGTGAGAAAGACTTCGTGCCTTTTTTCGAAGAAGATGGTCCCTTGGTATTTTGCAAGGACATCACAGGATTAGTGTGCAAGCTAGGCATCGAATACCAAACCAATGACTGGAGGTTGTTTATAGATTCCTCTAAAACCAGTCTAAAAGGAGTGTTACTGCACAACGGTAACAAATATGCATCAATCCCAGTGGCCCATTCTACTCATTTAAAAGAGACCTATGATAACATGAAACTGCTTCTGGAAAAAATTCAGTATCAAAATCACAGATGGATATTGTGTGGGGATCTCAAAGTCCTTTGCATGTTACTTGGGCAGCAATCAGGATACACTAAGATGCCATGTTTCATCTGCGAATGGGATAGTCGAGCACGTGACCAGCACTGGAAGAGGAAAACTTGGCCTCCTAGAGAGAATCTTACCCCAGTATCAAAGAACATTTTACATGAACATTTAGTTGAACCAAATAAAATCCTCCTACCACCCTTGCACATTAAGTTAGGCTTGATGAAGCAGTATGTCAAAGCATTGAATAGAGAAGGTGAGTGTTTCAAGCACATTTGTTAAAAATATCCAAAGATTAGCTACGAGAAAATAAAGGAAGGTGTTTTTATAGGTAGTCAGATTAGAAAGTTATTGACAGACGATCATTTCCTGAACACAATGTCCAATAAAGAAAATGAAGCATGGCTTGGTTTCAAAGATGTTGAAAACTTCTTGGGAAACTACAAAAGCCAAAATTATGAAAGACTGGTGGAAAATCTGCTTAAAAAGTTTTGCGCCTAGGCTGCAACATGAGCCTGAAAGTTCACTTCTTATTTTCGCATCTTGACCGTTTTCCCGAAAATCTCGGAGATGTCAGTGAGGAGCAAGGGGAACGATTTCACCAGGACATCAAAACCATGGAAAGAAGATATCAAAGAAGATGGCATACAAATATGATGGCGGATTACTGCTGGTGTCTGCAACGAGATCAGCCTAAAGGCACGTTCACACGAGGCTAATTTACAAGCTGCCAGTGCTAGCGGCTTGTGATCTATCCCTATACTTACCCCGTGTAAACAAAACTTGCCACTTGCCGGGATAGTGGTAAGTAGAGTTGAGGACCCGGCTACTTTACTAGCCACTTGCCGGTCACGTGACTCACTAGTGGCTTGCACTGTCCCCATGTAAATACCAACTTGCTCAGTTGCCGGAAAGTTGTCATTGAGTACGGAGGTTACATTGTTTGTTTAAAAATGAGTGAAAAGTGGAATGCGGAGGAAATTTCCAAATTTGTGGAAATTTATGAACAACATGAATTTCTATGGAATATTAGGCACCTTGACTACTTGAACAAAAATAAACGCGAACTGGCCATGAATAAACTAATGAGTGTTTTGATTAGTGAAGGACTACATGTATTATGCAGCAAATACCAAAATTCAGGGATGGTTTTGTAAGAGGGAGATATATATTTAGATAGTCGAAATGATCTCCATTCATCATCTAAATTATCTATTTTGTCTTCAGGAACAAGTAGGGGAAAATTCATTGCTAATCTGAAAATTGATGATGGTGATTTGGCAAGATCATGTACTAAAGCTGGATCTAAATTCCTTAAACTGGCAATAATTCCATCTTCATCCAGCGGAAATCTTTTCTTGATTTGCATACATATCTCAACAAGAAATTTTAAGCAATCACCTTTGAACCTATTATTTATCACTATTTTCACCAAGTGGCGCCGAAACCAAAAGTGACATACCCCGCCCACCTAAATATAGATCACTCAGTTTTTTATGATGTAGTTCATTGCTTGGGTCAATTTCTGATAGTTTGGATGAATTAATGACATCTTCTTTAAGGAAAAAACTGAGAATATTTTTATATTCTACAGAAACCATTGAATGAAGTAAATGCAATCTGAAATGTTCAGACTGGAATTCAATGTTTAAAGCATTCACTTTTTCCAATACATACCCCAAAAAAAGAAGTATATGCTTGGTTCCTCTGTTGGTCATAGTATCATAGATATTCTTTGCTCCATCAACTTTATCAACTTTAGATTCAGATTGAAAATAGAGGAGTAACGCATCCCATTGTTCAAGAATAATTTTTATTACATTGGCACGAGATAACCAACGTGTTTGTGCTAGTTTAGGTATTTTGTGATTAGCTGTTTTTACAACATCTTGAATAGTACTAAAGTCTTTGTCTTTTACTACTATGGGAAAAGAGTGAGCGGCGAGCGCCGAGCGGACTCTCTGAGAAAAATATTATACGATTTCGAACGTTCAGGAACGTTTGATACGCGTATAAAATAATTATTTTGGATTTGGACCCATCATATAAGTGTTGCCAAATAAACTATTTAATTAGTGCTAAACTATAATCTAAGACGGAAATATGTAATCTATTTTATTTCAAAGAATTCTAAGAAAAATGTCATTTAATGTTTTATTGCTTTTTAGATAAATTTTATATAGGCTAAAATACTATTTTTTTGACTAAAATTTAGGAATACAGAAAAAACCCAGATTATGGCAAAATTCTCTTTAAAAAACCTATAAACCCATGTGGGCATCAAAAAACCCATATCTGGGTTTAAAAACTCAGGAGTGGGAGCACTGCTACTGGCAGTAACTACTTTCCCGTTATACTAGCCTAGTGTAAACATTTACTCGCCGGGTAAGTAAACTTGCAGCAAGCAATGGCAGCTTGTAAATTAGCCTCGTGTAAACGTGCCTTAACGCACAGCATAAGAAAACATCAAAGAAGCACCGGTTTAGTCGTCATTAGTCAGATCTACCTTCGTAGTCTTAAGTCTTTGGAATAAGTCCTGAAATGTTTGCAAGTAAAGAAGGTAAATATATTTTGTTTCTTTCAGTTATTTTTTTATTCTTTCATAAACAAGCAATATGCTTGTCCAAGAGCTAGGAGCTATTTAATTCTGCTTTAATTAGGTTTTACTCTATCACCTAAAGATTTCGTGCTACAAGGGGTGTTGTAATACCTCATCTGTCCCCAAATGTTAACCACCCATTGATGGGAGGCGAGAGAGTATTTTGCTGGTAACGGGAATGGTTGTTATATATATTTACCCTACATTATTATGTAAGCGTTACTGCAGTCTATAACAACAAAATTTATGGTTTAGCATGTGCAATCCAATGTTGGTCTCGATAAGATGGTTCACATTTGGGGATAAATGGGGGATTTATGACACCCCCTGTAGTAAGAAAACCATACGTGATAGGGAAAAACTAACTATATTTTTGAGATCAGCGCACTCAATTTATATAGAATCACCAACTAGTTTGTAAAAATCGATCGACAAGTTTTCAAATGTGTACTGGTGTAATTACACGCACACGATGGATGATAGGGAGTTAGCGAGCGTTGACGAGGAAGTGGATTTAGGGGTACGCGTATCTAAGGATTTAAAGGTTAGGAACCAGTGCCTGGAGTCTTGCGCAAAAGCTAATAGGATGTTAGGCTTCATAGCGCGTAATTTCGAATTTAAATCGAAGGATATTAATTTATATTGCCCCTTTACAAGTCCCTAGTCAGGCCTCATTTAGAATATGCAGTTCAGTTTTGGTGCCCGTACTTGCGTGAGGATATTGATAGGTTAGAAAGGGTTCAGCGTCGTGCCACGAAACTTATTCCGTCATTGCGCAACAAACCTTATGAAGATAGAATTAAAGAGCTAGACCTGTATTCACTCGAAACTAAGAGATTAAGGGGGGAGCTTATTGTAGTTTTCAAAATCGTTAATAACATCGATAATGTAAATTTTGACAAATTGTTCACTTTCGATAATAGTAATACTCGTAATAACGGATTTAAGTTGCGTGGCAGACGTTTCATTACTAATATCGCTAAAAACTTCTTTACGTTTAAAGTAATTGATAAATGGAATAATCTTCCCGCGTCAGTCGTTCACTCTATCAGCGTTAATATGTTTAAGAACCGTCTTGACAGACATTTTAAAAATATTAACGTTGTTTAAAATAAAAAAAATTAGTAACAGGAGCTCTGGGGGTAGTGGTCGAGGATGAGTCTGTTGACGATTAATGCCAGCTTGTGACATGCCAGCGTGTGTTCCCAGCAATAAAAAAAAATTAGACTAACATGAACGTAGATGTAGCTCGTAGCGTAAACTAACCCACTTTTTGTTTAACTTTACCTACTTTTTTTTTTTTTCTTATCCTCTCTTTACTTTGCACGTCTGTAACTCTCTTTTCTTGCATGTTTGTAGTTTGCATGGTATGGCAGTGAGTTAAGACTGTGTTTGCATGGTTTATAAGCGTTCTTATTTTACTTCTTTTCATCTTTCACCCCTTTCCTATTTTCTCCGACTATTTTTCTGACTTGTCGGCAGTGGCCGGCGGATGATGATGGTGAGTCTTTTTTCTCTTTTTCTGAATGAATGTTAACCCACGAGTGATAGGTATTCCTCCTTACTTAACCCCTTATTCTCTTCTCTTAACCCTCTACTCTTTCCTTTCTCTCGGGCTAACCTTAGAGTGGATTTCAGGGTCTTTGTTAGCCTTAGCTTCTGTAGATCTGTAGACCTCCATTTAGGTCATTTTCGAAGGAGAGTCTCATTTCTTAAATATCGTTCGACTTTATTCCAGTCAACTTTTTTGTTTTATTCATTCGATGCTTTTTAGCTCCACCTGTGCATCCCTCTTTAATGTGTAAGATATATAAATAAATTTTTAATGAAGTTTACTGAGGTAATGATTCGTAATTAAATTTATTAAACACTATATTAATACAAAATCTCACCTTTATAAGTTTTGTAAACCAATTGAACGGTGAAATACTGTAAATATTAAAATAAAATTACTAAGTTGCAATATAAATTCATTAGGAATATTTTATCATCAGTACCGGTTGAGAAAGAGAAAATTGATCTGAGTTTTAACAGCACAAATAGAAACTCGAACAATATACACAAATAAATACCTTATAAATAACCCAATTCTTTATACGAGAGTGAGTTATACCAATGAAAGTGCGTGAGAGAGAGTCTTGATTATCGAAATTGCTTCTAATTTACGTTGATTTACGACACTCTCTCGTAATATAGCCATTCTCGGATACTAAATCATGCGTCTATTCCAGAATTCGGGTTATCAATTCCTCGGTATTTCAAGACGTGATAAATCAGGTTGAGGACGTTGCACTAAATATGTTGCTTTGCTTACGCATATATATAAAGGAAAAAGAGAAGGTTTAATTCTTACAACTGACTGTATTCACTATAGATTTTCTTATTAATTCTTATTATAAATAAAGGATAAAATATAAATGAGAGTAAAAGACGCCTTTTTGATTCGAACAGCGAATGTAAACTCTGGTGCTGCATGAAACAACAAATTCAAAGTTACTTGCTGTCGTCTTCTCACAGCTCGAGCCACAACTGCGAAAACACGTGGAGTATTAAGTCGCTTTGGCTACGCAATTTGCATTCGACGAAAATGGTATATCAGATGGTCCGGTAAATTAAACCGAAGGACAGCGCACCAACAATTACACCACCAGTATAATCCAAGATTAGCTCCATATGCAAATTTAATACGAAACTTTGGCTTGGATTATTTGTTATTCAATTGTCTTCATTTCCAGTGGCGGTTCTCATAGTAAATTTATTCCTTTTGGCGCTGTAAAATTATTCATTTAGTTGCTTATTACAAATGTGGTTCGGCTGAATGATTTTCGTGGAGCAATTAATTCAGCTGACGGTTATTTTGGCCTGCGAGAACATCCTTCCGCCTCAAGCCAAAGTTTCCAACTTTGCTTCTCATTAATTATACAGTTATTAAACCACCAGGAGAAAACGCTGGAAACACTGTCGAGATCAAAACATAGATTTTGCTGAAGCATTCGATAAATGTGATCATGGAATTATTATAGCACGCAAACTTCCATTAATAAAAAGCTGGGACGATGGATATTTAATTTTCTCACCAAATGAACACAAACCGCATTATAAATGGAGTTAAATCTAAAGTCTCAGAAATCGTCAGTTCTCTCCCACAAGGTACGGTATTAGCTTCCTTGCTGTTTATAATAGTGATTGCAGATACTGATGCAGATATTAATGACAGTATCGATTCGTATTTCGCGGATGACACAAAGATATGCAAGAAAATATCAAATGAAGGTGATATAAAAAAATTACAAAAGGACATTGAAACATTCAATATGAATATGAAGTTTAACGAATAAAAATTTCATCTTATAAGATATGGTAACAATAAAGTGCTACAGAATAAAGGCTACAAAACATTGCAAGCCGAATAGATAACACCAAACCCACAAGTACAAGTCAAGGATCTTGAAGCAATAATATCATCGAATGCAGAATTCAGAGAGCAGTATAACATTAAAATTACAACAGCTGGAAAAGAAACGGGACTTATCTGAAGGAGTTTCCACAGCAGAAAAGCAAACATCATGCTCAAATTATGGAAGAGTTTAGTCCTACCAATAATTGAGTATTGTTTAATACTCCCAAACCAATGCAGAAAACGAGACATTGCAAACACACAAGCCATACAAAGGACTTTTACGTCTAAGATAGAGGAACGAAAGATGAAGACTACTAGTCTCGACTACAGTCCCTGAAACTTTACTGCCTGTAAAGAAGATGCCAACGGTAGACAATAATATATGTATGCAAAATACTTTAAAAATGAAATAGAAACATAATGGAATGAGAGAAGAGGCAGACTCTGTACTGTCCCAGCTGCGATGTGTGAAGGGCGTCATGGAAACGAGGATGAAAAATACACAGAATACAAGGCCCAAAATTTTTTAATGCCCTGCCAAAAGAACTGAGAAACCTCCTTGCTTTTCTGAAATAGCAAATGTTTGCAAATGATACAGCTGTGACTTTTTCTTCCAAAGATGTTAATACGGCTGAGGACATATTTATTTTTGAATTTATCAGTTATGAAATAGTTCACTTCCAGTAAACTTTTTCTATATACCAATAAAACAAATCTCATGATTTTCGCAAATGAACAAAATCATTAACTTAATTTAAATAAATATTTTGTAACTCATCAAGCAATTCACTCGTACCAGACAAGGAGTACATGGTGTTCGGAAAGTCCCGTCACCCTCTACGAAATGTACATATTGCAATACCAATTTCATTTTTGTGTGATTAATTGAATTTACGTGAGATTCATTGATATTTTTTTTCTTTTCCAGGTATTAGAGCTGTGTGAACAATGTCAGACCAGTCCACTTACACTCTGGAGGAAAGGATAGTGATGAGCACATGAGCTCATGAAAGGTCACATACTGGCAAAACAATGCATGATATCTACAGTAGAATGATTTCAACACAAGATTCAATAAGGCTGCACTACCAAACAAGACGGTATTACGCTAGGAGAAAAAGCTGTTTGAAACTGGCTCCATCAAGGACAGACCACGGTCGGGAAGACCAACAACGCGAGCAGAACAATGTGAAGGTGTGATTGCATCGGTGGCTCGTTCACCGAAAAAATCACTTCGAAAACGATCACAAGAACTTGCAGTCCCCATGTCCACAATGAGAGATCACATGACAAAGGATCTCGGCATGAAACCATACCGCCCGTCATTTGTTAATGAATTAAGCGATACAGACATTAGTAACTGTAATTAGTAACTGTATTTACTGTAATTAAAGTAAGTGTTGCAGGTGACTTGTTTCTTAAATTACACCTACCACATATAAATACAATTAACCCTTTGACTAGCAGTATACGTTTCTTTGAACTTAAAATTTTAAGTTTTATTGTGTTTTACAATTAGATATTAGTAACTATAGTCACTTAAATGACCCATTTTTGGGTTAATTTTCCGACAACTAAACGATACCTGTATAAACATGTAGATGTATTTGTAGAAACGTTGCATCATTGTACAATTTATATTATTATTTCCTTGGGACAAATATGTCCCTTGGTCCTCAAAGGGTTAATCACACAAAAATAAAATGGTATTACAATATGTACATTTTGTAGGGGGTGACAGGGCTTTTCGAATACCCTGTAGATTAGAACATCATATTCCTCGGTTTAGATTGTCTTCATCCCGAAATCAATATTTTTTGTTGAACTGAAACTAGGAATGATTTAAGTGCTAATATAAAAAAAAATACTTATAATTTAAAATCGTTTAAAAACAAGTTGAAATCTCTTTTAATAATGGAATAGTGATAAAAATTGAGGATTAAAGATACACTACTGTATTATTCATTCATTTCTCGTATTTTGTATTACTTATATTGTCTCATTTCTCGTATCTATCAGTTCTTTGCACTCAGTTGATTTCAGTATCATTTCTATAATATTGACTTTGACTGTGTTTGTATCACATCTAAAAATGTGTATCTTCCATAATTGGTTAGCTTCCGCCCGAATTGTTCATTCTGACGAAGGTCAAACTTTTCACTCCACCTTAGACCTACAGTTTAACGCGGAATCCGAACCACGCCCCACCAACAGCCCAGCGTCTTAACCACTAGGCCACCCAGGGTACCCATTTATCTACCAACCACTTTCCTTATTGTGTGAAAGGATGAACAGCTGGGTTTTGCTGCGCAACTGCTGCCGTCACCGGGTCTCGATCCCGGGGCCGATGGATTTGTAGTCAGCGACGCTAACCACTACACCACCAAGGCGCATCTTATTCATGAATTTATATATTATTTAATCTATCTATACTATAATAAGAGAGCTGTCCGTCTGTCCGTCTGTCCGTCTGTCCGTCACACTTTCAGAAATTGTGAGAAAAAATTGTGAGAAAAAAATTCAGAAATTGTAAAAAAAATTCAGAAATTGTATTACGGGCGGCAATGTGAAGCTCAAGATTTTCATGACTGTGCTCTTTTCTGTAGTTTAGCAATGGGGGAAGGGTGGGGGATGGGTGGGGTAATGGGGGATGGGTGGGGTAATGGGGAGGGGTGGGGGTAATGGGGGAGGGGGTTAGCCCCCAAGTTGTATGAATGGGGGTGAGGAGGTTTTGGGAGATACCAGATTCAGAAATGTTGACACAATGTGAAGCTCAAAATTTTCACGGCTGGGTTCTTTTTTTGTAGTTTAGCCTGTCTAACCGTCAGCGAAGCGGCGGGAACTGTACTAGTTAATTATAATTTAATCAAGAATCTGAATGCTCAGTAAGCCGTAAAGCTTAAAGGCCAAATTAAATAAAAATTTAAATAAAAAATATATAAAACAAAGCCTTAATGCCTTTGAATCATACAAGGTAGCTTTGTTTAACATAGTAGCAGTGGTGGGCACAGCTAACCGAAAAGTTAGCTTCGATAACCGCTGAACCGCTAACTCAAAACTTAACTTCGATAACGCTAAACCGATAAACCGCTAAAAACTTTAGCGGAAGCTAACGATAACCGCTAACCGCTAACTTTTATTATATGAATTTAGCTTCGGTTTGTTTTTTTGGCTCTAAAACCCTTAAAGAGAGCTGAAATTTTAATATGTTGCAGCTTAGACATAGAGCTTTCCAAAAAGGTATAGCATGCCAAGATCAGATGATGATCAAGGTGTACATAAATAATTAAATGAACAAATGAAATTAAACATTAGTTTACATTCAACATACAGTTTATTTACAGTACAAAAAGTATTAAACGAATCAAAAATATTAAGAAATAAAAATACACATAAAAAATAACTTTAATAATCTAATAATGCATTCACTCTGGCTTGGCCTTCTGCTCCTTCTCCATCGCCTCGACGTGATGCTGGTTGCCCTTCATGAACATCAGCCTCTCAAAGTTGGCATCTGACAGGGTGGCTCTCTTGGCGCGCAAGATGTCCTTGCCTATGGAGAACAGGCGCTCAACTGCAGCACTGGATGGGATGGCTGTGTTGTACTTGATGAACAGGTCGATCAACACTTGCTCACCCAACATCCTCAGGCGGAACCAAAACGTCTTCACTTTCCATTGCAAAAACTTGTAGACTCGATAAACTGACGAAAATATGCTTATGATAACGTACGCTGTCGCTGACACTGTAAGACTGTAACGTCGTAAGTGAACTGAACTGCAGAATTACACAACGCTGCTTAGCTGCTGCTGCGTCGACCAATCACGTCTTGTGTTTACACGTAGTCAGCCAACAGCGTGCCAGACTGACTGTTGCAGACACGCTCAGAACAGACTGGAACAAACATGTATGATTTTAGGGTTAGCGGAACTAAATTTAGCGGAAGCTAATTGGTCCGCTAACGGTTCTCAAAGTTAGCGGAAACGCTAATCCGCTAACGGAAAACTTAGCTTCGCTAATTAGCGGATTAGCGGAACCCTGCCCACCACTGCATAGTAGTAATAAGTGAATTCGAGAAACTTGTCGCATTCACCAAACACACTGTTAGATTAGCAAACTTTTCCTGGGAATGATAAGCTAATTATTGCGGGAAATCTACTGCTCGATAAAACCACAGATTTACTGATAACAAGAAATGACATTTTCATATAAACTAATTTCATTTTACTGGAGGAGATTGAAGACACCAATCGACCAGGGAAGTACTTTACATTAGCCAATGGTGTCTCTGAAGTCCCGCACCATTGGCTAATGTAGCTTCATTTAATTTAATTATTTTAAGATAGCTTTTTCATTAACTGTATATACTATTAATTTTATTATTCGAACATTATCGAACATATATTGTAATTAAACATCACTTATAAACCATTTCGACTCGTAAACCTCGTAAATCTGAATAAAGCCTGTGGTGCACGACTTCTATATATATACACGCGTGTTTTAAGCATTTACACATCCGGTGAGGTGAAACCATGCCCTATCCGATAAAAACACAATATCCAAGATGTCAGGCTGCTGTTCCATAATTTAAAGAAACAATAAGTGAGCCGCCTTTCACTGTCTGGTGGGCGCAGTTCCCGCACCACATGCACCCTATTTATCAATTATTACGAAAGAATTCTTTTATAACTTGAAGAGCCTAATCATTTTCATTAATCAGTAAAGTAACATAAATATCATCAACTGTTGCTGCAAAATAGAAGTCAACATCTTCCTTCCTTGACTAATCAATTTTAAAATTAGAAAGAGCCGTGTTGAGCAGAAAACTGAGATTTGTTTATAAAAAACGTCTGAACAGGTAGCGAGAACAACGTGAAAAAAGTGTTAGCAGCTGACGAGGAAGCTTCTAAACAGTGGCTGCATCCTCCAGCGCAGGACACGTCAACGCGAAGAGGCGACGTCAAACCAAAACATCAACGCGCTGGTGGCCAAACTTCCTCAAATCTCCGTGCAGCGGGCTGTCTACGGTTGGCCAGACTGGCAGTCGACGGCCTGTTGCGTGGCACGGTCAGAGTGCCGATCGGCTCCCGGGCCGGACCTATTCTCAGCGTGCTATTTTTTCAATTACAGGGAACAATTGCGTGCTCCCCGAACTACTCTTACTCTCTGGCGACATTAAGACTAATCCAGGCCCCACTACAACTTACACATGTCACCATACACAAAGACATAGACACAATAGCACCATGAGACACATACAGAAGTATAATATTAACATATTACAGTACAACGTAGATGGCCTCACAAACAAAATCATGCAGCTTAGGGAATTCGTACACAAACAAAACATTCACATAGCACTTATACAAGAAACAAAACTAAAACGCACACACAAAACACCCACCATCCCTGACTTCACGGCGATCCGTCAAGATCGTACTGGGGGTAACGGGGGTGGACTCATCACTTACATACGTAAAAGCATTAGCTACACTGATGCTACCCAAAACATTACAAACACAATCCAAGCAGATAACACGATAGAAATACAGGCAGTTAACATTAAAACACGCGCAAAACACAACACCACACTAATCAACATTTACATCCCACCAGATAGTTCACCTCAGGTGCCAGCCAATTACAATCCACAGTTACACAATCTTGCCTCTCTCACTAATGTCATCTTAGGAGGAGACTTCAACGCCAAAGACACTAGTTGGTACCTGCACAACCAAAACAACACCAGAGGCGCCAACATAGCCACACAACTAAACAGCCTCTTCATTCTTAACAATACAGAAGAACACACACACATACCACATCAAGCAGGATACTCAAACTCCTCCCCAGACATAACGTTCTGTTCCCCCTCACTAGCAACACATACACAATGGAGAACAGAAAAACAACTGTCATCAGACCACCTGCCCATCATCATTACAACACATTCTACACTCTGCCCCAACAGCCTTAGGCACACTTACAGAAATTACAAGAAAGCTGATTGGGAACAGTTCAAAATACAGACTGAGGAACAATTCACCACATTAAACAGCACACCCATCATAAACATCGATACAACACTCAAGACATTTAATCAGATTATCAATAATGCAAACAAATACATACCCAAGGGCAACATTAGGAAATACAACCCAAATTACACTAGAGAAATAGCCCACCTCATAAGGCAACGTAACAACCTCAAACATAACACACAAACACCACACACAGAAGCCATAAAGCAGCAGATACAACAGCTCAACACAGAAATAAACAACAAACTCAAAGAAAAACAAACAGAAACATTCAGGGAATTCATAACAACACTAAACCACTCCACAGATACATACAGGCTATACAAGACTATAAACAGCATTACCCACTCTAACAGCGGCATTCACACCTCACACGCGGCTATCTGTCGCAGCCAAAATAATATCCCAACATACACACAACAAGCTAACATTCTAGTTAATCACTACGCAAAGATAAGTCACTTAAACAGAGACAACAACCAGAAACACGCAGACAAACAAACAGCCAGACACAAGAAAACCTACAGACTCGACACGACCATTACACCCTTCAATACAGACCAGACCACCAAGATCATCAAAAACATTAAAATTTCGAAGGCTACTGGACCAGACAACATATCTAACATACACCTTAAACACTTGGGCCCACAAGGAATACTAGCTCTCACAAATATCAGCACATATTCATACCAACACTGTATTATTCCTGACATATGGAAACAAGGTAAAATTATTACACTACTCAAACCAAACAAAAATCCAACAGAACCAGCTTCCTATAGACCCATTACTTTACTATGCACACCTTCCAAAGTAACAGAAAGACTAATCTTACAAATCACCAACCCACACATACCACTATCGCCTACTCAACATGGATTCAGACCTCACCACTCAACCACGACATTACTCACTAACCTGACGCAGCACATCATGGATGGCATCAACTCTAGAAGACCAGCTCAACGTACACTATTAGCAACAATAGACATTAGTAAAGCATTTGATGCTATCCCACGCTTCCCTCTCATAAACAAAATACTCAACACAAACATGCACAATAACACCAAAAGGTGGCTAAGCAACTATCTCTCAGGAAGATACTCACATGTCACATTTAATGGCAAGTCATCCAAAAACAAGCTTTTTCCGAACGGGGTCCCTCAAGGCTCTGTTCTCTCACCAACACTCTTCAACTTATACATGCATGACATTCCAACACCCATAGATAACAAGCTTACCTTATCATCATATGCAGATGATATCACTCTAACATCCACCCACAACAACATCGACACCGCTACAAATAACCTACAAACATACATAAACAGTATACAAGACTGGCTCACACACAATAGACTCAAAGTAGCGCCCACAAAATCAACCATCACCTTGCTTACAAGCAACACAAAAAACACCAGGTAATTCCACAACTTACACTAAACAACATCAACATTCCACACACTCACAGAACCAAAATACTAGGTGTCACATACAACACATCATTATCTTTTGCAAACCACATTCAGGACATTAAAAACAAATGTACGTCAAGACTTAACACGCTTAGGGTACTAACAGGCACAAACTTTGGACACCAGCAGGAAACAACATCACTCATCTACAAACAATATATTCGCTCAGTTATGGACTATGCTAGCCCATGCTGGGCACCCATTATCTCAAACACACACATAAACACCTTACAAACAATACAAAACAACGCACTTCGTATCATTACAGGATGCACTCAAACAACACCAATAGAACACCTGCACACAGAAACAAAAATACTAAAAGTTAGGGAACATTTAGACATGAGGGGAACACAATTCATGGCAGCAGCGACAACTAACCCACAACACCCTTGCCACTACATGTACAATCATGCACCAACACCTCGCACCATTAAGGTAACACCAGAGAGACATTATAACCAAATACTCCATTCCATACCACGCCCCACAGACATCACACAGTACAGAAAACACATACACACACACCTAACCCACAAAGCACTGACACGACTCGGTCCGAATGCGGTCCTAGGTGCGAAGCCGCCGCCCATTAACAGGTCAGAGATCAGCCTGAGCAGATCGGATCGAGTTAACTTAGCACGATTCCGATGTGGACATCACCCCAACTTATGGACATATAAACACAGACTAGACAACTCCATAGACGACACCTGCCACCTGTGCCAAGACACACCACAAACAATTGAACACATTATGACGGACTGTACCGCTCTAGCACAACAACGAACACAACACAACATCACGAGTGCGCTGAACCTCTGGTCCACTCCGGAGAGGGCGATCGGTTACCTGCGTGCCGCCGGCTTGCTCGATCAGGGTGGGCTGATCGGCTAAACAACAACAACAACAACTTCAATTGTTTCACTGCTTTGACACAACTTTCCAATGTCATTCCTGTTTGCTGTGAAAGTTTGCGGAGAGATTGTCCTGCACGTTACGAATTGCCTCTTTCGTAACCACGGTTGATGTTCGTTTGAGCTTTTTCTCCATAACAGTGCCTGTTCTCGGAACCGTTGAACGACCTTCCATATCCCAGGTTTGGCGGAAACGTTTTCTGCCCCAAAACGTTCACTGAATTCACGCTGTCACTATTTGAAGGATACAGTTTTCACATAAGCTTCCAGAACAAATAAACACGTTGTTCCAATCTTAATGACATCTCACAAGCTAGGCCTTGTCCTAGCCATAGGCTCGCATACTGCTGGCCTAGTCTAGGCTCGGCTAGCGCTTTAAGATATCCTGGTTTTCATATTACTAAGTTTTGTGTGTCAACTTAGCTTTATTTGCATTTCTTTTGGTTAACTGATAAGATGATATATATATATATATAATATATATAATATTATATATATATATATATATATATATATATATAATATATATACACACAACCTAGGCCAGGAGTACGAGACACCCAAGAAAATGCAAGCTAGGAGAGATCTCAAAAGGATACGAATTAATACGATGTTATATAATTGGATTTTAATGTAATATTTAATATTTAGTAGTTTCCAATGGCTTTAATTACCGGTTTTACTCGTTTGAAGGGGCTTTTCCGTTCTATGGGCACCAACGAGGTTAGGTTAGGTCAGGTTAGGGTAGGTTAGGCTATGTTAAGCTAGGTTAGGTTAGGTTAGGTTAGGTTAGGTATGACTAATGATAATGTAATGTAATAAATCGTCAAATTTTTTAAGAATAGACAAATATTTTTTGTTTTTATTTATGTTCATAGCTGTTAAATTAAATAAATTAAATTTCTCCTATTCAAAATATACTGATTAATTATTAATAAAAAGTTAAAATAAGTTTAAAAAATATTAATTTCTCTCATTTCAATGGTGCCCATAGAACGGAAAAGGTCCCGTTTGAATATTGTGTTGAAAAGACAGAAACAGGTAGCAGTCGCTATTTTGTTCTATTCTTCTTGTATCACTGTAGATAATTTAATTTTCGACGTGCAGTTGTGTTTTCGAACATTTTCTGCAAAATTCCCCACAAATGTTGAATTGGATTTAAATCAGGGGACTGAGGAGGCGAATCGATTAGTTTCATTCCCCTTCTCTCAAGCCAATTCTTAGTTACGTTTCAAGTATGGCATAGAGGGTTCTAGGCGAATTCACTCCCGGTAAATTGACTCCCGGTATTTTCGCTCCGGCAAATTCACTCCCGGTAAATTCACTTCCCACGTAATTTACTCCTGGTAAATTCACTCCCTGTGCCAATTTATGAAGATAGATATATTTTTTGGTTTCCATATAAGGGTTTAATGCAGTGGTCGGCGAACATTTTTGGGTATTACTCCAAAATATATTTGAGGACGTAATCAGGACGTAAATTCGTAATATTCTAAAATTTAGAATAACGCCACATTTATGTAACAAAATAAAATAAAAATATACGAAAAAAATATCAGCACAAAGTGTCTCTCATACCGCACGCATTACCCCCAAAAGTTTTAAATTTACCCCATTTGGGTAATTTACCCCTGTTCCCCGACCACTGGTTTAATGGTTTAAACCCCAAAGCCACAACCTTTACTTTCATTTTATTGATCTATAATCACCATTAAAAATGAAACCTAACCTAACTTAAGTCTAACCTAAACTAACCTTACGTAAACCTAACCTAACCTTACGTAAACCTAACCTAACCTTACCTAACGTAAACCTAACCTAACATAAACCTAACTTAATCTAACCTAACGTAAACCTAACCTAACCTAATATTTTTTAAATTTAAACTACTTAAATTTAAAACTACAAGGAAGTGAAATTACCTGGAAGTGAAATTACTGGGAGTCAATTTTCCGGAGTGAATTTATCGGGAGTGAATTCACCGGTCACCGGCATAGAGCATTGTTTTCTTGAAATTATACTTCGGGGTTTGGAGTTTTTTAAAAAAAGCATGTCAATAGACGGATACAGAACATTTTATAACATGCCTACATAGGTTCGAGAATTCATCCTCACCTCGTACAGGGGCGGATCCAAAGTACAATTTTGCGGGGGGGGGGGCGGTCACCTTCTAGAACCTGAGATTATAATACATTGGCAGGCAACTGGTGTGACAGAATTGCGAACGATTATCACATACTCATTCTGCCTATAAAGAATGTAGGAAGATATCTGTTTCTGGTCAAAAAAGTCAATCTTTAAGATGACAGTAAGCTCCAGTGAGGCATAAAATTAGCGCAACAACATTTACATTACTATTTTCTTAAGCATCATCATTAGGGGCAAATAAAGAAAAGTATATATTAAATGGCTCACTTTTGAACATCAGTGTGCCCCGATAAGCACTCTTTTGCCGAGTATACCAGCATACCTTACTCAGTGCATACATCCCTTCTTGGCAGCTGACAAATACCTCTGAAACAATTGCACACTACTTGAAAAGTAACCACAAAAGGGGTACACCTACAACTTTATTAAAGTACCAAATGCAACATCAAAATTCTGATATATTTATTTTTCACGACTAAGACTTGGCCAGTTTTTTCCCAGCTGATAACAGTGTGGTGGCGATTCGGTATCAACAAATTGAGTCCACCATTCTACACGCAGTGTGCACGTTCAGAGGAACCGTTCCTTTATATATTACACTTACTAAAATTGTCCAAAGGAAAGCAACAGCAATTACTTTATAGGATATTTCACTCTAATTTTGTATTGTCTCTTCTTTTTGTTTCCGATCTCCTTCTTTCTTTCACTTTCTTTACTTTTAAGGTTTAGAGGCCTCATGGTTTTGGGGCGATCGCCCCCTCACCTTCCCCCTAAATTCGCCTCTGACCTTATATAAAAACAGTTTTCCGACCCCCTCTGAAGAGGGGGTCGGAAAACTGTATACTCCCATTCCAAATTTTCTTCTTGTTTTTTGGGATTGAACTTTGACAGCCATGGGTGTTTCTTTGCCTTACACTCTTTGAACCCTGTTTCAGCATGTTTTCTTCTCACGGTTCTTTCAGAAATACAAATTCCGGTGGCCTATTTTGTAAATCAGAACGAAACTCTGAAGATACCTTTTTACGATATGTGATGGACAGCCGTTTCAACATTCGATTTGGACGCTTGGATATTAATCTTTTTCGACCACTACGTGACTGGTTTCAATAACTTTTGATTTCTTTGAATCGTTTCAGCGTCGTTTGCACAGACCATCTAAAACATTTTAGTCCCTTTGAAATTGCAACCTAAGGGTAGTCTTCAGGAGTTAGTAACACTAGTTGAATTCTTTCTCCTTATATTACTTTCCTTGTTTTAGCAATTTAAAATCAATTCTATTGGTGTTAAATCATTAATATAATATTATTGCAGAATTGACACAATTATTGGTATTTTTAATTGGCGTCTTCGCGAGTGAATTTCGCTCAATGCTCTGCCAGTCACCTAAATGTCTTTACGTAACCACAAATAATTTGAAACTTTTAGCCAAATAACTTATTTATTGCTTTCGCCTAATATACATATAAATTAAAATATTAGTTGGTTGGATAGTTCACTGTTTATCGCAAAAATCTTAAATCGCCTCATACTTCTGACCAAAGCGCGCTCTCTCTCTCTTTCTCTCTTTCTCTTTATATATATATATATATATATATATATTTTCGCCTATCTGTCTGTTTGTCTGTCTGTCCTTTATGCAAGCGCAAACCGTTTGACCTAGAGCTACCAAATTTGGCACGGGAACCTCTTATGGGATGAAGAATTTTAATAAATTAAATAATTAAAATTACTGGGCCAGAAGGCCCCAGCACCGCGATTAAACTACAAAAAAGAACGCAGCCGTGAAAATTTTGAGCTTCACATTGTGTCAAGATTTCTGAATCTTAACATTTTCATGACTAATTATTTTGTCAACTATAGAAAAGAACACAGTCATGAAAATCTTGAGCTTCACATATAATTATTTTTTAGGACGACTTCAAACCGTTTGACCTAGAGCTACCAAATTTGGCACGGGATAAGATAAATCATTTTAATCAAATTCAGCCTTTTGTCTTAAACTTTATTTTATTTAAACTGGGGACCTAATGTGAAATTTATCCCGGGCAACCCCTGGTACCTCAGCTAGTATATATATATATATATATATATATTATATATATATATATATAGATGGTGATTACTAAGTCCTTGTGCAACTTTAAAATTGAATAACTTTTGATATACTCATGATAGAAATAAACTGTAAACGATATATGAAAGCATAATTATTATAAATTATAAATTTGTAGGCCTCAACATAACCATCATCTTTCTTGATACATTGTTCAATCCGAATGAAAACATCCAGCTGCTGCTGAATGATTTAAACGGAAAACGGTGTTGCGCCGTGACCCCGACGTACCCTAAGCTCTAGATCCAATATTGAAAAGAAATCTACCTTAGTTTGCTTTCTTCCCAATTATTCATTCTGGAGAATGTCAGCCTATTTGCTTCACCTGAGACTTACAGTTTAACGTGCAATTTGATCCACGACCCACGAAATTACAAAATCCTCTCCCGAACTCGATCTCACGACCTCCCGATCAGCAGCCCAATGTCTTAACCACTAAACTATATATAGTATATATATAATGAATGGCCATGACGCTTGTAGTTACAGCTGAAATGTAAGATGAAAATTTTAACGTTTTTTCCATAGAGCATCATTCCGCCCACACTACCATTTCAAGGTACGAGCAGCTCGCAGCAGCATTGCCAAGCAAAAAGGGGATCAATGTACCGACGAGGCTTCCATACGTGGTTATTAACCACTGAAAGCAACAACGTTCTGTATCAGCCCAGTCCCAAACATATATAAATCCATATTCATTTTCGCGCAATTTTCGTTAGTTTGTATTGCAGACATTTCCAGTTATCATTAGTCTAGATGTATGATTCTTCAGGAGCAAGATGCACCGCAAGTTTGTGTTTCCTCCACAAGGCAGCTCAAACCCACCCGCATCAATCACAGTCACATTCGTAGTACCTCAGGCTTGCTCTATACAAACTGGACCAAAAACCACAAGTCTCGGCAAATGCAAACTTTTCGTATACAGGCCTGTAAGATTTACCTATCTTTATTCTGTTTAGTTTATGTACAGTCCCCTGCAATAGTCGCGCTCCACCCCTGTATAGCCCTCTCCGAGATGTAGCAACAACGCAGTGGTGGGAGAGGGAGAAGCAGAAGGAAAGAGGAGGTGAGGATATGAGGAGGGGAGGAGAGGACAGGGGTAGCATCCGGTCAAAGCGAAAGGTGGATATCGTGTATGTGTGTGTAGATACTCCCACACTTTATTTTTTATCCTTGAAACACTGCTCTATATACCGCTATCACATATGCTTTCCATCACTTTCCAATGCAACGTATAACATAAATAATATTTCTTAAATAGAGAAGAGAGTAATATGATTAACGATTGTTGTACAAAATATGTAATAGTAATAACACCAGTACACATTTGGAAACTTGTCGATTGATTTTTACAAACTAGTTGGTGATTCTATATAATTTGAGTGCGCTGATCTCAAAAATATAGTTAGTTTTTCACTATCACGTATGGTTTTCTTACTACAGGGTGTGTCATAAATCCCCCATTTATCCCCAAATGTGAACCATCTTATCGAGACCAACATTGGATTGCACATGCTAAACCATAAATTTTGTTGTTATAGACTACAGTAACGCTTACATAATAATGTAGGGTAAATATATATAACAACCAGTCCCGTTCCCAGCAAAATACTCTCTCCCCTCCCATCAATGGGTGGTTAACATTTGGGGACAGATGAGGTATTACAACACCCTTGTAGCACGAAATCTTTAGGTGATAGAGTAAAACCTAATTAAAGCAGAATTAAATAGCTCCTAGCTCTTGGACAAGCATATTGCTTGTTTATGAAAGAATAAAAAAATAACTGAAAGAAACAAAATATATTTACCTTCTTTACTTCCAAACATTTCAGGACTTATTCCAAAGACTTAAGACTACGAAGGTAGATCTGACTAATGACGACTAAACCGGTGCTTCTTTGATGTTTTCTTATGCTGTGCGTTAGGCTGATCTCGTTGCAGACACCAGCAGTAATCCGCCATCATATTTGTATGCCATCTTCCTTGATATCTTCTTTCCATGGTTTTGATGTCCTGGTGAAATCGTTCCCCTTGCTCCTCACTGACATCTCCGAGATTTTCGGGAAAACGGTCAAGATGCGAAAATAAGAAGTGAACGTTCAGACTCATGTTGCAGCCTAAGGCGCAAAACTTTTTAAGCAGATTTTCCACCAGTCTTTCATAATTTTGGCTTTTGTAGTTTCCCAAGAAGTTTTCGACAACATCTTTGAAACCAAGCCATGCTTCTTTTTCTTTATTGGTCATTGTGTTCAGGAAATGATCGTCTGTCAATAACTTTCTAATCTGAGGACCTATAAAAACACCTTCCTTTATTTTCTCGTAGCTAATCTTTGGATATTTTGAACAAATGTACTTGAAACACTCACCTTCTCTATTCAATGCTTTGACATACTGCTTCATCAAGCCTAACTTAATGTGCAAGGGTGGTAGGAGGATTTTATTTGGTTCAACTAGATGTTCATGTAAAATGTTCTTTGATCCTGGGGTAAGATTCTCTCTAGGAGGCCAAGTTTTCCTCTTCCAGTGCTGGTCACGTGCTCGACTATCCCATTCGCAGATGAAACATGGCATCTTAGTGTATCCTGATTGCTGTCCAAGTAACATGCAAAGAACTTTGAGATCCTCACACAATATCCATCTGTGATTTTGATACCGAATTTTTTCCAGAAGCAGTTTCATGTTATCATAGGTCTCTTTTAAATGAGTAGAATGGGCCACTGGGATTGATGCATATTTGTTACCGTTGTGCAGTAACACTCCTTTTAGACTGGAGGTTGTTTATAGATTCCTCTAAAACCAGTCACTGGTTTGGTATTCGATGCCTAGCTTGCACACTAATCCTGTGATGTCCTTGCAAAATACCAAGGGACCATCTTCTTCGAAAAAAGGCACGAAGTCTTTCTCACGATTTCTGTACCAAGCGAAGTATGTGTCGGATGCGAATAAATTGTTCTCCTGCAATCTAGATCCCAAAAGTTCTGTAGCGTCCTTAGGCAGATTCATATCCCTGACTAAGTCATTTAGTTCGGCTTGGGTTAATGGTTTAGGAAGATCTCGGTCAGCTGTTGGCTGTTCATAAACATCATCAGTGTCTGGATTTGGAGCTGAATCAGAATCTGAATTGTATTGATCCAGACTCGGGTGGGCTGGGAATAGGAACTTCTGGACCATGGGGTACCGGCCTTACTGCAGATGGAAGACTTGGGTATTGAAGGCTCTCTTTATTCTTTGCATTATAACCTTTAACATTGCAAGAACAGAAGTAGCAGTCGTCGGTATGGTTTCCAGGCTCGCGCCATACCATAGGGATCCCAAATGGCAAACTTTTCTTTTTACCTTTGCTCCAATTCCTTAGTGCCGCAGCACACGTAAGACAAACCTTGTGTGGAGCCCAACTTTTGTCTTGATCTCCTAATTTAATTCCAAAATAAGCATGATAAGCTCTCTTAATGAAGGTCGTTACATTTGTCCTTTGTTTTACAACAACATACCGACCACAAATATAACAAAATATGTCTGGACTATGGGTACATATTATTAAAATTTTAAAAACGTAATGTTAGAATTATCTATCTGAAAAATATGAAAAAACGAAATTAATTAAAGATAAAAAAGGTAAAAAATTACAAAACGCCCCAAAATTGTTTTGCTAATAACTATAAAACTGTGGGTGATAGAAAAAAACTGGTAGCATTTTTTAATTCAGCGCAGCGAACTGCTTCAGAATCACAACTCAAAATAAAGAAATCGATTTTCATGCAGACCGGTGTAATCGACTATAATTTATAAAGAAAAGGAAAGGGACACTTCTTGCAATAGTAAAAAAAAAAAACAGGATTATCTCAGTTAATATGGTACACCTAAATATAAGAAATGGGTTAAAGTAAGGTAAAAGGGAAACGACTTGCAGCTCGTATGTGGTAGTGACGTAACTTGGACGGTCCAACCCGAGGTGTTGACAGGGCTACCCCATCCTGAGCAGATTATATTTATGCAGGTAAGTAATACAACTAAATATGCTTTCAAGAAAATTACTTAATTAAGGTCAAGCAGTGTATATTTTAAGGTAATATGATTAAAGGAGGATATTAGTAAATGTAGTTTTAAATGTAATTTTAAATGTATCTTTATTTTTATTTATTTTGTATTTATTTATTTTTGCGTCCTCTTGAGGCAACTTCAAAAAGTAAGGATGAAATGTGAACTCTCAAGTTTTGCTAATTTCTTTTTACAGGATAACTGCCCTGTTCATACTGCTAGGATCATCAGACGGTGGCTTCAGGAACAACGAGATGTCAGACTGCTGAACTGGCCCACCAAGGGGTGTGACCTAAACCCCATTGAAAGTTTGTGGGCAAATGTGGTTAACGCTTGGGAACCTGGGCAGGAGTGGACATCTCGGCACCTGCTGGAACACATCATGGCAGAGTGGGAACTTTTCCGCAGGAACCCACAAGTCATTTACAATCACGTGGCATGTTCCAAATAGGCTGCGAGAGGTCATTAATAATAATAGAGGATGGACCAAGTATTGAGTACTTGTGTATAATAATGTTATGGTTGTGATGTCGTAAATATATATTTATTTACTCGAACAATTGTCAGTTCCTTATAATTTGAACATTATGTTTTGTATGTTCTTAAGAAAATCCCTAAATTCACTTGATTCATGTTTATTTTTGTAATAAAAAATTGTACTATGTTATCATTATCTCTCCATGGATAGACCTTTTTCTGGGTAATCATTTGTTGATGATGCATGGACTTTAAACAAAAATGTTATTGCCTGGCGGAAAAGTCGATACTACAACTTATCTTACCTTTTAACTATAACATGGCCACATCAAAATCCTATGAGTGAAAGTTTTTAAATTATCCCACGTTTGAGAAATAACGTAACTATTCCCTAAATTTAGAAATAATGCATGAATAAAATACATAGTCATCCTAGCATTACCGCCAAAACTACAGTGAACAATATATTTATTCAGTCATTGGTTTTCAAAAAATTAAAGTATTACTATGACAACACCTGAGAGGGGGAGGAAGAGAGGGAGGGAGTGAGGGTGGGGGAGGAAGAGGGACTGCGTTGTTTCCACATCTCGGAGAGGGTTACACAGAGGTGAAGCGCGACTACTGCGGGGGGGGGTAAATCAGAGCTCCTTTGTTTTCTTTTTCATTAAATCTCGTTAATCAAAAATCCAAGTTTTACAATTTACATTCTTGTTAATTTGAACTCAATCAATCCACTTTATTGTAATAAGAGGTAATAATTATGTGTTATAGATAAATGTAATCTCAAAAACGGAATGAAATTTTACACGTAACATTAAAACGGAATAATACTTAGAAAAGAATAATTACTTAAAATAATGTATCACTAACATATTCCTTCCCAAAGCATTCGGGAAGCAATATGTTAAAGTGATCCCTCCTGGGATGCAATATGTTAAAGTGATTAACACTGGGAAGCAATATTTTAAAAAGAGAAAGGTTGGTTGGTTAGAAAGAGGTTGGTAATCTAGGCTAACTAACGAAAATATCACGATCTAACCTAACCAGTCGCCAAGGGCGTACAGTTGATCTAACATTGGTTAGGTTAGGTCGTGATATTTTCGTTAGTTAGCCTTATAAGGCTAACTAAAGAAGGCTGGGGGCCCTGATCTTCAGGTGATCCAAATATTTTAAATTCACAAAAAATGGCAAAGCATAATAAGTTAAGTTGTCAATAAATTTACATTTTCTCAACTAGCTAATCTCTAAATATTATAAACTATTGTAATGTAACTGTAATTGGTTGCGTAATGTCTATTTTTGGGAAGCAATATGTTAAAGTGATTAACACTGGGAAGCAATATGTTAAAGTGATCCAAAATAATATTTGTTTTTATATACGTGTAGACTCAATCAACGCGAAATAAACTTTATTTGTAAACTCAAAACAGAATTAAACTTAAAGAAGATTACGCCTCAAGGCGGAATAACCTCCCTAAAAATACTCAATCCAGAATAAAACTCATAGTACCAAACCTTTTATTTTTAAGATTTTTAATGGTACTTGTAGGTTTATCTCCCCCCCCCCCCCCAACAATTTTGACGGAATATTTTCGTTAAAACTAACGAAAATATCACGACAACCTAACCAATTATCAAGGGCGTACAGTTGATCTATTATTAATTATAACATTGTTTGTTTCTGGAATAGTATTTACTATTTACTAATAGATCAACTGTCCGCCCTTGATAATTGATTAGGTTAAGTCGTGATATTTTCGTTAGTTTTAACGAAAATATTCTGTCAAAATTGGTGGGGGGGAGATAACCTACAAGTACCTTTTTAATATTTCTCCAGTTACTTCTTTCTAATCTAATGTAGTTCTCCAGTCTTTTTTATTACCATTTAGTATTATTGTTATTATTATTATTATTATTAATTCCAGACAGAATAACTTTGGGATCACCTGAAGATCAGGGCCCCCAGCCTTCTCTAGTTAGCCTTATAAGGTTAACTAACGAAAATATCACGACCTAACCTAACCAATCATTAGATCAACTGTACGCCCTTAACGATTGGTTAGGTTAGGTCGTGATACTTTAGTTAGTTAGCCTTATAAAGCTAACTAGAGAAGGCTGGGGGCCCTGATCTTCAGGTGATCCTAATTGTTTTCTCGACAAAAGTTTAATTTGAATTGTTTTTATTTTCATTTCCTTTTGACTCGTGCACTTTAACTAATTGTTTTCTGCTTGAAATTACATCGTCTTTGTTATTTAACAACGATCTCCGCTTCGATTTCTTTTTCCACGCTCGCACTTCCGTCTCTCTCTCTCTCTCTCTCTCTCATATATATATATATATATATGTGTGTGTGTGTGTGTGTGTGCAGTCGGTAACAAACATTTTGTCCCTACGAATATTATAAATTAAGATCCCATTTTTGTACCGCTTTTACAGTGTGTTCAACAACCATGGCAACTGAAAGCCATTCCCGAAGAGAAATATCTCTATTTTATTTTTCTTTGGCGATAAGGTAGGGAGTTTAACAGTTACGTAGTTATAGTTAATAGTTATAGCTAACAGTTACGTACAGTATAATAATTGCTTACGCTGAGCTCAATATAAACTATGTCATCACGATTGTCCCAAACTGTCAATTGTATTAAAACGCAAAATTGTAATATAAACTAATTCAGCCATTACGCACTGATAATTTGTGCACGAGACCCAAAGTGTTAACATAAACTATCTTAAGTGATTACATACGTCCCAAATTGTTAATATACACGCATGACCCAACATGTTTGATAAACCAATGGAAGGTCACAAAATGTAGGGTCGAAGCACAGGTCTCAGTTTGGTAATAAAACAAGTGTGTGTGTGTGTGTGAGTGCCAATGTAGCGAGTGTCATTTTTTCAGAATATCTCTACTAAAACTACCGGGTGCTAGTTAAGTGTGCGGTCTACCTACGATTGGTTAGGTTTAATCATATTTTCGTTAAAACTAACGAAAATATCATGACTAAACCTAACCAATCGTCAAGGGCGATTGACAATGGGATGTAAACAAACAATTAGTAAACAAGATAAGAAGCTATAATTAAAAGGTAGACCGCCGAATCGTAGGTAGACCGCACACTTAACCAGCACCAACTATCGTTATATTAAAAATAAAAGCAATAAAGGTTGTCCCATCATATCAAAGATTTTATTTCTTTTAACTCGGATAAGTTTACAAAATGTTATTAACTAAACATTTTCAGGCTATTAAATTTAAATGATCATAATTCTGTTTTTTTTTTTTAAAGTTTACAAGGGTGTCGGGCATTGTTATATACATTTTCAGGGAACGTGGATACCCCTTGTCAGATATAACAGGTTAAGTTCGTGGAGGATGAGTATAAAGTAAACTAAATAAATAAGTTGTAAAACGAATCACCCCATTTTGACAAAAAAAAATTAAAAAAAATGTAAATGTGTCAATATGCAAATTTCGTCGCAAATAATGGAAAAGAAATGTCTAAATTTTATATTTAAAAAATATATATATGAAAAAAAAAAAAATAAAAAATAAATGCGTTCCAGATTGTACAAAATCAACCCTTACTATTTGTTAATAAAAAAACAAAGAAGTGGAAATTGTCTCTGACGATGAATAAATATTAAAATATAAAAGGAAATGTTTGATGAACGCAGCTGGCGAATATTTGCATTACACTTCGAATAAAGAAAGGTGTTGTTTCGTACTCGGATTTTATATCAAATCAAATATATTGATGAAATGCAAATTCTCATTAGATATATTAGTAAGGCAAATAGAGGCATCATATATATATATATATATATATATATATATATATATAATATATATATATATATATATATATATATAGGGTGATTAGAAAAGTTCTTGTGCAACTTTAAACTTTAATAACTTTTGATGTACACATCATGGAAGCAAACTGTAAACGGCATATGAAAATGTATTTGTTAAAATTTGTCCTTATTTTATTTTATGTCGCATCATATCAGGCGTAAACGCTGAAGCTGGTTGAAAATGGCGACAATAGAAGAAAAAGTTAACTGTTTTAAGGCTAGCAGAAATGAGGCCCATAATAGGTGTGAGAAGAAAGTTCACTGCTCATTATCAGAAAGACGCCACCGCATAAGAACTCAGTTAACAATTGGATGAAAAAGTAAAGAAACTGGGTCAGTGAATGAGACCTCGATCCAGGAGGCCTCATATCAGTGAAGAGACTGTGGCAGTTTCCAGGAAGCATTTGAGAGTACAGGGAAATTGTTGCGACGTGTATCCGATGAACTAAACATCCTGCAATCAACACTGCACAAAATTCTCAAAGTGAAATTGCATGAACATACATACAAGATTCAGGTGGTTCAAATGTTGCTGGTAGATGACTACCATGCAAGGTTAGATTTCTGTGAAGAGTTCCAATCAAAAATTAATTATTGCCCTGGGTTTCTGGATGAGTTGATATTTTCTGATGAGGCATCATTCCACATAAGTGGCAAAATTAACCGCCACAAGTGCTGCATTTGCGGGAAAGAAACCTCACCAAGTCTGACAAGATGAAAGGGACACCAAAAATCAATGTCTGGTGCGATCTCAGAAAGTCATGCATTATTTGTCCTTTCATTTTTGAAGACCAACAGCCAATGGTGAACGTTACCTTGTGCAAGGTTGCCGAATTTCTTTATCCCTGAACTAACACGATTAAATCTTTTAGATGGCACCTTCTTTCAGCAAGACGGTGCTCCGTGATACTTTGCTTTGAATGTGCCATAGTTCTTCAATAAAATCTTCCCAGCCAAGTGGCTCGGCAGAGGTGGATTAATTGCTTGGCCACCTCGTTCTCCTGACCTGTCCCCATTGCACTATTTTCTATGGAGGCCATGTTGGAGGTGTTGTTTACTCATCAAAACCACATTCTTCGGATAAACCTATGGCCAGAATCACGAATGCACTTCATAAAATCACTCAGAAGCAAAGAGAGAATGTTTTCAGGTCTTTGGAAAATCGAATTGAATGATGTATCGAGAAAGATGGCCGATACGTTGAGGCCCAAAAAATGGTAATGTAGTGAGTAGTATAGCCGCAAAAGGGGAGAGTGCAAGAATGTTGCAAGTGATGACGTAATGCTGCAACGGGGGGTGGGGTTGTTGCAAAGGGGGGTGGGGGTGGGGGGTTAAGAAAAAAAAGAAAGAAAAAAAGAGTACTGGCCTTAGTTGCCAACCTAGGTTGCAAGGGGCATGCAACTTGGGGGCCTCCCTCAAGCTATTCCCCCCAAAGGGCCAGAGAGAAAGGAGGAGAGAAAGGAGGAGAAGCAGTGTTGCCAGATGGAATTTTTAAAAATCTGATAAATCTGATTAAAAAATCTGTAGAAATCTGTAGATTTATAATATTTATCTAAATAATAATTTTGACATATTTTTATTTAATTTACTGTCTTAAGGTATTATCAATGATAAAATCTTGTATAATATTTTCTTTATTTTTATAAACTTATATAAATATGGCACTTTAACAAAAAAAGTAAAGGAAATGAAAGTAAACAAATTGAATTCCGTTACTTTGTGACAAAGGAAATACCTTTTGGTTATTGCTGTAATAACTATAAGAACACCGGAATACTTCTTTAATTCATACACATAAATGAAACCAAAAAAAATCCTTTTTAGATTTAAACAGATAAATATCATTTTTTTCAACAAAAACAAAAACATTCCATGCTACCATGACGTAGAGGGAATATCAACCAATCAGCGCCGATTAAATGATTTAATCGGCATGTATATCGTAGTCAGAAGCGAGTCGACTCGACTTCTGAAACTGAATACCGAGAACATTTGTGTCCTATTGATTGAGACTGTAGGCCTAATATTTCCTTGTTGTAAATTTTGGAAGTATATAATAATGATTGCTTGCTGGATTAAAAATCTGTAGATTATGCATAAATTATTGAAAAAATCTGAAAATCTGAATTGCTTCATAAAATCTGTAGATCTACAGATATATCTGTAGATCTGGCAACACTGAGGAGAGGTGTTCACCTGGCAGGAGCAAAGTGCATATTAAGACTTCAGCCGAGTAGGCGTTGTTTTATAGGCTCCTAATCAGCCAGAATCAGCCAGTTGGCTGAATCAGCCAGTTGACTGAGCCAAGGGGGGAGGGGTACACCTGAAGGAGAGAGAGACACCTGAAGAAGAGAGAGACGCCTGAAGGAGAGAGAGAGACACCTGAAGGAGAGAGAGGAGTTCTCCCCCAAGTTATTTTCGTTTTCCTAACCTAAGAGGCCACTAAGGGGTTTTACCAAAGGGCCTGAAAGAGAAGGACCAGAGGTCCTTGCTCGGCTGGGAGCCGAGCTTGAATGAGTCTTTCACCAACTTCGCGGTCTTTTATAAGCCTCTATTCTGGTTGAGTTGCCAGATAGCGCAATGTGTTCAGTTGCCAGATAGCGCCATGTGTCCCAGAAATATTAATCATCCATTGTGTAACACAATATGACGGTAGTTATTCCAATTAAATTCTGTTTATTAAATAAATACACACTCAATCTTTATTATTTGCATACCTTTCCAGTTTTTTTGCAATGATCGGATTGCTCTTGCTAGATATATATTATTATGTTATATATATATATATATACATTCTTTTAAACATCTTATGTTAGGTAAATATATATATATATATATATATATATTTATTTATTTTTCATATTATAACATTTAATTTTAGTTTAGAAGCAAATTTAACATTAACTTGAACTTCATTGAACTTAAACTTTTCGAAACAAATAACATAGTTTACCACACATAATTCGAAAACTTCATAATAGAAAATAACTAATTTTATGGTTAACTAGTTTATTTCGTTTACTATAATTATATATATACAGTCTTTTAAGCAGCTTATGATATATATATATATATATATATATATATATATATATATAGTGTTTCACTATAGATGTATAGATGTATATAGGGTTTTACAATAGATGTATATAGTGTTTAACGATTAGAATCAAATATAACATTAACTTGAACTTCATTAAACTTAGTTAAACTTATCGAATGTTCTGAAAAGCACGGCTTATAATTTCCTTCCCCATATCCGTACAAAAATAGCACTTCAAGACATTATTGTATAGAAATAAGGTAACACAAGTACTACAAGAAATAAATAAAAGAAGTACCCACAAACAAATCTGTAGTGATGTTCTTCGGAAAGAGCTTCAATTCGGTTGCCAGATACCACTTTTTACCATTATTATGGTGAGTTGTCTCCAACTAAAAGATTTCGTTGTGAACAGCAACTCATAATGAGAGACCTTCCCCCCAATCCCTGATAAGTCTCCCTTCACTTCAATCCACTTTTTACCATTATTATGGTGAGTTGTCTCCAACTAAAAGATTTCGTTGTGAACAGCAACTCATAATGAGAGACCTTCCCCCAATCCCTGATAAGTCTCCCTTCACTTCAAATGAAGAGAAATTATGAAACACACGCTTGTCTGTGCACAAAGCATATAAAAAACCATAATATATTTATATAGTTAATCAATCGAGCCCCATCTATATATAGATGTTTATAGTGTTTTACAATAGATGTATATAGTGTTTAACGATTAGCTCCATCAAATAAAGCATTTCAACAATGATTTCACTGTTTCAGAAAGATTTACGTATGACTTAAAAATATATTATTGATATGCCTAACTTAAGATCAGGATGCTTTTATAGTTTACAGCATCTTTTAAAAGTTTGACTCCCAAGTTATAAAGTAATTATCAACCGGATTGATTAAAAGTAAAGGCAACTTTCAATATATTTTAGTAATATAACAGAATTAACAAAGTTACCCAATAAATAATTCGTTAGACAGAAAATGAATTTTTATAAGGGATACCCAACTAATTATGACGCATATTAAATTAAAAAATAATAACAAACGTAAATAAAGCGTATATTAAAATTTTTTTTCGTTTTATTCTTTCCTTCTTATTGATAACTTATTTAAACTAATCTCTGTATATGTGCTTATTTAATCACAATGATTTAAGTTTAAAAGTAAAGACGATCGTCATTCCCCAAACCCGTATATATATATATATATATATATATATTATATAATATCTAAGTTGTATCGAGATGACAATTTACGAAACACACGAGTCTCTTTCCATGCGAAAAAAAATTGAAACAATATGAAAATTTACGAAACAATTCAATTAAAAGTTGAAATTAACCAAAACACAATTCGCTAGAGGAAAGGAATTCTGAGAATCTGCCCAACTCGATTGACCATAATGACCTTTCTCCTAGACAGCTTGAACAAAACCTCTCTCGACTCCATTTCTTAGATATGCCCACAATTATATATATATATATATATATATATATATATATATAGAGAGAGAGAGAGAGAGAGAGAGTTTTGTTCAAATAACGGGATATGCTTGTATCTTTTGCCATTGTGTTCGAACACAATTTTTCGAGCACAATTGTTCGAAAACCATAGTTCGAAAAACAGTTGTTCGAATTATTCGATGTTATATTGAATTGGAAAGGTTTTCACCCCACCTTAGACCCACAGTTTAACATTAGAAAATTCTGAAACCTGACTCAGTGCCAAAAGTTTTATAAGAAACACCAAATAATTTTCGTTGTCCCCTAGCGCAATTGGAAAGGTTTTCACCCCACCTTAGACCCACAGTTTAACATTAGAAAATTCTGAAACCTGACTCAGTGCCAAAAGTTTTATAAGAAACACCAAATAGTTTTCGTTGTCCCCTAGCGCAATTGGAAAGGTTTTCACCCCACCTTAGACCCACAGTTTAACATTAGAAAATTCTGAAACCTGACTCAGTGCCAAAAGTTTTATAAGAAACACCAAATAATTTTCGTTGTCCCCTAGCGCAATTGGAAAGGTTTTCACCCCCTTAGACCCACAGTTTAACGTTGAAACCGAATGTTCTTTTAAAATATAATTAGGATATATTTCTTTATATCCTCTCGATTACATTAGTGACTAATGATGCGGGAAAATCTGAGTAAATATTTTCTCGAAAACTATGGGTGATAGAAAAATTCTGAAACCATATTTGGAATAAGTATCAAAAGTTCTATACGAATCACGAAATAATTTTCAAAGGAGAATACGAGCATTAAATCTATTGGTGAAAATATATATATGTTACTCGTCCGGTCCCGTTATAGCGGATTGGTACACGTCATAGCTCCACCCAGCTACATCGGCAGCCAATCACTACGAACATCTGGTCTTTTGGGGCGGAGCTTGGCGATTGTGCCTATAAAAGGGGATTTTTTCAGTTTGGAGTAACAGTAGCTATTTTCGCGTCAGTGAATAATCATTCCCTCCACCATGGACCTGTACGTCTCCCCAGACTTGTATGAAGAGAGTGATACTGCAGCATTAACGACAATTAGCCTTTTTAATGCGGTTGACCGTGATGAATTATTTACAACGCAAACCGTAGAAGACATGTGCAGTGACGCTCCTTACAATCCGACGCAAGGGACTACCATAGAAATGTAAGTGTCTATAATTAGAATTTATATATATATATATGGATGGGGTGTAGTATCTCGTCAAATAGGATACTCGCCAAAAATGTCAATCAATGTTATTTGGTTATCACCATTATGCTAAAATCGAAATTTTATGGCATTCAATGTTATTCCTCGAACCAAAGATATCTTCACATAATGGGGATCTGTCTGTATACTCTGTATATGTTTTAAAAGCATTATTCCTTTAAGGTCCGATGAGGATTTGACACGTGTTATACAATCTTTTGAAGAATCTCGGAATAGGGAGGATATACTGATCAGTCAACAATGTCACACCGAAATAATGTAAGTGTTTTTCGATCTTTTTGGGATAAGAAGACAATATATTTTCATAAATTTATTAAATGAAAGAAATCAGTACAATAAACAACTACAGAATATATCGTTACAAATATACGAACAAAAACATTATAATATACAACGAGTACGTACAATTGGAAAACGGTTGAGTACCGAGTGAATCAAAATAGTACAGGCGCTGTCTATTTTTAAAATAGACAGCGATCCAGTGAATCCCTTCATTACCGATGATGTCTGTGTTCACAATAAGACTACCGCATTCTCGCGTACTTGGCAAACTCAATGTTTCATTCTTCGCAAACACGCCGATAAATTTGGAACGTGTGACTCGCTCCATTACTTTCTGAAGTGTATTAGCATCCATTTTAAAAGTCAGTGTTAACGCTTCTAAATCTATCTACTTCTATTAGGGCTTGCGATTCGAGATATACTAGTACACTAATAGGAGCGTCTATAGGCTTGGCGAATTCCAGCCGCACTGAGATGTTTCCGCTCTGCTGTGGGGTTAAATGGGTATTTACGCAAGCAGATAAGTCAGGTGTAATGTCAAACGGATAAAGGTTAAATTGATCAATGAATTCTTCCTGCGTTACCCCATTACCAAGCTCATCACAATCACCTGCACTATGGGTCAGATTACTATAGGCTCTGGCACAAAGCGGTAACACAGCGTCTGATGAATAGTCCGTACCCATTGTTCCACCCAAAGCAGTGCCATTAACGTATAGAGTTATTTTTTAAGTCCGAAATTCTCGAATTTAAAGGCACTCTTTTTATATTTTCCATTCACCGAAGCGTGGTCCTGCATGCCGATTAATATCCTTTTAGGAAGATTTCCCAGGGCAATGTTTTTCTATCTGCTTCGATGCCAACCCTGCAGGAACCGTATATAGTTTGATCTGCACTCTGTTAATAGGATATTTCACTGTAGCGTTTAGTAAATTTTTCTCAATTTCTAGTTGTTTTGGTGAACTTAATTTCACTCGCCGTACGCGGAGGTATGTGTCCATAATGTGAACCACAACGGGCTTTGCACCCTCTTCTTGATTCGCATCCAGATTTAAGCAGATCTCAGGACTCGTGCGGGTGAGCTTTATTTTCATATCCACCCCGTTCACAAGCAACTTCTCCTGGAAAGTGAAATCTGTGTGCAACCGTCCAAAACACTCGTATATTTTCTTTTAGAATTTTTAAATTTGTCCTTTATACTATTTTCATCTTTAGTTTGATAATATCCCTCCGCACTTAAAAAGGTAGCCTTCGCTTCTTTGGAAAAGTTGAGGACATTTTCCAAATAGGCTCGTAGATGATAGTACCCCGTGCCTGCCGATATGTTGGTCTGATTTAAATATACGTCACACTGGTTGAATATGACGTGCAGAAAGTTTGTTTCAGGGTATACAGCATATTTGTCATCGCAGACCGTTCCATCAGAATGGGCTATACGTAGCTTAGCGTACATGTGCACACAGCTTGGATCAAAAAAGTAAGGACCTGAGCTGGGTATCACGAATTCTATAGGTGCACTCGGGGAACTAATTGTGTTTAAAAGGTTAATTGTAATAAAGTCACTGTGCTCAATAGAAACTTGGGTTGGCGGGAGCTCAAAAAGGGACAGCTCCGATTTACAGCATTGTGAACTACATGGGTGGATGAAGCGTGCCATGGCGAAATAGTGACTCCTCTCTCGACAAGTGGTAAACAAACTATGATTCATGAGATCAATGTCCTTAGCTTATATCAGTCAAAAAAGTGGTCAACCATAGGTTTCATTCGCTTACAGCATTTCTTTTTTGATAGCCTTTTACGTTTAATACCACGTGACCCCTTCTTCTTCCGGGGAGCCCTCTTCTTCTTCCCGCCACCACGCATTTTTCTCTTTGCATCTTTGATGATTTCGTTCCGTGTACACTTTAAATGTTTTTTTAGAGCTTCTTTAGGTTTAGCCCCGGCCAATATGTCTTCTGCAGTGTTAATGCCTGATTGTAGCGCTTTCCTTCCAAGGTATCTGGCACCCCTCTTCAGCAAAGGAACAGCCGTACGTAGTATGGATGAAAAAATGGATCCAAGTCCACTACCGCGCTGGTATCTCACCCCTCGATAGACGGTGAAAGGCTTTCTATCCATTATAACTCAGTGCGTCGAAAGTGTAGCTTCACTGTTAAGCTCCCGTTACCGAATGGGAAGTTTTCGCCCTCAATCGTTCTTATATATATTGTGATATTGGTTATTAAATTAGTTGCGACATTCACATAATGGGGTCTGTCATATGTAATACTCAAACTCCTTCCTCTATGGTTGGGGATGTGAGCAATGCGCAGCAGGCGTGCCTGGGTATCCCCAACAAACTGGTGCTCCACTATATTACTGTAAATATAGCACATGTCTGGAGACCTTTCAGCCAATTTCTCCATCTTCAATTGATACATTAATCTGGACAAGTTATACTGTGTCTCGTGAAATGTGTCTCTTTGGAAGGCTGCGCTATATCGGTCGTTGGTTAGAATTTTGAACTTTCTATGTTCTTTAAGACGTCTGTTAGTCTTTGATTTTAGGATTAGTGTATGTGCAGGGTTGTTTACGATTTCATATACTAAATAATTCGTAAGGTTTGAGTTTCTTAAACTTACGTTTAAGCCTCTCACAACATCCTCGGCCGAACCATATTGACCCGGCCCTAGTCTTACTTCTGTACTGTAATACCGTGCAATCTTAGTCCGAGCGATGCGCATAGTTTCATCCATAGCTAGCCCAGCTTTTTCACACTCGTCAATGTCTCTAAGAATCGTAAAAACGGTTTCTTTATGTTCAATATTTAAAAAGACGGTGTCCAGCTGAATTTCGCATATCCCCACCTCATACGAATCACGACCCAATTCAATGTGCCCATGGAGTTCTGTTACAAAGTTGGCTAGTGTGTTGTTAGGGTGTACAGACAGGGACGAGGAGGACGGGAGTGTGACGTAGAAATGGTTAGGAGCCATGTTGCATACTATTTAAGCTTCATTATTGCATCAGCTTTTATATAGGTGTTGAAGCTTTCTGGGTACCCTAGCCATTTCACCAGGTACATTTTTCTCCTTCCTGAACCTTTGCTTCCTAAAATTTTCTCAATTTTAAACACATTTTTTTCTAAATTAAACGCAACTTTCTGCAATTCCTCGCGGTAAAAGCCTCCTGAGATTTCTTCCCCATTCAAATCTTCAATGTAATACATCATTATCTCACCTTTAGGTCTCACAGCCCTAACTTTAAAAATCTCGCGTGTCCATCCTTGCTCAAACCCTTTGCGAATTTATTCCCGAACGCGACAGCCTTACATAATCATTGATTTTGAAGCGCGCAGAGTGTGGTGGTGGTGGTGGTGATCCATCTCTTCTCGGGAGCGTACCTCTTTCTAAAACTTCGTTAGGTGTTGCCCCAATCGTGCGATGGTGTGAGCGGTTGTAGGATGATGCCAATGATTCCAGAATGTCTAGAAATCTGTATGTGTTTTTATGTGTAAAATAACGGTGCATGCGTTCCTTTATGGTGCGCTGAACTCTTTCAGCTAAAGAAGCCTTATGTATAGAATTGGTTGTGTAATAGCTGATATTAAACTCTGTCAACATGTTCTGAAAAGCACGGCCTATAAATTCCTTCCCCATATCCGTACAAAAATAGCCAGGAACCCTGTTTTCTTTTAACATTAGCGTTTTGGTGGCTTTAGCAACTGTTTCAGGTGATTTATTTTTCAGAGGAACTAGCCACAGATATCTAGAGAATACGTCTATTATGAATAGAATGTAGCGGTAACCATCGTTATACACAGAATATCTTTGCATGTCTGTTAAATCTGCTTGCCAAATAGAATCAATCGAGGAAGCCGTTGTCTTGGCTGTTTTAAACCTTTTTCTCACAGGCTTATGAAGCGTATAAGCGTCCTGCTCCCTCAAAAATCTTTCAACATCTTTTTTTCCTACTCCGTAAACACTTCTGTACAGTCTATCTACGCCGCCGTAAGTGGATGGGTAGAAATGTCATAATAGCGTTTAGTTAATACGTTAGCCATTTGCGTATTTTAGAGGCACGTGGGTAGGGTTGGTTTAACCTCTTCTTGCTCCTCTTCAAAGGTGTTACCGCCGGGGGTGACGGCGCCTTCAATTGTGTCACAGGCGTTGCATGTTCCAAGTCTTTTAACCTGTTCAGATTTCCTATCAACGTTTTAGGGACATTTATTTGTTGTAGTCTTGCTTTAATATGCTTCCATCCTGATGGTGATGGCCTATCCCACTTTCTCACCAGATCATGGACAATGTCTACGATATTCGATCCCTGTACCTTTGATCCTTCCACAATGATCTCCCCTGTATCGGTCCATTGTATGGCGGGATCCTCATTCAATAGATTATAAAGACTTAAGCCTTTACTCCTCAATGTAAGTGGGAGGGTATTTTTTAATACATGTTCGATATGTTGTGTGGCTAATCTTTTTGGTTGGTCAGCTGTGTCGTCGGGCACAGATCCTATGTCGCCATCGTCCCCCGTGCTGTGCCTAATAACCACAGGAATCTCTGTAGGGCTCTTATAATTTTCGTACTCGTGAAGAAATTTCTGCAGAGCTTCTTGGTATAAGATTCTTTTCTCATCAGGTGTTTTTTCACTGTTTAATAGGGCTAACAATTCGCTTTCCATTCTTTTAAGTCTGCTTTTACGGGGATCTAGATACGTGTCTGGATTCCTTTGCAGTGAGCGTACACCTCGTGGGGAATCACTACCACTTTCTTCATTATATTAATCTAGTCAGTAAAGGACCCAAAACTGAAAATAAGATGGGGAGAAATGACCCTCCTGTTTGTACAATAATTCGTTTTTTCTTCGCTACAGTTTGGCTTTTACGAGCGAGTGCACGTATTATGTTCTTGTAGCGGCGTAGGCGAGCCTTCTGATGGGTTTTCATTGATACATTGCAATTTATAACGTTAAGACAGATTTCACAGATGCATTTTAAAAAGTCGGCATCGATATTTTTAATAAACATCTGCTGCATTGCCCGGGGCAGTCGATGATAGATTTTTATTAATTCACGGTATTTCTTTAGTCTCTTTGTCATTCTGGAATATACACCGTTTCAGGCTCGTTTGGAAATATATTCGTTCGCAGAAGCACTCTAAACGTGTTTCGCGGATGAAGGTCGCAAAGCAAATATCCGTAACGCGTGCTTGTAGCTTCTTTATAAACTTCCAAAAACTCCTTACGCTGATTCGGGAACATTTGATTGGCTAATACCCCAATTTGTGATACATCTCTACGTTGCGCGAATAAGACTAGATATTGCGTATTTAACGACACATCGCGCATGTATCTATTTTTGAAAAATAGATTCTGATTGATGAAGAACACGCTTATGTTAAGATGGTGGGAGAATACTGTAAATGTCTCGGCAAACGTTTTATCCATCTCCAACATGAGATCGTCAATTACAATGATTGTATGTTCATTTCCCTTTAACGAATTAACGTCATATACGCCTTTGTGGAACAAAATATCATCTTGGTACTCGTTGAACACTGATTGATACGTCGAATAGCACCATATAACTTTATGCACAAATTTCGAGAACATCTCCCCCTTTTCTTTAATGATTTTAAGCATAAACACAGTTTTACCACATCCTGTAGGTCCAGATATAATACATGTGGATGGGCTCGTGAATCTGAATTTTTCTACAGAGTCCATTTCTAACACGTCACACTCCTAAGTGGTCATTTACAAAATATTACAAATTTTGAGTGCTGTCCTTATATTTCTTCTCCCACAGAACCGTGAATGACGATGAGGTAGAGCAGCCCATCATTACGGATGACCTCGACGACAGTGTAGTTGTGATCTCCTCCCCTGAACCCTCACAGCGATACCGGTAACACGTCCAAAGCGGAGGTATGAAACCCCCGCGTCAGGTATAAAGCGACCGAAATACGCGCCTGTTGCAGCGGTAATAGATCCCCAACCCTCAACCTCTTACGCAACAAGCCCCCCAGCAGCACCTAATATATCCCCTTATTCATCCGCCGCCCCCCGTTCTGTTAAGTCTACAATAATAGAGCCCCAACCATCAACCTCCTACGCAACAGGCCCCCCATCAGCAGCACCTTCCGCTAATATACCCCCTAATTCATCCGCCGCCCCCCGTTCTGTTGAGGAAGATATAACGCTCGAATTGGTGCGCTCCGCAGCCCCCACCCCAGCCTTGACTAGAAATCGGTATAGAGTCAGGGTCGACCCTAGAGTCATGTATAGCAATGGTATTGAGCGCGGACTACGCCGGGTTGTAGAGCGTATTATAGAGTTTGCTCTTCAGAATCGCGACGAGCGTGAAGTCAGGACGAGTCTGTCCTTTGGATTCGGGTCAGATGACGGTGATGTAGACGATTATTGGGTGATAGTGCCATTTAGACGTTTGGCGGCTGAAGATGTAGAATATATATTAGGACGTATAATGCAAGCCGCCCAAAGTAGTATAGCCTTCAATATGGACAACTTCACGGTAAATATTGACCATGTATACCGTGTTGCGGGTCATAGTGCCATACCGTATACTCTTAACCTCAATTCTCAAGCTATTTATAGACGGCATATAAACGTCGATCGTGGTTGCGGCTTTATAGCAGTACTCTTAGCACGTATGTTTACTGTACAAAATACACGAACTCAAAAAATTTGGTTGCCTACAGTCGTGGAGCGTGCCCGTAAACTAGCTGTAGACTGTGAACTTGAATTTGACTGTAATATGGGTCCTGAAGAGCTGAGAAGGGTAGAACAGGAAATGAATGTCCGCATAGTTGTGTTTGGGTTGGATGATCGTCGTAGGACTGTGTATGTTTTTAAAAGCTGTGTGAGAGATCGTACAAGGCCCCTACTTATTTTAGGATTGTCAGGGACAACGTATCTCCCCATCCGTAATATAAGGTGGCTTTACGCGAGTTATGACAAAAGTCGAAAATATGGGAGACATCATGATTTGTGTAAGGGGTGCCTCGAGTTTGCGGATGATATAGTGAGACATTGTAAGAATGTCACATGGTATGTGAGCAGTGTAAAAGCACCAAATGTGAAAGCCGTGTAGTTGAAGCTGAGAAGAGAGACTGTGATGTGTGTAGACGCACATTTTTCAATAATATAGCTGTTTTGATTTCCATAAATCAATTGGCACGTGCAGGAAAATGAGAATCTGTGAATGTGGTATGTTTCACACAATGGATAATTGGGGAAAATTTAAGCACAAGTGTGACGTAATTCACTGTCCTACATGCCAGGAGGAATATAAGGCGGATGGAGTAAAGCATGTATGTTATATGAAAGATGCTAAGCCTAAAAATAACCCTTGTATAACTGTATACTACGATATAGAAACATATACGAACGCTGAAACCAAAGAGGTAATTCCACATTTACTTGTGAGCCAGACTATCTGTGATGAGTGTATGGATATCGAATGTGACGAGTGCCCCAAATGTGGTAAACGGACAAACGTTTTTAAAACGAATGTCAGCGATAGTCCTGTGAAACTATTTGTGTCCTATATTGTCAAGTTAGCCGACAAGTTCAAAAAAATGACTGTGTATATTCTCGCCCATAACGGGGCAAAGTTTGACACGCAGTTCCTTTATAAGGAGTTGCTTGAACACGAATCCTCTGAGATATTTACAGGTGATCCATTGAAAAGAGGCAACAAATTAATACAGATGCAGATAAGAGGCAATGTACAATTTAAAGATACTTTATTATTCACACCTTGTAAATTAGCAAAGCTACCCAAGGTGATGGGAGTAGCAGCTGAAGTTTCCAAAGGATACTTCCCTTACACTTTCCTCACCAGCGAGACTTTAAACTACGTAGGCCCACCACCCCCCAAACATTATTTTGACTGTATGGATGAACGTGAAGACTTTGATCGATACTACGACAGTTTTAATGAAAGTAACCCTTATAATATAGCTGATGAATGTGAGCGTTATTGCGTGAATGATGTGCGCGTGCTTAGAGTATGTTTCCAGGCCTTTAGAAGGATGTACATAGCCCGTTTCAAATGCGATCCACTGCAAGTCGCAACCACCATCGCATCATTATGTTTTACGGTGTTCAAGAATAACTTCATGCCGAAAGACACCTTAGCCATTATTCACCGAAACAATCCCCGCAGTTACGGGCACAAGGCTATTTACTGGCTCATACACCTACAGCAACAGACAGGTGTATACATAAAGCACGCCCGCAACACGGGTGAAGTACCCATTAAGATTAATGGACGTGTTTTTTGGGTTGATGGGTTAAGTGAAAACCGTGTCACTGGTGTGAAGACTGTGTACTCCTTTAACGGTTGCTGGTGGCATGGATGCCCCCGTCCTGAGTGCGGAATCACCGGAGATATCCACGGTAGGTCTCCTGCCGACTGTCTTGCATCGACCCGCACCCGCGATCAACTTATAGGATCACAGTTCACTCACAAAGTCTTGTGGGAGCATGAATATGATGCACGGATGGAGACAGACGAGGTGTACCGTGAGGAAATAAAAACGATCAAGCGTTCAATGGTGCTGGATCCTCTCAAATGTGGTGATAGCTTGTTTGGAGGACGTACAAATCCTTTCAGACTATACTTCCACCTACGGAGGGCGTGAAGCTCCATTACTACGATTTCTGTTCTTTATACCCATACGTGATGAAGAGCAATCCGTACCCCGTGGGCGCTCCTGAGAAACTGGTGGGACCTAGCCTACCCTCCATCAATGAATTTTCAAAAAATTTGAATGATCGTTACTTTGGGCTCTCTTTCGTAGACGTACTCCCCCCACGCAATTTATGGATGCCGATCTTACCTGTCGTTATCGACGACAAGCTCATGTTTCCCCTGTGCGTGAAGTGCGCGGAAGAGGATAACGGCGAATGTAACCATATACCCCACCAGCGTAAGATCAGAGGCGTATATACAAGTCCTGAGTTGGCCCTAGCCGTGCGCCATGGTTATAGAATACTGAAGATACATGAGGTGTGGAGGTTTCAGAAGCTACCCAACCTTTTCACACCATATATAAACACCTTTTTGAAGGATAAGGTTGAGGCATCAGGGTATCCGCGAGGAGTTGATACCGAAGATGAAAAGTCTGCCTATATTCAACGTTACCGCGACCGCGAAGGTATACAACTTGATCGTGTCCAAATTGTAAAGAATCCTGGCAAGCGCTTTAGTGCAAAGTTGTGTCTAAACAGTCTATGGGGAAAATTTGCGCAGAATACCGGCAGAGGGAGCATTCATTTGGCACAAAGTTATAGCGATGTCTGGGATTATGCCAATGCCCCCGATAAAGAGGTCATGGAGATCGTAAATGTAGGTAATACTTACGTAATAAAGTACAACAACACTGAATTTGCCACAGATACCTCAAGGGTTACAAACATACCTGTGGCCAGCTTCACAACAGCCTACGCCCGTATAAAACTTTGGGGTCTATTGCATTCTCTTGGGCGGAGAGTATTGTATGCCGATACAGATAGCGTGATATTCACAGAGAGGGAGGGTGAATACATGCCCACTATTGGGGAGTTCCTCGGCGAGCTCACTGATGAGATCAAGGATGAGTATGGGGACAACGCATACGCCGACTCTTTTGCCTCAACAGGACCTAAGACTTATGGGGTACGGGTCAGGGTGGGGGAGGAAATGAAATATATCGTGAAGGCAAAGGGTATTACGCTCAACCATGCGAATCGGGAGGTTGTTAACTTTGAGTCGTTGAAGGATCTAGTATGTTTGGACGATGATGAACAACCTCCCCAACTAATTGTAGGCACCCACAATTTTCGGGCGCAGAAGCTGGGGGGCGTGAAGGAACTTAGGGGTACGATGGTGTGCCGTAACACCTATAGGAAACGTTACCAGTTACCTGGTACCTATGATACCGTACCCTTTGGATACCAATGATGCTTCTAACTCACACGTCTTGTATATAATCGTATCTATTTGTAAATATATATATATATAACTTGAATATCTCGTTTATTAAATCGTATTTGTAAATATATATAACTTGAATATCTCGTTTATTAAATAAATCATGTTTCAAATAGCGTTTCACTTTCTCCTTTGTGTGTGTGTGTGTGTGTGTGTGTGTGTGTGTAGTGAAAGTTCTAAGCTCCGCCCACTGTAAGACCGTGAGTCATGCTACTATCTGGGAATCCCTGCGTGGTCAGTCGACCGCAGTAAGCCCGAGAGATCAGACGTGTATTCAGATCAGACGTGTATTCAAATGGCTACCTTTAATATTGCTTGTACAACGTTTACGAAATGGTATTCAGTAAAGTGCCAGGATGTGGTGGATACCGAAAAACTTCCTATTCCTCCCTCCTATGCCTCTTTTAAAAACACATTGGATTGTGCGAAGTTCCAAGATGTACAAATACTCTACGGATGTTCTGGTGAGACCGTTGAAGGCTTTCGTTGCACAGACGATGTGCTGAAGTATACTGCAGAGCTAAACTTTATAAAGTCTCACATACACCGTGAAGTAAAAGAAACAACGCGTGCAGAAGAGAAGCAGCAGGTATGGATAATGAGTCTTGCTGATGGGTGGTGTGACAAGCGGTATTACGTCATGCTACACCATGTCGATTACTCATACCCTACGACTGAAAATGTGAATCTCGTGATCATGGACAATCTTAAGTATTTTTATCACTATATTAACGTATATCATGATGAGGTTCGTAGTGAGGTTGTGGCTAGTGCCCTGCGTGAATTTTTAACAGAGTTTAGAGACGAGTATCGTTTGATGGGCAGAAAGGAAAAATATGAACATATGTTCCTCTCAAATAGTGCGCCGGAGTGTGGAGATGTTTAGTAAAACATAAAATGTTCCTAGTTCTTATCCAAACTGTCTGGTGCGTAGGCTGGTAGTGATATTCTTGTACCGAAATATGTACAACAATTCGACTCGCGGTCATACGAACAAGCCCATTCACGTATCATCGAGTCAGCCGCCCGTCGAACCATTCCTGCCTACCTGCGTGCCTCACACGGCTCATAGTTATCTCAGAGCTTGAGCCGAGTGGACGTGCGCTCCTCGAATACGATGGAACTTCCTTTGAGCAGCATTCTCAACGCCTCGTACGATGTGTCCGTGACGAAATCGTTGCGCGTGTTCAGGCGTAATTCCGGTACCATTAGCTATGTACTGGAAACGGAATGTAGACCGACAAACAAACGGGTTTATTTAAGTATCGAGGAGATGAATAGAATCTTTGTGATAGTTGAGAAGTGGAGTGAAGATCGTTATAAAATACCTGCTAACGTAGGTACAAGAAGAGAGCAGATTAGTGACGCACCCTCATACGCCGTTGTATGTACGTTGTGTATAAATAACGATCGGCCGTGCATTGATATACGGCTGATGTGGAAGAATGCTTCTGATAATAACGCTCTTGTTCCTACGCGAAACCGTTTCATCCTCGACAGAATGTTTGAAATCGTCGGATTCCGTAAACTGAAACCTATATTAGACGCGCGTGTTACGGACATGCTTTATTTTGATACAGTACTTGAATACGCCTACACCGCTCTGCTCGATGGGTTTACCGAGTGTAGGGCTGGTGAGAATGGTCTAGAGCTGGACGTTTATTTAAAAAGTTTAGACTCTTTGAAATACCATGAACTTTGGTACAAAGCAATTGATCGGTACAAGGCTGAGCTCACCTACACCGTTCACCCTGAAGAACTATTTCTTTATATAACGCGCAGTTGTCGTAACGATTTAGAAGATTATTTCAATTGCCGCTATGTTGAGTGAGTTCACGATTGAAAAGCTCGAGTCGGTAGAAATAAACCCTCGATTGGAAAAGCGTGTTTATAAACTTGTGTTTAATAATGTAGCTAACGATGAACTCTTTGTGCGTGCTTTTGATTGTATTCTAGACGTATTTAAAGATGACTTACCAACCGGTTGTAAAGTGGGAACAAAAATAGTACTGAACGATATGAAAGCCCTTCATATCGAGTACAGGTTTCCCTATACTTTAAGCGGTGAAATATTATTAAGCCGCATATACTGCGTAATGCAGAGCAATAATGATGTAATTGTAAACTCGATTAAGACCGAGTTTAGTATTTTGAAAAAAAGTGAATTGTATTTATATATTATTTTGCTTGACATTTCTCCTGTACTGATTATACGCATATTTCTATTGATTTGTGTTTTATATATATTTTGCGTGATATTTCTCCTGTACTGTTATGTACATATTTCTATTGAAGTGTATATTTATTTGAAATGTATATTTTATTTTATATATATCCATAATTGTGTGTATATATTTCCTGTACTGTTATATGCATATTCCTCAATTGAAATGTATATTTATTTTCTATATATTTATAATAAACAGAATGATGCAATGTTGTTTTACTTAATTGTTATGCCTTCTAAACCTACTACCGGTATTCTTTTAAGAAATATAATAATGTATACAGTGGTATTGCGGTATCTGGCAACATTTAAGCCTTCTAAGCCAACTGGCTGATTAGGAGTCTATAATAATGTATACAATGGTATCTGCAACTCAGTCTTCGATTAGAGAATACATGGCGCTATCTGGCAACTCAAGCCATTTACAGCCAACTGGCTGATTAGGAGTCTATAATAATGTATACAATGGTATCTGGCAACTCAGTCTTCGATTAGAGAATACATGGCGCTATCTGGCAACTCAAGCCATTTACAGCCAACTGGCTGATTAGGCGTATATAATAATGTATACAATAATACTGCTAAAAAGAGGTATCTGGCAACTCAAGCCATTTACAGCCAACTGGCTGATTAGGAGTCTATAATAATGTATACAATGGTATTGCGGTATCTGGCAACTCAAGCCATTTACAGCCAACTGGCTGATTAGGAGTCTATAATAATGTATACAATGGTATCTGGCAACTCAGTCTTCGATTAGAGAATACATGGCGCTATCTGGCAACTCAAGCCATTTACGCCAACTGGCTGATTAGGAGCCTATAAAACAACGCCTACTCGGCTGAAGTCTTAATGTGCACTTGGCTCCTGCCAGGTGAACACCTCTCCTCCTCCTTTCTCTCCTTTCTCTTGGAGGATAACGCAGCCTCCAAGTTTTCCTTGTTGCACCTGCAGCATCCCCCCTTTGGGGGAATTTTTTCTTTCTTTTTTTCTTTTTTTTTCCTTTTTTTTTGCAACCCCCACCCCCTCCCCCCTTTGCAACATTACGTCATCACTTGCAACATTCTTGCGCACTCCCCTTTTTCGGCTATACTACTGTAGTGTGTTAAGAACTGTAAGAATTATGGTTTCATGTGTCGTTTACAGTTTTTCTATTATGTGTACTTCAAATGCTGTTAAGTTTAAAGTTGCACAAGGATTTTGTAATCTCTCTCTCTCTCTCTCTCTCTCTCTCTCTCTCTCTCTCTCTCTCTCTCTCATATATATATATATATATATATATATATATATATATATGCATGCTTGTATGTATATGGTGTCCCTCAAAAATGTCCCTATTTTCATTTGCTCGTTATTTTATAATGTATGTATATTTTATTATTGGGTTTCTTCTTCAGAAAGGTAACAAATTGGGGCTTTTATTCCGCATATACTATACATTTATAATCTTTCATTACTTAATAGCTAATAAATATTGTACATTAAAAGTGTTCCTTCACCATTTTATACTTAAAGCAATAACTTTTTCGAATTTTGTAGAAATTAGGAAAAGACGATCCTACTTCCAATAGACTATAACCTAATAAGGCTATAGAATTCCTTACTAGGCTATAATCTTTAAGGATAGCTAAGCCTTGACTAAGACTTCTTAAAGACCTTGTCTACAGGGAACAATATGGCTGAACCCTCAATTGCCTATGGAACAGAAAATCAAGATCGTTGAGTGGTTTCATGTGACAAATTCTGTGACGTTGGTGCAGACGAACTTTTGCACAGAATATGGATGCAGAGATCCACCCGGTAGAAAGAAAATATCACGAATTGTTCGAAAATTTCAACAAAAGGAAATGTAAGCAATCAACAAAAGGGTAATAGTGGCAGGCGATGATCCACAAGAACTGTGAAACGCACAAATATGGTTCATGAAATTATTGTGCACAGCCCGAAGAAGTTAGTTCGACGTTTGTCAGCAGAAGTAGGTAGTTCACGAACATCTGTGCATCGTATACTTCGTACCAAATTAAACCTTTTTTCCTACAAAACACATTCACAATCTTCACTAACTAATGTTCAAACACAAAAACGAATGGAATTCGCAACATGGATGTTAGCAAAGCTAGAAGTTCCTGAGTTTTTGAAACATCCACTTCACTGACGAGTGTTATGTACATCTGGCTGGGAGATTAATAAGAAAAATTTTCGTTGCTGGGGAGTCATACTGGCGCTTTAATAGAGCTTCCACGCAGTGTTGCTAAACTCAAAATTTGGGTCGCTGTTACGGGGTATGGTGTAGTACGTTTCTACTTCTAGAAAAGCAAAATCGGTAACGCAAAACTCGTATCGTCAGATGCTACAAGATTTCTACTTAAGTCAACTAATTAGTTTGTCCGTAAAAGAAATAACTACACTATCCAAGATTCACACTGGTTTCAGCAGATGGAGCATCTCCACACACTGCTCGTGAAACTCGCAACTTTTTGAGGAAGCATTGTTTCGGTTGATTAATTTCCCATCATGAATGCACCCCATATTCACACCCCCCTCACATTTTTTTGTGGGGGTTAAATAAAAGATAAGATACTCTATGGAGTAATCAACAACATCCCAGCTGAGCTATTTCCAAAAATTATGTCAAACATTTGCGTAAAGTTGAATATTGTGTCAGAAAAAAATGTCGATTACACTGAACATGTTATTTAATTAAGGTTAATAAATTCCTATGCTTTCAATTGTGTTTGTCTTTGTGCCTAAATTCCTTTCTTTTTAGCTTAGAACACTTATTTGGAAATAGGAACTTCTTTGGTTGAACCTGGTGTGTGTATAATATATATATATATATATATATATATATATATATGTGTATATATATATATATTAAGTTCGGGAAGAACCGATTCGCCTCTATTTAAAGGGCATATATCTGCCGAAAAACAAAGAAAAAGTGAGAGGAAAGACAGAGGAAAAAGAAAGGGTGGAGGGAACAGTTGAAGTGGAAAAAGACCAAGGATGACAAGGACTGCAGGGTCGAGCCCCATTATCCTTGGGTGCTAGGGCTGGGAGGGCTCACGTGAAACCTACTGGAACAAGCACGTACAAACGAGCACAAAGAGCATTCAAGAGGACGAGCTTAGAACCCCCTTGCGGATAATATATATATATATATATATTATATATATATATATATTCGATATTTTAAATGAGAGGAAACATTTGGAACTACATATAATAGACATTTGGTAAACAACTTCTACCGCGATGTATTTACCACCTGCACAAAGAAATGTTCTCCCACACATTTTAAGATTTCAAGGTGATGAAAGAAGACCTCGTTTTCCGCGTCAGTGGAGAGCATTCATTGGTATCGAAGTTAATATATTTTGAACTCCTTATGAAAATTAGACGAAACTGAGAAATTGAATTTGCATCGCGAATATTCTGTGCGGTTTAAAAACGAGTAAATTATTGTAATTCAAATCTGACTGGAAAGAAAACTAGCTGCGAGTTCGTTTTCTAGCTTCACTTCAAATTGCATTTAATGAGTCAATGTTTTGCGATGAATATACTTCTCAGTTTCAGGTCAAGAATGTTTCGTCCGCGGAAACCTTCAGTGTTAGATAATGTTGGGTCGCTGGCCTTTTATTTTCACTGGTGGATGTTAGAATTTTGTGGGATTTAGTGTAGCCATTTTAGGTTTCACGCGCATGGTGTGCAAACTGTGCATAGCAAACGGAACCATTTTTACCATTCATTGGGGAATCTTACGCTTTAGACAAGAGAACAAAAATTATAATAGAATTTTTCCGTGAAGGTTGGTTGCTACATAAATTTAATTCGAATTTGTCGTCTTGAAATTTCAAGTAATTGGTTTTGCAAATGAACGTTAAATATAGTTAAGTCGGGTTAGGTTAGATCGCGTTAGATTAGATTAGATCATTTTAAGTTTCGTCGTCTTTGTTAGTGCGGGTTAAAACTCTTTTGTCGACAAATTTTGCATTCGAAAAAACTTTCTCATTGTCTCGACAATTTTGGCCGTCGATCAAAAAAGTTTGTCTTGCTTTTGGTCAGAGCGCGGACTTATATCCATAGGATCGACAAGATCATAACATCGACACTCTTAAAAAATTAACTTAACCTAACGTAGCCTAGCGTAACCTAACCTAATTCTCTCTAACCCACAATAAACTTGTCGATAGAATGAATGTCGAGTCACTCAGATATCGTAATCCCGTTTTTAGATTCATTAAAATTCACATAACAATTAATTATTAATTATATAATTAGTTTATCTTTTTCTAAGTTAAAATTTTGGTATGTAATTTGGTTTGAATTACATTACGTGGATAATCTTTAGATTTTGGGAAAACGCCCCCTTATTATTATTGTAACCTTTGGTTAGCTTCTCCCGAATTGTTCATTTTGACGAAGGTCAAGCTTTTCACTCCACCTTAGACCTACAGTTTAACGTGGAATCTGAACCACGCCCCACCAACAGCCCAGCGTCTTAACCACTAGGCCACCCATTTATCTACCAACCACTTTCTTTATTGTGTGGAAAGATGAACAGCTGGGTCTTGCTGCGCGCCGCCTGCCGTCACCGGGTCTCGAACCCGGGGCCGATGGATTTGTAGTCAGTGACGCTAACCACTACACCACCGAGGCGCATTAAATATATGTAGAAATTACTGTTTTAATTGAACGTATTCAAGAAATGAGTAAAAGTATTCAATTTATTTTAGAATGTAGTCCGATACCTTAGATTCTGTTTATAATTATCAGTAACCAGACGGACTGACCTTACTTACCCCGAAAATTGCGAGGGACAGGGCATTTTAAGGTCATAGTAGGGAGAAGTCAATTTCACCAGATGAAACTACTTTCAAATGATCATAAAAAATGCTTCTTCAATTCCGCATTTATGTATTTTACATGAAATTTGATGAATTTAAAAGTTGTTATTCATTATTTATTGTTCAGCTTCATTCTAATAAATGTTTATTAAATGTCTACAAACATTCTAGGAACGTTTCAGGGAACGTATATATATTTTTTTATTTCTTCTCTTTAAACTATAATTAGTTTTAATATTGTGTTGTATTATGGCCTCGCAAAAAAGTTTGGGGGCCATATTGGATTACGCTTGTCCGACAGCCCGTCCGTCCGTTCGTCACGCTTCCGTGTCAGAGCCATAACTTTTCAACCGCTCAACATAAATTGCTGAAACTTCATACGCATACGTATCATCACAAGACGATGTGTCGTGAGTAAGAATCAGGGTCTTGCATCAAAGGTGAAGGTAAAAAATAGAGGTCAAAGACGATGTGTCGCGAGTAAGATCTAGGCCCTTCCGTCAAAGGTCAAGATCACAAATATGGGCAGGGGTATTCATGTCGTTCTGACATAGTTCTTCTTCTTCTTCTTCTGCTTCTTCTTATTATTATTACTATTATTATTATTATTATTTTTATTAACAGATTTATGCCCTAATTATTTAACGTTATAGCATACATTTTTGCTTTTATATTTTAATGTAAAATCTTTTGAATACGAAAATATATTTTGAATGCAAATGAAATACTATTTTTAATCCATTCCAAATAATAATTTATAATTAATGAAAGAATGAGATGTAAAAATAGTGTTTAAATATTTAAAAATACTCGTATTGTCTAGTGTTTATAATAAATTATTATTATTATTATTATTATATGTTGGTAATCCTTCCCTTTGATGTTGCAAGCTGGCAAAAATTATTAACTAACTTTGTGATACAATTTTTGCGATAAAACACGTTTTGACATAGTTTACCTTAAAATCCGTTTTCTTTTTATGAAAGGATCAGATTTTTGGGGCATTTATTTATTTATTGAATTAATTAATGATTAATAATTATTTGGTTAAAAAAGCAGATTTTTAAATAAACGTTTTTATTATATAAACTGAATATGTTTGTTGGAATTAAAAAAAAAATTATATACGAGTATTATTCCTAATTAGTTATATATTAATTAAAACTCTACTATGACATTTAGATTTCAGACCATATATATATATATATATATATATATATATATATATATATATATATATATAGGGGCGACAAGCTTGACCTTCGAGAAATGAGGAATCATCGCAAGGAACCTTTAAAAGGTTGACAGGAAAGGTATATATATATATACACATATACTGAATCAGTCATGGAATGAAAACAAAGGCTATACACGTGGGCATGAAAAAGGCCCACAAGAAACACAGAGTTTGTGGGATTTCCCGAAACGACCACCAGAGAACGTCACCAAGGCCTATAAAATGCAGGTTCTTTCTCAAATCACTCTCACTTGCCATTTTCTCGTTTTGGTCGTTACGTCTCACTCTCTAGAGTCTAGACCTTCGTCAGTAGCACCACTCGTTACGTCACCCGCTCTCCGGCGAAGGCCACAGAGCGGCCCGCTGTTCCTTCAAGGCTCCGGTCGAGCATACACGACGTCTATCATCAAGTAAGGCCCTCTACAATTTCATCCTGCAAGAAGCAACATCACTGCTGCAGGCATTTCCGTTGGCCCCCTTTTCAACAAGTCTCTACCGGCCCTCAACACTCATCCTCTCGCCGGTAAGGCCAGTCTGCTTGCAGAAGCAATCCTTCGAAGCCCAGGTCCGTAAACCTTCTAGTAGGCTACAAGCCACAAGCCTACCCTCGCCTTCATGTTAAGCAATTCCCGCGTAGTCTGCAGAGTGTAACCGCAGCCTAGAGAATAGGCTACACCCAAAAGTGTACGCAAACATCCGGCAAACTAACTCTTTCATTGCGAATGCGGTAGGCCTGTACAATTATTTTACCGTATTCCATTATCTTACTGTATTTGTAACCGCTTGTTTATTTGCTCAGCTATGCATTTCATTTTACTTGCCTAACCCATTTACTGTACTATATCGTATTTTCATTATCTCGGTTATTATTGGTTTAATTACTTATTCTGCGTTCACTGCTGCATATCTCATTAGCCTACCTAAATTAGTGTTTATCATCATTGTACTAACTTAACGATTATACTGTGTAACCATTTCGGATTGTTAATAACCAGTCATCTTTAGCATAGTATAAATGCCGTTATATAATTGTTTATCACTATAACTACTGTTATTGAATTGTTAATCATTGTGAACAAATAATTTATTTATTTTCCTAATTAAACACAAAACAACAAAGTAATTTTTCTCTCCTTATTAAATATTGTTTGTTTGGCTGTAGGCCAAGCTGGTGACCCTAATTATTCATTTCAATTTAATTCAGTAGTTATAGTAAGCCTACTTTCTTAGCCACATTAAATTGGTGATCCGTAGGCCACTATATATATATATATATATACACGGGTTGGAGAAAATAATGGAAACATTCGCATCTTCCGTGCTGTATTTTCTGATATCATTAATTAGTCCAGTCAATCTGTGATTGGACCTGGAAGTAATTGTGACAGAAATGGTTTTAACTGTTTTCGCACCCTTACCTCAACATAAATGATATATTAAAAACTTACCACAAACGGGCCAGGCCAATTTCGTAAATTCAAGATGGCCGCCGCTACCATCGCATCGGTAACAATAAAGTGGCACCAAATATTTACTATTCAATTAATTTCTTATTGTAATATATCATTCTGTAGGTTTTAATGGTCAACGAAACCATTAAAATGGATTAGAATAGTGTCTGATGCTTAGTTTGTCAATTATGGCGACCATCATGAATTTTCAAGATGGCCGACGTGTGAAAAACCTGCATTTACTTATATCTTCGTTTCTAATATATGTAGGTTCACAATTTTTGTGTCTAAACATACATTTTCAGGGTCAGGGAATATAATTATAGCGCTTAGGATATTGTGAGGTGGGCGGTAGGCCCACCATGGCGGCCATCTTGGATTTTCAGGATGGCCGCTATGCGAAATCATATATGATCCGAGTTTCTTAATACGCCTGAATCCTAAACTTAGCGCTTAAAAATGCAATTACTTCCAGGTCCAATCAGTTTCTAAAACAAAATTAACACTGTAATTTTGCAATAAAATTAATTAATTCTATTATTTTGTTTCAGGTCAAAATGGATTCTGAACGTTTCGAAACCTGTGCAATATGTAAAGAAGTCATAGATGACCGTGATTCTTATGTGACACTAACAGAAAAAGGTGCCTTGGGTGGTTGCAATGCTAGCAGAGAAAGAGACGATGACATCTTTGTCACAGTTGGAGACAAACTACACAGATCATGTAGAGATCCATATATTAATAAGAACATTGCATCTTACAATAAAAAGAAAGCATTCACATCTTCTGATGCCACTGCATTTAAACTTAGTTTAAGATCTGATCACGACTTTAATTACAAATTGGATTGTTTGTTCTGCAAAAATCGCATCACCGAAAGAGATAAACGGAGCAATAAAGCTTTTCAAGTGATGTGCAAGAATCGTGAGTTTGATATCAGTATTCTAAAAGTTTGCGAACAGCGCAAGGATAGCTGGGCAGTTGATGTAAAAGGGCGTATAGCTTTCGTAAGTGATTTACATTCAAAGATGCGGTGTATCATCAAGCATGTAGTGCTAACTTTCGTATTGGAAAAGGTATTCCAAAACTATACGATAGTAACACACAAACGAGTCAAAGTTTAAAAAGGAGTCGGCCTTATGATGAATCTCAAGAGTCTGCCTTTGCTTTTGTGGCGAATTATTTGCGAGAAAATGATGATGAACAAACCACAATCAATGATCTTTTGTCAATAATGCAGGATCATCTGAAAGATTCATGAAGTCATGCATATACTTCCAAATGGCTGAAAAGTCGTTTGATGGAGCATTTTAAAGATGAAATTGTTGTCACGGAGATTAATGGGAAACATAATGTTGTCACATTCAGATCAAAAACCAAGAATATTCTCTATGATTTCTATAAAAGCAAGAAATCAGATGACGTAGAAACTGAAAAAAATCGCATTATTGAAACTGCGGCAAAGCTGCTAAAAAGTGAAATTAAAGAATGCGATAGTTGTTCAACAATGTATCCATCCACCCAAGACAGAATCTCGTGCCCGTTGCAAAGAATTTCTTCCCAAATCTTTACGATTACTGCTTGAAAAGATGTTTGTTGCCAAAAGCAGTGACCTACGAATTGCCTCTATTGGGCAGGCAATAATGCAAGCAGTCAGACCAAAAGCAATAATTGGTTCACTTCAGATTGGCTTGGGAGTGCAAATGCATAGACAATTTGGATCAAGGTTTTTGATTGACTCTTTACACAGTCACGGATTTTGCTCTTCCTACTCAGAGGTTCAGAAGTTTGAAAGAAGTGCGGCGTATCATCAGGGGACAGAAATTGAAGGAATTGACAATGAAGCTTTCATACAACATGTTGGTGATAATGTTGATCACAATATTAGAACAATCGATGGTCTAAATACATTCCACGGTATGGGTATAATTGTTACAGTTACTCCCAAGGTAGCTTCCACGAAATTAGTGCCAAGAATAGATGTCACATCAAAGGAGATCGTGGACATTTGCAGCATCGAAACTCACATATTTCGCTCGCGCAGAAAATCTTCTTGCGCCTTAACATACAAAGATTTGCATCAATTTCAATTTCATGCCGATAATCCAACAAGTTGCTTCAACATTTTATGGCATTGTGTCTGGATGCTGAAACCTCAACGACCACTGTGGAATGGCTTTATGCAAATGGTGCATAAAGGAGAGCACCCTGGACAGGCTTCCGTTATATTCATGCCGATGATCGATATGCAATCCAGCGACGAATCGTGCATTTTGTCAACCATGCATTTTGTGTCTGAGCAAGCAAAGCGCTGCAACATATCACCGGTACTAACATTTGATCAGCCACTGTACTGGAAGGGAACTGAAATCCAAGAAAGTGTGGATGATGCAAGCCCTTTGAAAGAAATAGTGTTGCGACTTGGTGGGCTCCACACTGCCATGAATTTCCTTGGATCTACTGGGCATCTCATGACTTCTTCCGGACTGCAGACAATGTTAGAAACTGTCTATGCTGAAAACACGGTGCCCCACATGCTAAGTGGGAAAGCAATATCTCGAGCCGTTCGTGGTCATCTACTAGTTGTAGGTGTCCTTCATGCAATAATGATGTCAGACATATAAGAGTGCCCTATTAAGTTAGACAATGATGAAGAATACACTCAGTCAGAAGATGTTTTCAATTTTGCTGATAACTTCGATTTAATACAGATCTCAGATTTACTTGCTAAATCAATCTCAGGAGAAATAAGTTCGGAAGATGTAGAAAAGGAGGAGGTCTTCAAAAAGATGATTGAGAAACTGGAGAACTACAAACATAACTTAGATTCCTCGAGAATTGCAAAACTGTGGTTCCAATACATAGAAATGGTCTAAATACTATGCACATTCATAAAAGCCGAAAGAACAGGAAACTTCCTTCTTCATTTACTGGCAGAGTATAGCATGCTAGCATTTTTCGCAGCGTCTGGACATTTTGCATATGCTAAGTTAACACGCATCTATCTTCAAAAAATGTTAAATCTAAAAGAGACACAGCGAAATGTTTACGTAAAGTTTAGAGAAGGCTATCATGTTCGCAGAAGTAATAGATTTTGGGTTTACAGGAAAGTTCACCGCCATCAATTCACCGCGGGAAAGTTCACCGCCATCAATTCACCGCGAGGTAAGTTCACCGCGAGGTAATTTCACCGCGAGGTAATTTCACCGCGAGGTAAGTTCACCGCGAAGTAATTTCACCGCAAGGTAAGTTCACCGTAAAATGAATAAAATTAAAAATAATTTTTTAACTTAACAAGAATTTAATATAGGGTTTAGCAACACTATTTAAAAACATTAAAATATAATTAGGACAAAAATTAAAAAAGTATTTAATTTTTATTTAGCCACAAAATTTAAAAACAAATAATATATAATTAGGAAAAATATTTAACCATACTATTTAAAAACATTAAAATATAATTAGGACAAAAATTAAAAAAGTTAGGTTAAGTTAGGTTAGGTTAGGTTAGGTCCTAACCTAACCTAACCTAACCTAACCTAACTTTTTTAATTTTTGTCCTAATTATATTTTAATGTTTTTAAATAGTGTGGTTAAATATTTTTCCTAATTATATATTATTTGTTTTTAAATTTTGTGGCTAAATAAAAATTAAATGTGGTTAAATATTTTTCCTAATTATATATTATTTGTTTTTAAATTTTGTGGCTAAATAAAAATTAAATACTTTTTAAATTTTTGTCCTAATTATATTTTAATGTTTTTAAATAGTGTTGCTAAACCCTATATTAAATTCTTGTTAAGTTAAAAAATTCTTTTTAATTTTACGGTGAACTTACCTTGCGGTGAAATTACTTCGCGGTGAAATTACCTCGCGGTGAACTTACCTCGCGGTGAAATTACCTCGCGGTGAACTTTCCCGCGGTGAATTGATGGCGGTAAACTTACCGCACATGAGATTTTGGGCTGGACTCTCAACAGATCTGGTTATAAACAAGTTCTTATGAGGAATTTGAAAACAACAGGTGGACTAACTCACGGACAAGGAATGACTGAGGTACAAAGATCAGTTTGGCTACTGTGCAGAAATAAACCGTGCGATGCAGGAAGTTACAGATGTAACGTATGAAGGTAGTGAGCAGCATAAAGAAACAAGACAGGCACGACTTGAAAGAGATTTCAAAGATTCATTGAAAATCTTGGCGTACGCTGTGGCAAGAAACCCCTTCGACAACCGAAAGGAACTCATGAGCATTGACACAGGAGAAATTGCTATTTCAACTGTCAATGTAGACAATGCCAAGGTTATTGGAAGCAACATTCTTGCTTCAATGTCCGGAAAACCAATTGCAGATTATACGTTCAAGAAGAAAGACGTGGCCATAACAATGAAAGCAAGATCAACTATTAAGATAGATGAAGAAGTTATTCCCGTTGATCCTCTCTTGTTATTCCAACGTCTAATAACCACTGTCAGAGGTATGGGATCAGCTGTAGACTTGGAGACAGCATTCTCGTATGAGCTGTGCACATTTCCTCCTGCACTTATAGAGACAGACGGTTTGTTAAAGGAAGCCAATAAACCACAGCTAGCAAATTCTATCTGGCCTTCAACTGCGCCTGATGAATCAGATGCTTCACTTCCTAAAGATATTTCATATGTCCTCGATGGAGGATCCTTACTCCACAGAGTACAATGGACAAAAGGAAGAACATACTGTACAACGAGATTTGCAAAACTTATGTACAGTAGAATACGTCCTCAAGCATTACGGAGAGGGAACAGTCGTTGTATTTGATGGGTATGACGGGAAGCCTTGTACCAAAGATACAACCCACATTCGCAGAACCAAAGGCAAGCAGGGCATACCTGTACGTTTAACAGGAGAAATGAAGCTAAATATGAAGAAAGACGAGTTTCTTACTAACCTCAACAACAAGCAGAGATTTCTAGTAATGTTGGCGACTAAAATGAACGAAGAAAACATGAAAGCAATCCAATCATCTGGTGATGCAGACCTTTTGATTGTACAGACAGCAATTGAATCTGCCAGAAGTAAACCAACAGTTGTTATTGCAGAAGATACCGATCTACTCATTCTCCTGCTCCATCATGCTGATATAGATGGTCACAGAATATTTTTCACATCAGAGCAAAAAACTCGATCGAAAGCGAGAACCAAACTGTGGGGCGACAAGTACGCTAAATCGAAATTAGGATTGAAGATTTGCGAAGCAATCTTGCTTATTCACGCCTTACTTGGGTGTGATACAACGTCCAGATTGTTCTCCATTGGTAAAGATGTGGCCCTGCAAAAGTTTAAGAAAGACGAAAGCTTTCAACGCTTAAGCTAAGTTTTCAACAACTCAACATCAACAAGAGAAGAAGTTATTACTGCTGGAGAAAAGTTGTTGCTTATTGTTTATGGCGGAAAAAAAGAAAGCTCGCTTGATAAGCTTCGTGTCACATGATTCTACCGGAAAGTTGCTGCAAGTATGAAAGTTGTGTCTCCCGAGAGCTTGCCTCCAACATCCGCAGCTGCATCATTCCATTCATTGCGTGTTTACCTCCAAGTGCAAGTTTGGAAAGGACTGGAAGATCTTGATCCAGAAGAATGGGGTTCGACTGTGAAAAGAGGAAAACTGCTACCAGTTTATACCTCGAAAGTTCCAGCACCAGAAAGCTTACTAAAACTTTTCAGATGTAACTGCAAGGTAGAGTGTCAGAATGCGAGATGTACGTGTTTCAAGAATGGACTGAAATGCTCAGCCTTGTGTGGCGAATGCCAAGGCGTTTCTTGTCTGAACTGTCAGCACCCTTTAGACATAGAGAATGCAGAGAACAGTGACGAAAATAATACAGACCCAGATTTTTACTAACTCACCATCACGCATAGGCTATATCAAAATGCCTATCCCTGTGAAATCGTTATGTATTGATTTGAGTTGACATAGCATGCTATTTTTTCTATAAACTAAATTTCAGATCAATATCTCAGTTTATCCAAGAGTTATGTCCAAAAAACGAAATCAAAACAAATGAACGTCGTTAATATGAAAATATATATTATCTTCGAAACTATGAAGGATAGACTGGTGGTGTTGGGGTTCACATGAAAGACCTAATCAAAGCCTCTACGATTATGGTGTCCAATGGTCAATTTTACTTGAGTACTTGAGCAATGGTCAATAACGCCTACAATCGCGGTCGATACGCAGCGCGATGTTCCGTTTTTCGTCTTTTAGCATGAGATGGGAGCGCCCCCTATGGACTGAGTAATTTTTTATCAACTAAAAATATTTGCTAACCATCTAGGAAGGATTACTGAAAATTTGAAGAAAAAATATTAATGTTAAAGGTTCGCTGTGGACGAAAAATACAAGATGGTGTCATTTTGATCTACCAACCTGGGGGTGTGAGGGATTAATGCAAATTCCATTTTTCTGAAAAATTGCCTCACCCAATGGTGATAAGTTTTTAATATGTTATTTTTGAATATTTGGGGATGTCAAAAACGATGAAACCATTTCTGTTACAATTACTTCCAGGTTGACCAAAAATATAGCCTAGATTGACTGGACTATAATGGCGTTATATACTTTATTTCGTTAATATGTGAATGCTTACAATATTTAGATATCTTCTATTTTAATATGACAATACTGGATTGCACTGTTCTTGTAAAATAAATAAAAATGTGGCGTTTGGGAAAGATGTTACTGACCGTGAAAGGGACATGATAGTAGTAGCCCGTTTGGTTTGTATCTCAGTATTAAAAGTTGCGTGACTATCCTTCTATCCCGAGGAACAGTCCTCGAGGTCATGAATACATGGAAGAAAATGGAGAAAAAACTACATCAGAGAATCCCTTCAGCGCCCGGAGATCTTTTCTAAGATTGAATAAAATCGTCTGTCGTTAGCCAGAACAAAATCAGTAAAGTGCTCGGTACTTAAATTCGGTCTCCTTATTTAGTTTTTGAGATATATGAATTTCAAAGTCTGTACCCCCGCTTATGCGAAAATGCGCACATTATATATATAATATATATATATATATCCCCGCAAGGGGGTTCTAAGCTCGTGCTCTTGAGTGTTCTTTGTGCTCGTTTGTACGTGCTTGTTCCTGGAGATTTCACGTGCGCCCTCCCGGCCCTAGCACCCAAGATGATGGGGCTCGACCCTGCAGTCCTTGTCATCCTTGGTCTTTTTCCACTTCGACTGTCCCCTCCACCCTTTCTTTTTCCTCTGTCTTTCCTCTCACTTTTTCTTTGTTTTCCGCTGAGATATGCCCTTTTAAATAGAGGCGAATCAGTTCTTCCTGAACTTAAAAAAAAAAATAACATATATATATGTGTGTGTGTGTGTGTGTGTGTGTGTGTGTGTGTGAAATGTTACACACACCTAAAAACTTTCCTATTTTGATTTGGAAGTTGAAATTAAAATTAAAGCTTAAAAAGTTTTAAGAAATTGCTTTATACTGACGGAATTAAAGCCAAACTTTAAATAACCAAAATATACCAAACTTTGATCTTGTTCTCTTTCTCTCTCTCTTATATACATATATATATATATATATATATAAATGAAAATGAAAAGGTGTATTGGCAGACTATAGTCCACATGACAAATATTATTAATACAATGACAGTTCATATACTAAGGATATAAATATATACAATTGATTAGAAATAATACTGCACTGTCAAAGTTAAGTGGAGCTACAGACAGACGTTTTCGTACCAAGAAGTCCATAGCTTAGAGGATAAATGGCAGGACTCATGGATAGCTTGGATGATCGGGTTGGTTGATTTTTTAGTTCTTTGCATTAGACTGTGTTGAGCACGTCTTGTTACCTCCGGGAAGCTCGGGACATTGCGGGTAGCAAACATTTGCGAAGCTGAGCATCTCGGGGGTAATTTATGTAAGAGTCTAAAAGACCTGTTGTACAGCAAATTTAGGGTTCTGCCAGAACTTTTTTTATAATTCACCCAGAGTTGCTGACCGTATATATTACTGCAGAAAGTACGAAAGAGTGTCTTTAGCTTCACTTGTACAGAAACGAAAGTTCCTTATGGTCATATTCGCTTTAGCACACAGGCTTCGAGATTATTTTCTTATATCCGAGTCATCACTCAAGGAGCTGGTAATAGTTTGACCTAAATACTTAAACTCTTGTACTTCCTCAATTACTTCACCATTCATTTTAAACCTTATATCAGCTGGCTGATTACAGCTTTTAGGATGAAATTGCATAACCTTAGTTTTTGTAACATTAAAAAGAATATCATGTTTCTGCGAATACACTTCGCAGACGTTTAGTAGCCGATCCAGACCTTTAACAGAGGGACTTATTAACACCATATCATCGGCATAAACTAAGTTATTTTTCCTTGTGTTATCTATACAACATCCCACTGTTGCCTCATTAAGTGAAGCAATTAATCCGTCAATATACACATTAAACAGCATAGGGGAGAGCAAGGAGCCTTGTCTCACCCGCAAGAGGAGCCAAAACACTCGGATAGTACATTGCCCCACCTAACAGTGAAAGATTGGTGGGAATACCAAAATTTCAATAAATTTAATATGTACATGGGAACCTTCCTGTCTTCTAGTTTTGCAAATAAAATATTGTGGTTCACCCTATCATATGCCTTACTTATATCAAGGAAACAGCTATAAATGGTTGAATTACTGTCAATGTATTTAGATATTGTTTCTTTAAGTACATAGATACACAGGTCAGTTGAGTGGGACCTTTTAAAGCCAAACTGATTAGATGTCCATAGGAAATCATTTAATCGGAGTAACAAGAGTTTTTATAGTAGTTTCGAGAAGCAGGAATCGACAGCAACAGGCCTGTAATTATTGCTGAACAGAATGTCTCCGTACTTATTTTTGACCAGGGGCAAGATATATACCCTCATGAACTCTGCAGGGATATAGCTATAAGCAAGCATGGCTGATAGGAGCAATGATATATGCAGACATACTACGTCATTTGCATATTTTAAGTGCTCATTCGATAAGTCATCTACCCATGACGCAGAACCAGTCTTTAACTCTTTAATTAACCTCTTTACTTCAGAAAATGATATCAAAATATTTTCCCTTGTCTCTCCCACAATCGTTTCGCTGCAATCTATCTTAAGATTATCCGTACTCACACTGTTAAGAATATTAGAGTAGTGTTTTTTCCACAGCTTTGCAATTTCATCCTCCCCCGACACCCCATCGGTTGTCGGAGGGAGGACATTTTTGACACCCGTTTGACTCTTAACAAATTTCCAAAATTTGTTGTTATCGTTATTTATGCGAGCTTCACAAGCTTTTGATGCTCGAATAGACTCTTCTTCCTGTTTACATCGCCTTATGGCCGCCTTATACTGACCCCTACTTCTACACATATTCATGTATACTGGTCCTAATCTGGGTCTACCATGAAAGCACCACAAATCATAGGCGTCTTTCGATTCCCTCTTCAGGGGGGCAATAAAATCATTCCATCCAGGAATAACATTAGTATGATAGTTGTAAGATTTAATCAGGGGGTTTCCTGCTTCTCTTAACAGGGATATTATCTTACTCTAATACCTATCTATGAGTTTACAGTGAGAATCATTTGAGCAAGGATTATTACAGGCAAGGTGCAAAATTTCTAAATTATTAAAGAGATGACATGTTCTGTCTTTGTATTCTATTCTCTGCTGCATATTAACATTGGACCAATGGACGCGATTATTCTTACCTATTGAGTTCTTGTTAAGTCCTGTTGCGCATAAATTGGTAACGTTAATTAATATTTCTAATGGTCTATGATCAAAAAGAAGGAAATCATGCCAAATATGAACTCTAACAATTCGATCCTTTAGATTATTACTAGTGAGACAATGATCAATCCACCTGGTGGTACCACTCATATCACTAACGTATGTAAAATTACCACTGGCTATCCCTAATACATCTACATCACTTATACTTAAATTGGCCGACTCGCACATGTTACCCAATTCTACAAAGAATTCCGAGTTCACATGTGCGTTAAAGTCCCCCATTATTATACAGAGAATATTTGGGGTTATCTGATAATGACTTAATTTTGTACAGCAAATCAATGTATTCATCTAGATTACTGCCGTTGTTGTATGGTAAATAGCAGTTTACAATTAATATGCAAACATTGTTCACTTGTAATTCAATGCCTAACAACATTACATTATCTTATCTCTTGTTAACAATTTTATATGTTTTGACAAATTTTTCCTTAATAAGAAAGCAACACCACCAAAAGGCCTACCGTGCATTAATTCATCTGACAAGTCTACTGCTGATGACGCATGGTACATAAAGTCATCATGGATGGTAGAGAGGAATTTTAGCTCTTGCTTAGGTTGCCAGTGCTCCTGCAGGAGTATCAAATCTGCACTGTCGTAGATTTTATGAACATCTACAGCTGAATTCCTCATTGACCTTACATTATATGAGACTATTTTCAACAAGTTATCCGCCATGACTGATAGAGAATTTATTATTAGTAAGATTATTATTATTATTAGTAAGATTATTATTATTATACACAGTACAACTTTCAGGCATTACCGTCAGGGCGCCTATTATTATTATTTATTATTATTATAAATATATATATATATATATATATATATATATATATATATATATATATATATATATATATATATATATATATATATATATATATATATATACACATATATATATATATATATACACTAGGGCCACTCAATATATTTTGCCCTACCTTTTTTTTTTCTTTCCAAGTTTCCTTGTAAGTTCCAGAAATTTTGTACACAAGTAGTTACATACCTTTTTTATAAGTTTTTATTTTTCCACATATTCTCCATCCTTTTCTATGGTTTTCCTCCACCTCGAAACAAGGGCCTTTATTCTTTGCTGGTAAAAGTCCGCTGGGTTCCGCTGGAGCCACCTCTTAACCTCCTCAACAACCTCATCGTCACTCTGGAACATTCTTCCACGAATAGCATCCTTCATTGACCCAAACAAATGGAAGTTTGAAGATGCCAGATCCGGGCTGTATGGAGGATTGGGTAACACAGTCAAGCGCATTTTTGTGATGGCCTATCTTGTTTGCAAACTGTTGTGTTGTATTGCGTTACCGTGCAAAAGAAGGACGTCTTCCAGTTTTCTCTCCGGTCGAGTTCGCTTTATAGTTATACGTCTCAAGAGGCATATATTGCTACCCTACAGAGACTCCAAGTTGATTGTTTGTCCTTTCTTCATAATATCCACCAGAATCACCCCTTTCATGTCCCAGAAGATGGTGGCCATAACCGTTCCTGCAGAGGGAGCCATTTTGAACTTTTTCTTGCGTGGGGAGTCTACGTGATGCCACTCCATGGATTGGCGTTTTGTTTCAGGTTCAAAGTGGTGTACCCAAGTCTCATCTCCAGTCACAATTCGTGAAAGGAAGTCATCCCCTTCTGTCTCGTATCGAACCAACGACTCAGAAGCAATTTCTTTTCTTTGGGCTTTGTGATCTTCAGTCAGTTCGCGAGGAACAAACCGTGAACACACTTTTTGAGTATCCCAGTTGCTGAATTATCGTATTCACACTTCCTTCACTAATTCTTATGATAGCTCCTTGTATGTGACGCTCCGATTTGATCGAATGATGCTGTTAGCACGTTGTACAATGTGAGATGTCGCAGCCGATGCCGGGCGACCACTGCGTGGCTCATCATCGAGGCTGGCTCTCTCTCTCTCCAATGATCTCACACGTTTAGACCAACAACAGCATCTCTGTAAACGTTTTGTAGATGTTTGTGAATATTTCCAACTGTTTCCTGGTCTGCGGTTAAGAACTCGATAACAGCTTTCTGTTTACGACGCACATCACTGTCAGACGCCATTTTCAAAACTGCGTTAACCACCGGTTTTATACAAAGGTGTTTAAAAGCGGTTTTATACAAGGAGGGTTGGTTCAAACTGGAAAAGTCCGGTTATGTGAAGCGCAGAAAGTTCAAACTTACGGCCCAAAAGACATTTCAGCCCCATGACCTATTATTTAGCTAAGAAAAAAGGGTGGGGCAAAATATATTGAGTGCCCCTAGTATATATATATATATATATATATATATATATATATATATATATATATATATATAAATATAAAACGGGTGTGCCATAAAAAAAGGGTACATTTTAAAAAGGCTATAAAATCAACATTTGTCATTTAATTTTAATAAAACCTCTACAGAATAAAACATATGTATTTATCTATATGCAAACAAGTTTTCAGACTAAAATATCAAGTAATTCATATTCTATCAACATTTAACCAAAGAGTATGATTTTTTTACTTAACATGCAAAAATTATTAAATCTTTTTAATATTTTTTTATAAGAATAATTTTTAACGTAAAATTTACCTGAAATTATTAAAAAAATTGTTCGAAATGCTTTCCTTCCATTTCAATAACTTTTTTATTCTTGGCCAGAATTCATCTATGGCTCGATTTACTTGTCCTTGTGGAAGCTCTTCCCATTTTTGAATGATGATCTCGCGTAAATGAGCGACATCTTTTATCCTAGTCCTGTAGACTCGCTCTGCTAAGTTCTCCCATATTCCGGCCAAGAATAAAAAAAGTTATTGAAATGGAAGGAAAGCATTTCGAACAATTTTTTAATAATTTCAGGTAAATTTTACGTTAAAAATTATTTTTATAAAAAATATTAAAAAGGTTTAATAATTTTTGCATGTTAAATAGAAAAATCATACTCTTTTGTTAAATGTTAATAGAACTTGAATTATTTAATATTTTAGTCTGAAAACTTGTTTGCATATAAAGAAATACATATGTTTTATTGTGTAGAAGCTTTATTAAAATTAAATGACAGATGTTGGTTTTATAGCCTTTTTAAAATGTACCCTTTTTTTATGGCACACCAGTTTTATATATATATATATATACACTTACTTTAAGATACGTTATGAGAGTTTGAACAACAGTTCATGATCGACCTGCGGTCGACCCCTCTGCAGCATCTCGACTCATTTGCGGGATTTGGTGAAGGAGGGAATTTCTTTCCGATTTCCTCCAGCCCTCGTAGCCAGACACGCATGCCTGGTTAGGTTCCTCATTTCTTTGGGCAGGACATTAAAAAGTTTTGGGCCTCGTATTACGAGGGTATTTTCCATCCCCATTTTCAAGGACCCCAGTCCCACTGCAGCTGGGACAGTACAAAATCTGTCTCTTCTCTCATTTTAGTGTATTTCTATTTCGTTTTTAAAGTTAGAAACAAAACCCTCGAGTATTTTCAATATGTACGAGTATATTATTGTGTACCGTTCGCGTCTTCTCTCCAAAAAGTAGAGTTTCAGGGATTGTACTGTAGTCGAGACCAGTAGTCTTCACCTTTCGTTTCATCTATCTTGGACGTACAGGTCCTTTGTATGGCTTGTATGTTCGCAATGTCTCGTTTTCTGTATGGGCTTGTGAGTACTGAGCAATACTCAAATAGTGGTAAGACTAGACTCTTCCATAATAAGAGCATGATGTTTGTTTTTCTGCTGCGGAAACTCCTCCAGATGATTCCTATTAATTTTTTAGCTGATGTAATTTAATGTTATAGTGTTTTCTGAATTCTGCATCCGACGACATTATTACTCTAAGATCCCTGACTTGCGAGTCTGGTGTTATCTGTTTGGCTCGCAGAGTTTTGTATCCTTTATTCTGTATCATCTTGTTATTACCATATCTTAGAAGTTGGAATTTTTCTTCGCTGAACTTCATATTGTTGTTTTCTGCCCACTTGAATAATGTTTCAATGTCATTTTGTAATTTTTCTATGTCACCTTCGTTTGATATTCCTTGCATACCTTTGTGTCATCTACGAAACATGATATAATATTGCTATTAATATCTGCATCAATATCTGCAATCATTATTATAAACAGCAAGGGAGCTAATACTGTACTATGTCTTGTCCTGAACACAATTTTTGCAATATTTTTTTCTGGTGGTCTTATAGCTGTGATAGTCATGATTTTCTTGCCCTGAAGCCATGTTGGTTTGGATTGAATAAATTCTTTTCTTGCAGGTAGTAAGTAGTTTTGCCTAGAATTATAGTGTATATATATATATATATATATATATATATATATATATATATATATATATATATATACACACGGTGAACCAAAATTAGGTGGACAGTAGGTTGAATACGGTTTGTGTTATATTATATTATAACTATGGTGTTCATTATAACTATGGTGTTTGTGTTATATTATATTAAATATTATAACTAAATTTATTTAAATTTTATTTTGTATTATAGTATACAAAAAAATTAAATATGTATTCTCAAAATAAACGTTATCATTTACTGTCCACCTACATTTGGTTCACCCTATATATATATATATATATATGAAAATTATTTCACGAAAGTAACACGTGAAAAATATTTATGATGAATAAACCACGAAGGAAAGGAAACACAAAAAGGTGCTCAAGCGCTTTCGTCTAATGACATCCTCAGGAACACTGAAGTACATAAAAGGTTACGGCCTATATATAGGTTACAGAAAAAAAAAAAAAAAAAAATAACATACATACACACAAACATATATATATATATATATATTATATACATACATATCTACACACATACATATATATATATATATATATAATATATATATATATGCAATAAACGGAGAAGTAAAAATAAAACTTAAAAATTAAAAATTAGAGGATTAACAAAGAGGCAAACAGATTTGTAAGGAAAAATATCGATTTTTAGCACAAGATCAAATGAATTATAAAAAAATATACAAAAAAATACAAATTTATACTGAAATCTGCCCGGGATTTAACACTTTGCCTTTTAGAGTCAAGTTTCGATATATATAAAAATAAAATGAAGATTAAAAGTTAATAAAGTAGCGTACAAGTTTACCAAAGATTTAGCGTCCTACCCTTTTTATCTAAATTTGTTTTGAACGAATTCAAAACAACAGGATCGAGTTGAAAAAGACCTTTGCTTATGTTGAAGTTATTTGAAAGTTGGATAATGGCAGACTCAAGAATATTTCTAGTGACAATGTTGCTAGAATGAAATAAAACTGAAGCATTATTCCAATCAATACAGTGGGATAACTCTGACAAATGGACAAAAAGAGCACTGGACAACTGTCCTGTTCTAACGGAATATTGATGCTGTTTTATACGTGTGTGCAAATCCTTTCCCGTCTGACCTATGTAAAAGGAATCACATTGTTTACATCCAATTTTATAGATAATGCCTAAATTATTGGTAGGGCTATTTTTTACTATGATATTTTTCACAATATTGTTATATGAAAATACTACATTAATATCCAAAAGTTTAAGTACATTAGCAATGCCTAAAAAGCCCGGGAAAAATGGAAGTACTAAAATATTTTTGACAAAGTACGAGTGTTATTATTGACACGATAGAAAGTTCGTTTTGCCTTGTTGAGACAAGATTCCATAAACGCAGATGGGTAACACAGATCACTTCCAATACCGTTGATTTTTTCCAATTCGGCATCGATGTATTCCGGACTGGCGATCCTAAGGGCGCGGAGAAACATTGATGAAAAAATGGCCTTCTTAGTGGGGGTGTCATGTCCCGAGTAAAAGTGTACGTAGGACAAATTGTTTGTTGTTTTCTGATAGATACTAAACTTAAAACCTGGGCTTTCCCTATGTACCCGCACATCCAAAAATGGGATTGAATTGTCTTGTTCCACTTCTAAAGTAAACTTAATGGAGGGGACTTGATCATTTAACTGAAGGAGGAAGTTATCCAGGTCACGATTCATGGGCCAGATACACAAAATATCGTCGACGTACCGCAACCAAGGGATGCCAACCCCCAGGATTCTCGGAATGTAAGTAATTTCGAAAAACTCCATATAAATATTGGAGAGGAGGGGCGATAAGGGGTTGCCCATGGCCATCCCAAACACTTGTTGATAATACTCGTTATTGAAAGTGAATTTACAGCTTGACTTTCTCTCCCAAGAATTACATAAGTATGACCTGCCACTACCTTCACACATTGTTTTGGAACTTATTAAGCTTTGCATCAAAGACTGTAAATTCACTTTCAATAACGAGTATTATCAACAAGTGTTTGGGATGGCCATGGGCAACCCCTTATCGCCCCTCCTCTCCAATATTTATATGGAGTTTTTCGAAATTACTTATATTCCGAGAATCCTGGGGGTTGGCATCCCTTGGTTGCGGTACGTCGACGATATTTTGTGTATCTGGCCCATGAATCGTGACCTGGATAACTTCCTCTTTCAGTTAAATGATCAAGTCCCCTCCATTAAGTTTACTTTAGAAGTGGAACAAGACAATTCAATCCCATTTTTGGATGTGCGGGTACATAGGGAAAGCCCAGGTTTTAAGTTTAGTATCTATCGGAAAACAACAAACAATTTGTCCTACGTACACTTTTACTCGGGACATGACACCCCCACTAAGAAGGCCATTTTTTCATCAATGTTTCTCCGCGCCCTTAGGATCGCCAGTCCGGAATACATCGATGCCGAATTGGAAAAAATCAACGGTATTGGAAGTGATCTGTGTTACCCATCTGCGTTTATGGAATCTTGTCTCAACAAGGCAAAACGAACTTTCTATCGTGTCAATAATAACACTCGTACTTTGTCAAAAAATATTTTAGTACTTCCATTTTTCCCGGGCTTTTTAGGCATTGCTAATGTACTTAAACTTTTGGATATTAATGTAGTATTTTCATATAACAATATTGTGAAAAATATCATAGTAAAAAATAGCCCTACCAATAATTCAGGCATTATCTATAAAATTGGGTGTAAACAATGTGATTCCTTTTACATAGGTCAGACGGGAAAGGATTTGCACACACGTATAAAACGCATCAATATTCCGTTAGAACAGGAAAGTTGTCCAGTGCTCTTTTTGTCCATTTGTCAGAGTTATCCCACTGTATTGATTGGAATAATGCTTCAGTTTTATTTCATTCTAGCAACATTGTCAATAGAAATATTCTTGAGTCTGCCATTATCCAACTTTCAAATAACTTCAACATAAGCAAAGGTCTTTTTCAACTCGATCCTGTTGTTTTGAATTCCTTCAAAACAAATTTAGATAAAAAGGGTAGGACGCTAAATCTTTGGTAAACTTGTACGCTACTTTATTGACTTTTAATCTTCATTTTATTTTTATATATATCGAAACTTGACTCTAAAAGGCAAAGTGTTAAATCCCGGGCAGATTTCAGTATAAATTTGTATTTTTTTGTATATTTTTTTATAATTCATTTGATCTTGTGCTAAAAATCGATATTTTTCCTTACAAATCTGTTTGCCTCTTTGTTAATCCTCTAATTTTTAATTTTTAAGTTTTATTTTTACTTCTCCGTTTATTGCATATATATATATATATATATATATATATATATATATATATATATATGTGTGTAGATATGTATGTATATATATATATATATATATATATGTTTGTGTGTATGTATGTTATTTTTTTTTTTTTTTTTTCTGTAACCTATATATAGGCCGTAACCTTTTATGTACTTCAGTGTTCCTGAGGATGTCATTAGACGAAAGCGCTTGAGCACCTTTTTGTGTTTCCTTTCCTTCGTGGTTTTATTCATCATATATATATATATATACCGTATATACTCGTGTATAGGTCGAGTTTTTAAGACTGAATTCTTAGGCAAAAATTAGGGGGTCGACCTATATAAGGGTAACATTTTCGTGAGGTTGAAATCCGTGCACGATGGGGAGGACTAGGAGCTACTGCTAGCTTCAGACATGAAAAATATTTACCATTTAGTACCAGTAAACAATGAAAACATAAAATATGTACCAATTATTAAAATTACAGAATGGTAGCGCAAGATAATATAAAACATAAAATGAATACATTTTTAAAAGTTTATTTATAGCAAGTTTTATATGCCATAAAATATGGTGCTTTATTACCCTAATTTGTTGTTCCACTACCCTCAACAATTGGGGTCGACCTATACACGAGGCATATGATAAATTAATAATTTCTTGGCCAAAAATCAAGGGTCAACCTATACACGAGATCGACCTATACTCGGGTATATACGGTATATATATAATATATATATATATATATATATATATATATATATATATATATATATATGAGAGAAGAACCACCACGTAAACATACATTATTTAATAATAGCACTAGACGTTTCGGGAACGTCGTCCCGACCTTTCCCCAATGTAATTTTCAATTTATATCTACCAATACTCGTAAATCTTCAATACAGTCGATCTCAAAACAAAAAGAAGCCCTCCCAAAACATCTCAAATCCTTTGTTATTTATCTTTTTCAGTGCGCTGGCTGCAATGCCATCTACGTACGTGAAACGCTCCAACATCTCGAGCAGAGGTGTTTTTTTCAGTACATACTCGTATAGAACAATATCAAAACCGGAAGTTTCATCTTTTACGAGTAGAAACCATTTTCAACAATATTCCCATCCTGTTACTTTAGATAATTTAAAAATTTTAACATTTTCACATCAGACTAATGATCTTACAATCTTGAAATCCCTCTACATACACCAACTCAGACCTTCACTTAATGAACATTCTTCCCCCAGCAAATTATATACAATATAACCAACCAACTTTTCCGTTTGACCAGTTTTATGCACAGCTTCTCATTTATAGTTTAGTACCGAGGCTCTCAGGTTGGTTACAAAGGTGAATTTATATTTGTGTTTAATATTTGTATTTGTAAATATTTTAATTTTAAACCGTAGTTTTTAACTGTAATTTTAATTGTAATTTTAATTTTAATTGTAACTGTACTGTTACATTTTTAGCTGCAGATGGAAACTCTGGTTTCCGAAATGTCTAGCGCTATTAAATAAATGTACACTATGTTTACATGGTGCTTCTTCTCTTCATCTCTTGACTGAGATTCCCTAGGAATAAGTCCATTTGATATATATATATATATATATATATATACGCCTCGGTGGTGTAGTGGTTAGCGTCGCTGACTACGAATCCATCGGCACTGCGATCGAGACCCGGTGATGGCAGCCGGCGCGCAGCAAAACCCAGCTGTTCATCTTTCCACATAAGAAAGTGGTTGGTAGATAAATGGGTACCTGGGTAGCCTAGTGTTTAAGACGCTGGGATGCTGGTGGGGCGTGGTTTGAATTCCACGTTAAACTGTAGGTCTAAGGTGGATTGAAAAAAGATTGACCTGCGTCAGAATGAACAATTCGAGCGGAAGAGTGACTAGATTTTTATATCATATTATATGGTTGGTTCTGTTCTTATCAGAAGCCAAATTAATTCCATGGTCCCCGTTCAAAAGGTCGCGGAGAAAAACTCTTAAAAACGAAAGAAAGTTATCTCCATCTTAGATCTTGTGGGAAGAGAGACCTTTCACAAATATTAATGAAGCCAATTCGAATTCGGATCATTAAATTTAATCCATAAAAAAATGAAATTCTTTCGAACTTATTTTTAAGCTCAATTTTTTAATATTACAAGCAGAGCCTTCGGCTCACTGCCCTACGGGCAATGCTTGTGCTTCGCAAACTCACCTACGGCGAGGGCACCTTCGATGCCTGGGTTTGCCCCAGATTTTACACCTGGACTCTACTCTCTTTGCGAAAAAACCTTAATAAAATGAACAGGATGCCAAAAAAAAAAATCAAACTCAGATTTTTATTTTTTAGTACCGATATGAAGACAAAAATTACCCCCTTGGTGGGAGGTCATTCTCCCTCTCCCCCAAAACCCCCTCTCCCCTTCATGCAACTTGGGGGGACTAACCCCACCCCCTTGTTACATACCCCCTCCCCTTGTTGCATACTCCCCCCCCCCATTACCCCTACCCCACCCCTTTTCTGTTAAAAATAGTTGGAAGTTTGTATAATATTGTTTTCATATTTTTTATATTTTAAGTAAGGTTGAAAGGAAATGGAAGAAAATGGAGGTGTTTTTTTTTAATAGTTTTAAGGATTCGTCCATAACTAATGAAAGAGACGAAACGGGAAGGTGAGCTTCCTCACCTTTTCTCTCTGCATAAATAATAGTTTTTCATGAACATTTTCTTCTCAGAAGGAACTGAACACACACACACACACACACACACACACACACACACACACACATGTGGCATATCCGCGTAAGCGAGATTCTGACTTTTAAATATCATAGATATAATCTGAAAAACTAATTAACTTAATCTAATTTTAGTATCATCGAACCGAGAAGGACGTAACAAGTGTTCCGACGCAGTTGTGAGCATAGTTGTGTTTTCTGTTAACCCTCTAAATAGTGAGGTACTACCTAACCTAAATAATGAGGCGTTACCTAACCTAACATTCTTCGAATGTTTTAATGTAAGATTTATTTCATACTTTTTTTTTGTAATTGTTTTAAAATTTTACTTATCTTTTACTTTTTATAATTTTGGAATTTATCCCGAAGATGAGGGTTGTATCCCTCAAACGTCAAATTTATATTAGTCTTGCTCTATGTTGGTTTCTTGGTCTTCCATTTCATTATACTTTTAAGGTTTCCTAGAAACAAACCTACCAATTATATAAATAAATAATATATATATATATATATATATATATATACAGTATATATATATATATATATATATATATACACGTATATATTTACTAAAAGCACCTTACTTTGCGATACAGACATTCTCGAAACCCGGGGGGTGGAAAAAAAACATTTAAAAGAAGTGTAAAAGAAAATCTAAATTTAGAACCGAAATTTGGAGTACTTAGAAAGTATAAAGCGAAGAATGAAAAGGAGAAACTTAAAAGGAATCGCAAATACTCTCGTGAGAAATGACAAAAAAGTTTTTTTTTTTTTCTTTTTATCGACTTGAGAACTTGTTGAAGTAAGAGTGTAAAGAACAGTCAAACGAAATAGTCGCAAAACAAACCTGGAAAATTTTAAACCAGAAAATATCTTCTATTGACTTTCAGTTTTGGGAAAAGGAAACTTGAACGAAAGGACCGTCTCTCTCTCTCTCTCTCTCTCTCTCTCTCTCTCTCTCTCTCTCTCTCTTTTTTAAAAAAAATTATGCTTTCACTCAACTAGAGTGAATGCGAAACAGTTGAACGGGGAAAAAAAACCTATGAACGAAAGCAAATAATATTCGTATTAAAAATAGTATAAATTCAAACTGAGTTTATCGGATAGAGTATCTTTAATACTAAAAGAAAAAGTTTAAAGGAAATCGCTGTGGAACCATTTTCTTTGCTTGGAACGACTTTATAAAAGTTTTCAAAAAATTAAATCTATAAAAGAATAAAGGAGGGATGGACGAACTATGTACTGATGTGTATATATGTATGTTAAATTTAAAATAAATGGCGTATTTTGTCAGCTGGTAAATAAGTAACATTTTCAGAAAGTAAACAGTTTATCAGCTTGAAATAACTCAAAACTCATTCTGGAAATTATTTAGTGCGCGAAAATGTGGTATTTGGTTTAATAACACTGGTATGCATCAATTTTGCTGTCAGGTTTTGTAAGTGATTCTTATAGAGTGTTTCCTGCTGATTTCGAATCTGCAATCCGTTTTTCTCAATCAGTTCAGGTTATCCGGCTATGGCTCATAAGTAAAATAGAATTTTTCGTGATTTTGTCAAAGCGGAATTGGAACAGTAACATCTATCATCACTTGTTCACTTGTATAATATCTTTTTTTACTTTTCAGGCATATAGATAAAATATTTCATAATGAATAGAGCGTGTAAAAATGATCCCAATAGATTCTGCTACATATGTGGGACGGTTACCATGCCAAATAACCAGTCCCAAATCACTAAATTTGTGAAGACAATGTATAGAGCATACTTTGGAATTAAGCTAGGGGACCAGGACAAAAATTTCGCCCCTCATATGTGCTGCAAGACGCGCATTGAAAATTTGAGAAGATGGAGCAAAGGCAGAGCGAAATCTTTGCCTTTTGGAATTCCTATGATTTGGAGAGAAGGAAAGGATCACGTGACAGATTGCTATTTCTGCATGACAAACCTCCAAGGTGGGCTTATAAATTTATTTTTCTTAAATATTTTGAAATCCTCGTATGAAACTTGACATAATATTCACCATAATGTAATATTCACCATATATAGCATAATATTCACCATAATGGTAATCATACATTTACATATACATATTGTTATAGAAAATACATTTACACATACATATTGTTATACAAGTTACATTTACATATACAATGATTGTATATTTTCTTTCTTTTTCATTCATATTGTCCCTGAAGGGACAATATGAATGAAAAAGAAAGAAAATATACAGACTCCATCGACCTATTTCATATCTTACAGACCGCAGCCTTCCCTCACGAGCCGCCACTGTCTGAATGCTTCTTCTATTTCATATGCAAGTTTTATATCCATGTTTCTGTGTTTCTATTTTCAGGAGTTAACAAGAAGAATAAACACATTGTTGTATACCCTGACATTCCTTCTGCTATGAGACCTGTACCCCATGGTCCTGGAATTCCAATACCCGACCCACCTCAAACCCTGGACTTCGATGATTCTGATGATGAATCAATGACCAATGCCAATGACCAGTCCCAGTCGTATATACACCTCAAAATACCGCTTCAAATGAGCCGAGGCCTCTCAACCAGGCCAAACTTAATGATCTTACCAGGGATTTAGGACTTTCAAATTAGCTGCCGAGATCTTGGGCTCACGACTTCGAGAGGACAACTTGCTGGCTCCGGGAACAACATTCTCCTGGTATAGGAAACGAGAGGAAGAATTCCGCAAGTTTTTTGCAGTGCACGAAAATACCTCTTCCTTAGTGTACTGCTGCAATGTTGAGGGGCTAATCGAATCCTTGGGCCTGCCATATAACGCATCAGAATGGAGGCTATTTATAGACTCGTCTAAACGAATTTTGAAAGCAGTACTTCTCAACATTGGGAATAGGGTTGCATCAGTCCCTGTAGCACATTCCGTACAACTTACTGAGAGCTACGATAACATGAAAGTTTTACTGGATGCTCTCGTATACGATCAACAAACTGGAGGATCTGTGAGATTTGAAGGTAATACTAATATCATAAGTAAACTATTGCTATTGACTATGTTGTTTTTCCAAAGGTTATTTGAGAGCGTATAAGAACACTTAACTTCCCCACAGAAGTGATACAGTCCAATGCATAGATTTTTTTATCTGATAGAACAAATTCTCTAAATTCTTTAAATATTTTCATTTTTTTTCAGATTGGGGCATTTGTATTGGGAATGCAAGGGGGATACACGAAATACCCATGTTTCCTCTGCAAATGGGATAGCCGAGCGGATGAGAAGCACTATGCACAGCGTGAATGGGCATCCAGAGAGAATTTTGAACCTGGGTCGCATAATGTCGTTTCAGTGCCCCTTGTACCACCAACAAAAATTTTGCTCCCACCACTTCATATTAAGTTGGGCTTGATGAAAAATTTCATCAAATCAATGAATAATGAGGGTTCAGCATTCCGATATCTCGAGAGTAAATTTCCTCATATATCTGATATATCTGATGCTAAACTAAATGCTGGGGTTTTTGATGGTCCTCAAATTCGAACTTTGATCAAGGATACTCAGTTCGAAAACGCAATGACTCCAACTGAGAAGAATGCCTGGCAGGCATTGAAATCAGTTGTCACTGATTTTCTTGGCAAGGGTAGAAGTCCAGAATACGAGTCCGTTGTCGAAAACTTGATGGAAGCTTTCAAAGCTCATGGGTCGCGCATGTCCATAAAAATGCACTTTTTGTGGTCCCACTTGGACTATTTTCCTGAAAATTGCGGGGATTATAGTGAGGAACAGGATGAACGATTTCACCAAGATATCAAAATAATGGAAGAGAGGTACCAGGGAAACTGGGATATCAATATGCTGGCGGACTATTGCTGGTGTTTGAAGCGAGACGTGCCCGAAGAAAAACACAGACGGAAAGCCAAAAAAACTTCATTCCTTCCTCAATAAACTTTTTTCCATATTCATTGTATGAATAAAAGTATTTATTCACACAATGTTTTCATTTTTCACGAGTGTTCTTATAATATTACTCGTATCTACAGTGTTTATTAAAGCTAAAAAAATCAATAAATTTGGGGATAAAATTGGACTTATAATAAATGGCCAATAGAGAAAAAACCTGACCTGATTGAGGAAAACCAATGTCATTTTCGAATTCAGCATGGTCGAATTATATAATATGAGTTGAAAAAACCCTCACAACAGACAAAAAAATTTCATATGCATACCAGTGTAATATTCAAAATGAATAGTGAATAATGACTCATTGATTTATTAATGAACACAATCAGTTTTCAATGTGAACCTACAATTATACCTACGTACAGTGCTTACAAGAAGTCTCACGCTTCTGTCTCGTCCCAAGCTAGTCTGTTAGGTATAAAATGGGCGGTCCTTATGGCAGCGGAGGTGTGTTCGGATTGGTGCACATAACTGCTCTAACACAATCAATGACGTCCATTATTCGTCACTTCTGCTACATTTTAGTGTTTAAAATACAAATGATTAAGAAGCAGAATGGAGCAAGTTTCGGGATGTTGGGATGGTTATGGAGCAATCCTAGTCATCATAATATTACCTGGGTTTTACATTATACCGTTTCAATATATACTGCAGACTATAAAGAACGACTAATTCGGCAAATATCCCAAATCATGGCATGATACCTAAGTTATTTCGACGCAGGTCTAAATTATTTGCTCAAATGCAATTATTGATATTAAGTAATTGTTGGGAATTGTTGTCAATATTGTTGTTTGTGATATATATCCTACGTGAAGAATCTAACGACCAAATTCCTCAGTGAACCTCTCACGCACTCGCATTTCGAGGAAGTCACGGTCGTCTCACTAATAGTAACCTATTAAACGAACTATTCCATCTTATGAAAGTCATTAGTCTAAAGCAAGACTGGTGGGCCGTGAATCAGAGAAATTTGCATTTGATTTGTTCATCGTAATTATTACGTAATATAGTATATTGTATATAATAGTATATAAGAGTTTATTGGTAGCATTTCATATGACAATTCCCATAAACATGTGATGACCTCGATGTTGCCAGTTTTTAGTTTTTTCCTGAAACTATTACCTTCTCATAGTTTGTTTGAACAATGCATATATTATCATATCCACGAGCGTAGACATTGCAAGAAAAGATTCTAACTAAGGATAAGTAAAGTTCTTTAATGGTCACAATATATACTTTTATAGATTTCAAACATAAAAATATAATAAAATTCTATATTAACATAAAAATATATTCGATACACTTTTACGTCATGGCTTTAACATCAGTATTTCGTATAGCTTCCTCCAGCATCAATAATTTCTTGCAATCGTTGCGGCATAGAAGAGGCCAGATTGTAGGGAATGTTTGGTGTTCGGCGTAAGCTCTCCCAACTATTCCTCGTGTGAGCTAAAAGTGCTTCAAATGTTCTTTCATTGCGTTGCTCCCATTCGTTAATCATTATTGCCCAGAGGTTTTCAATCGGATTCGAATCAGGAGAACGTGGTGGCAGAATTAGATTAATAATCTCTGGGTGATCTTCGTACCACGCTCTCACAACATTACTCCTATGAATGGGATGTTATCTTCCATTAAGTAAAATGGTTCCGGTGCTGGAACCAGATACGCACGAACACTGGGTAGCAGCACCTCTTCCAGTATCTGGCAATATTGCTGTCCAGTAAAACGTCCATCTACTTGAGTCAATTCTCCGACACCATAGCCAGACATCCAACCCAACACACCGAGATTGATGTGACCACTACGTTTGCTCGGGAAAACATTTCCTTCTTCATAGCGTTTTCCGCGCTGCCTCCAACAATGCAGGGAACCATGACTATCTGTTGAAAATGTTTTTTCGTCACAGTACACAACTTTTCTCCAGTCTTCCTCCTGCGGCATGTATTGCAAGGCAAATCCCATCCGCGCCTCTTTATGCTCAATCGTCAATGCATGTTTTATAGCTGGATGGCGAGAAAAATACCCTGCCTCGTGAAGTCTGTTGTTCACTGTATTTGCGCTACAACGAAGGTTCAGGTGTCTGTAAATATGTGTCGCTGGAACAAACGGATGCTCTCTGGCATGATTAACAATCGCAGCATCTTCCTCTTGAAATGTTGAACGCGGAGGACCAGACCTCGGCAAAGTAGCGATTGAGTTTTCTGCTTCATACCGATGAATCCACCGTTCCACAGTGCTTCGATGAACGTCTAGTCGTCTTGATATTTCTCTTATTGGCACACCATATTCATGCAATGTCACCATTGCTCCCCGCATTGCCTGGGTCGTCTCGTGGTGTACAGACGGCCTTTCCATCTTTGTGTAAATGGCTTATGTGAAGCGTGCTGGGACGATAAAGGAAATGAGGATACAATGCACCCTTCTGAAATTGATTTCGGTTGTGAAGGGTACCAACCCTTCGAATGGTAATAATAATCAGCCAATTTCCTATTTTGTTGAACATATGCATAAAAAATTCGTCTTAAAAGCCAAGGATCCAAAGATTGTCAGCAATAGTTTATATCCCAACTGAATATAGTCAGCCATCAACAGTATAATCATAATTTATTTCCATAACTACTCATGACTACTCTGTCATAGTAAATAACCTTATTATGACTTAGGTAGTAGTGGTAATTCTGAGTGGCGGCCTCTAGCCACATACGTTAAACCTATCGGTGCGTCTAAGACCAGACTCTTCTGTTTCTGTCAATTCATTGTTAGTTTAAGGTATTTTGCTCTTTGTCTTCCTAGGTCTAGGGCATTAAAATAAATATTTGAATTTGTGTTTAGCATTTCCTCCTCCCTTCGTAATTCCCCACTCAACCTCGTTTCCTTCGACATAGCAAAGCTTACCTCCATCCTCATTCCACTTCCTTCATTAAACCTATTATCGCTTTTACTGTTCCTTCCTTCCATCCTTCAATGCCAGCGTTCTTAAACCTAGCACATAAATTATATAATATGGAATCTAACACCTTAGATCTCTCGCATTCATGTTACTTGAAGACGCCTGTGTCTTAGGGGAATCTAAGTGTTGAGAGTGGGCTTGAGGGGTAGTCGATAGATTATTACAGATGACCTTGACCGCTCCAACTATTTAAAAATGATTATTTATTACGCACATCATATGGCATAATACACACATGAATTTAAGTATCTCTTACACTATGAATGGAATTGAATCCTACCAGAGTTAAAAAGTCGCAAAATATGATAGATTAGTTTGTATTAAGAGGTCACTAAGAGAAAAGGATTTGGAGTAGAGCGGAAGGCAGAGAGTATATTTTCTCGAGTTTCGGTTATTATTAACGTTATATGGATACATTGCCATGCGGTGTGATCAGAGAGAGAGAGAGAGAGAGAGAGATTACAAGGAGTTACAAGGAAAAGAAGTACCTCAAAAGGCCTTGCGGCCCATACCGAGGAGGTACCAATGGCAACGGGTGCCACGGAAAATTTTCTACACCCTCAAATAGTGTGCAAGATTTGGTCTAACCTTTTCTTGAACTGATCCACAGAGGAACTGTTCACAACTTCTGAAGGTAACCTGTTCCACGTGTCACAGATCTTATACGTAAAGTAATTCCCACACATACTAGTCCTAAACCGTTTCAAATCCAACTTCCAACCATTGTTGCGAGTTGGGTTATCATTTAAACTAAACATGCTTCTAAAATCGACATCTTTGAACCCGCGTCACGTAAGCGTCGATTGTAGCCCATATGCCTAACGGAAGGGATTAACTTTGTGGCATTCTTCAGCCGGTTTTCAATCCACCTACCTACTTCCCCACCAATACCCAGCACGCGCACTTTAGCCATTAGCCGGCGGTGAGGTACCTTATGAAAGACTTTCTAATCAATCGCCCTACTCTTATCATACTCACTCAACATGACGTGGAAAAACTCGAGCATGTTGGTGAGACACGATCTATGCCGTCTAAACCCATGTTGGAGTCCCCAAGTAGCTTGTAGGAGAGAGAGAGAGAGAGAGAGAGAGAGAGAGAGACACACACACACAGAGAGACACACAGAGAGGGTATCAGGACAAAATCCCCCCGTGGACAAAATCCCCTCGCGGACAAAATCCCCCATGGACAAAATCCCCCCGGACACAACCCCCCCCGGACACAATCCCCCCGCGGACAAAATCCCCCTAAGGCTTTATTAAAAAAAGAAGAATACGACTGACTTTATTAAAGAACTTGAAGTGAAAGGGTGCTTTTTCCATTTATGTCAGAATATTTATCGAAAAATACAGGAACACGGATTACAGAAAAAATATCAAGATGACAATGATTTTGCCTTAAAAATTCGAATGATACCTGCTCTAGCTTTTGTGCCTCCAGAAAAAGTTGTTGATGCTTTTGAACAATTATACGATTTTATACCAGTGGAAGGTTTGCCAATTCTCGATTATTTTGAAGATAATTATATTGGAAGGCCATGCCGACGAGGACGAAGAGAACCCACTTTTAGCATTTCTATTTGGAATATGTACTCAAGAACAATTACAGAACTTCCACGTACAAATAACTCTGTCGAAGGCTGGCATAGACGCTTTGCATCTCTAACAGGATGCTTGCATCCAAACATATGGAAATTTTTAAAAGTTTTAGGGCAAGAAATAAGCTACCAACAGGCATTTATTTCTCAAATTATCGCTGGCTTGCCGACAGAACCGCAAAGGAAGAAGTATAAGTCTTCTTCTTCTCGCATTTTGAAAATTGTACAAGACTATAACAACAGGTCTATTTTTGATTTTCTTAAGGGAATTGCTTTTAATTTGTCTTTTTATATTTTGAATTTTGTTTGACTTTGTGTTTTTAATTTTTCTTCTTCAATAAAGTCAGTCGTATTCTTATTTGTTTGCCCGGTTAGGTAATTGTACGCCCTTGACGATTGGTTAGGTTAAGTCGTGATATTTTTGTTAAAACTTTAATAAAGTCAGTCGTATTCTTATTTTTTTAATAAAGCCTTAGGGGGATTTTGTCCGCGGGGGATTGTGTCCGGGGGGGTTGTGTCCGGGGGGATTTTGTCCACGAGGGGATTTTGTCCACGGGGGGATTTTGTCCTAGAAGCCACAGAGAGACAGAGAGAGACACATACAGAGAGAGACACACAGAGACACACAGAGAGAGACAGAGAGAGACAGAGAGCTTTTAAATCACACCTTTTAAATGGTTTTTGGGTAAGGGCTTCACGTATGTTATTTTAGTCCAGGGTAGTTTATGTGGAGGTGTTAACGTAACTTGCACTTGGGACTGTTAATTGTAAGACAACTACCATAGCTGGAACTGAGACACGTTATCCCCTGCATACTCTATATATATCTATATACAGTATGTCTCTATATATAAATAGATAGAGTGATCAACACAATGATAATGTGGAAGTCATTGATGGGGTTAGAGCAATTATGTGCACCAATCCGAACACACCTCCGCTGCCATAAGGACCGCCCATTTTATACCTAACAGACTAGCTTGGGACGAGACAGAGGCGCTAGACTTCTTGTAAGCACTGTACATCCAGAGAGGAGAAATTCGTTGGGCCGACGTTGGTACTTGGTATGGCCCAAATAACGTGTTTCACTTTTCACGTGTTTAACTGTGAAATTTATATATATATATATATATATACACAGGGTGGTGTATCGGGGCCAAAAAAAGTAACGATACGATACTCAATACATTGGCAAAAATGTATCTCGTTACGATATATATGAATAATGTATGTATCGCGATACGATACGATATATATACATATATTATATATGACATTATGAAACAACTGAATTATTTTCGATTTTTACTGAATTTTACAAACAGTGACTCCTCAAACAATTCATCAGACATTCTGTTTTTCTTTGAAGGAAAGAGATTTTCAGCTACGCTAAAAATCTCTCAACCGGAGCGTTTGATGGCAGTGTAGTGTTATATTTTATGAACAGTTCTTTTATCAAAGGATACATGTGTAATTGTTGAATGTCTGACGAATTATATGCTAAATAACACTGGTCAACAAAGATTTTTCATCCGAGTACAATTTGTGGCGGCTGGATAGCATTTTTCACGCTGATTCCAAAACTGCATTCAAATATTTTCTAGCACGTATAGTTTTCAAGATGAAGGCATATATATATAACTACACAGATTTAACCATTTTAAATAGGCAAAATACTAATATTTCAACATTTGATTGTGTTTATTTTATTGTGTTTTTTTAGTTTATTCATCTTATTTATTTCAATTATCTTAATTATACATCTTATGTATTTCAGGTGTGAGCTTTTACGTCTAGCAGCATTGTGATTCAGGCAACAACGCCGTGCTTTGTGTGTCAAAAGATCAGTCCAGTCCAAGAACTTGTTGTGTCAATTGGTGTACATTTTTTTTGAATTTATAGTTTGCTCAGGTCAGTCAACATGCCTCGACAATGTAAGAATGACCCCGACAAGTTCTGTTTCGTATGCGGCCAGTTGACAACTAAACACAGCGACGAAGTATTACAACCGACATTAAGAAAATATACAAGCTATACTTTGGTTGCATCTAGGTGACCAAGATAACCATGGGCGCCACATCAAATCTGTTCTGGCTGTTCAAATGGATTACGTGAGTGGCTTAACAAAAGAAAGCTTCAATGCCATTTGCCATACCCATGATATGGAGGGAGCCGAGAGATCATCATGAAGACTGTTATTTTTGTAGTGTGAACTTAATGGGTTTTCTGCCAAGAACAAACACCAGATTGTATATCTAAACTTGGATTCAGCACGTAGACCAGTAAACATGATGAAACATTGCCCATTCTAATTCCCCAAGTGATAGGCTAGATTCTATCATAGATGACATGGAAAGTGATGAAGGTGCAACTGGCGTTTCCGGACCATCTACAGAACCAGAGTACACTTTTGAAGGTAGACATTTAGAGCCTAAAAAGTTAACCCAAGGACAGTTGAATGATCTTGTTAGAGACTTATCGCTGTCTAAAGAGAAATCAGAGCTTCTCGCCTCAAGACTAAAGGAGAACAATTTACTTGAGAACAATGTTCGTATTAGTTACTACCGAAGCGAATTTTGAATTAACAGCATTCTTTTCAGTAGACGGTCCTCTCTGTTATTGCCATGACATCAATGGACTATTTACAGCCATATCTCAGACGTATGTGCATCTGAGTGGCGCCTCTTTATTGATTCGTCGCAGAGAAGCCTGAAAGCAGTTCTTTTGCATAATGGTAACATAATGCCATCCATCCCCATTGCCCATTCCGTCCATCTAAAAGAGACATATGACAATATGGATATACTACTTAAGGCAATCAAATACGACAGTCATCAATGGAATGTTTGTAGAGATCTAAAAGTTATAGGAATGCTTATGGGTATGCAGTCAGGATTCACAAAATTTTGTTGTTTCCTTGCCTGTGGGACAGTCGCGCCACTATAGAACATTACACCAAAAGTGACTGGCCACTTAGGTATACATATGTCCCAGGGATAAGCAATGTCCAGTCTGTCCCTTTAGTGGATCCCCAAAAGATCTATCTGCCACCTCTTCACATTAAACTTGATTTAATGAGGAATTTTGTTAAAGCAATGGGTAAAGTCAATTCTGAAGGGTTCCATACCTTCAAGGAAATTTCCGAAGGTTACTGCAGCAAAATTGAAGGAAGGAATTTTGTTGGGCCACAAATAAGGAGGTTTTGAATGACACTTAATTTGAAAAAGTCCTAAGTCCGCTGGAATTGAAGGCTTGCTGGGTTCAAATGGATATGTGAAAACTTTCTTGGAAGCAACAAGTCACCTGCGTATAAGGATGGAGTCAAGAACCTCCTTGATGCCTTCAAAGAAATGGAGTGTCGAATGTCGTTAAAAATTCACTTCCTGCATTCCCACTTAGATTTATTTCCTGAAAACCTTGGTGCAGTGAGTGACGAGCAAGGAGAGCGTTTCCATCAAGATATTCAGATGATGGAGAAGCGCTACCAAGGATACTGGAATGAAAGCATGATGGCGGACCATTGTTGGATGCTGTATCGTGACAATCCAGGCCAAATTTACAAAAGGAAATCATACTCACAGCGCTTTTAATAAAATAATGTATATATTCTTTATTTATAAGTACATTGAATAAGGTATATGATGTATTTGTTGTTTAGCATTCCTAAGTGTGATCTATACCTCCATAAATTTTCTTATAGCAATATCAAAAACTTAAAAATATCAAAACCAGTGTATCTATATAACTATACGTGCTAGAAACAAAATAAAACCAGATTCGGAATCAGCGCGAAAATGCATTAAGAAAAGTGTGATCATGTTTGTGATGAGAAAAAAAAGTTTCATTTTGTTGGCCAGTGTAATTAGATAATTCTTGACGAGGGGGAGGGGAAAGATCACTGACTGAGTCTATGATAAAGTATCGCGTTACTGACACTTATTTGTATCGTATCTTTCGATACGATACAAATAATAAAAATGTATCGCGATACTACGCCACCCTATATATATATATATATATATATATATATATATATATATATATATATGTTTAATTCTTCATATTTCCACCTAAACTATTAATGCATCGATGATTAAATATATATATATATATATATATATATATATATATATGTATATATACACCACAATACTAGATGAGTCTGAGGTACCTGGTTATGTGAAATGGAGAGCGCAAGAAACCATATACAAGAAACCATATATACTTCACTAAGCCAGAGGAGGGGGCAACAAGTCTGACCTCCATGAAATTAAGAATCACCGCACGGAACATCTGAAAGTTTGAAAGGAAATGTATAGGTACCACAACCATTCTACAAGGTCTTAGCCTCAGAAATAAGAAGTATGAGTAGTAGTATTAAAGTAGTATGAGCCAATATGATGAATAATCTGACACAAGTTGGGACTGAAAAAAACTCGATAATTTCTGACAGGAATTTTGTTTCCACTCAATGGTCTTGTTGACGAGTAACTACAGAAGAAGGCTCTACTGAGTTAGTTTAACCTAACCTAACCTAACCTTTCTGGTAATGCTGCATATGCATGCCCACTAGTATATTTCCCAATTTGTTGCGTAAAAATTCAGTCATTTTATAAATTGCCTGATTTTAGACATTAACTGACACACACATATATATATATATACAGGGTGGGCCGTAAGTTTCCATACATAGGAAAAATAAACATTTTTTATGGACAACCATTTTTATTTATATAATATGCTCTACATGGTTGCCATTGTTTTGAAAACACATTTCAATACGTGTTCCCCACTGTTGATGAACACGCATTAGCACAGTTGACGTTATGCTTGTAATGGCGTTGGTGATACGTTCCTTTAGATGATTTATGTCTCGTATCTTTTCCTGATACACCATGGCCTTCAAGTGCCCCCAAAGATAGAAATCAAGGGGGGTGAGATCTGGGGATCTGGGAGGCCACTCCACAGGACCACGCCGACCAATCCAAGCATCCGGAAACTGCTGATCCAAATACCGACGCACGTGAAGACCATAATGAGGTGGAGCTCCATCTTGCTGGAAGTAAACTGGGAAGTTACCTTCCTCGTTTAGCAGGGATGGGAAAATCTCTTCTTGCAACATGTTAAGATACCTTTCGGCATTAAGATTTCCACTGACAAAAATTGGTCCAATAATTCTGTCACCCCGGCCCACACCATCACTTTACCGGCACCTTGCATCTTCGTCGGACTCAGCCAGTTAGGGTTAGCATTACTCCAATAACGTATGTTTTGCCGATTAACCTCTCCATTGACGTAAAAATTTGCTTCATCAGTAAACAAGATCTTACGTCAAACGCATATTCTTAGGGTATCTGAAACATAAAAACAAACGTTTAATTTTTCCTATGTATGGAAACTTACGGCCCACCCTGTATATATATATATATATATATATATATATATATATATGTATATATGGGGAATACATTGTAGTAAATGTAATTTTGAAGCACAATGAAGGGATTTAATCCGATTGCAGCTAACGTGAATGCATGATATGATGGGATTTATAAATGGAAGAGTGGATGTAAAATGATTACAATTAATTCCTAACAAACGGAAAATGATAAAAATGGGAATAACCCTGATGGAAACAGTAATTTGAAGGGTTTATTACTCTTGGTTGCAGTTCGATTGAGGACGAGATTAAAGAACATTTGCTGTTGGAGCGAACTCATTACGTATGAAGGTGGAAATAGTACGGAATTGGGAATGGCTCAAAATAGTTATTTCCGCCTTCGGAACAAATGTACCAATAAGTTAATTCGTTGCTGAAAACATTGTTCACAGGTTGACAATGAACAGAATAACATTAATCAATGTTACTCGAACTTCACTTTGAAAAAATAGCTAAACGTTTTGACAGCATCTAGGAAACAAAGTAGAAATAAGCATAAAAACCAAAGATAAAGTATTGAAGTTATACTGATGTGGTCGAACTTTTCAAAATATTATTGATTCTTAGACTATAATGAAGTTGCTATACGAGCAACTTTACGAAATAACTTTTTAAAAAAATTTGTTTCCAAGTTTTCGTTAAAAGATTGAAAAAAAAATTAGTTTTTCAATTTCTTTTTAAGTTGTTTTGACAAAGACACGAAATTTAAACGCTGAATCAAAAATTAAATTTCAGTTTAATATTAAATGGAGCTATTTTGCCTGACGCAACGACTTCTTGACACGTGATTGACATATCAACTTTCTTCCAATGTTGTTGTTTGAAATCTTAAAGGATTCCTGTCAATGTCTAATTGAGGGAGATAGCGCGAGGTTCAATGGTTGTTTAATCTCCTTCGCAACGTATAAGGTCATATGACAGAGGAGACCTACAACTTTACGTGGAATTCGAACCAGGGGTCGCTACAATTTGAACGCGGAGGACAGTCACCCATCCAACTACTCTCCAGACCCAATGTCGTTTAACTTCGCCGAGAAGTTACGCTGTTACGACATTGGCCACGACATAGCCCGGGTGATAATGTGAAATGGAATCAACATTGAAATTGCAGTAACATTTAGATGGAGGAATATCTTTGATTTCAGGCTCCAAATTAAGAATCAAGAAATTCACAGGGTCACGTTTTAGCCAAATATAATTTAGTTCATTCCGAAGCGTTAACTGTACATATATAACAATAGTACTTAAAAGCAGTTTTGAAATAGTAAATATCTGTTTTTGACACCGTTTCTGTATTGAATTTTTTGCAGTTATTTTAGCTTTATTGTTACGATATATATTATATATGATATTCCATTTATGGCACCCCAGCATAGCACGACGCACAAGAACAGTATGCCCCTGACGTTGTTGTAAGGAGGATACTGTGTCCCGCATTTGTCTTTAAAAGTGTAGTTTTAACCGAATTATAAAAAAAATACTATGGAGAATCTCTCTCTGCGTTTGTTAAAGCGCAACAGTGTAAATTCATTCTGTCTCCCTGTCATTACACTTGTTTCCAAAATTAATAAGGTAATTAAACATGTAAAATGTGGAATCGTCTCTTCATTTCGTGTACCTTTCGTTCAAAATGTCAGCGGGCTTCGTGTCTCTAGTCCTAATCCACGCAACCTGTGCTACAGTTAAATGCAGTTAAGGGAGTAAATCAGTGTAAATCAGTAGAAAAGAGTACAAACAACATAACTTAAATAAAAATTAAATAATAAAAAAAAAATATTATAGCGTTCCACGAGACACATCTGAATCAGTGTAGCGGATAGAGTGGTTTCATCTTCTATTGAAGAGGTTGTGGGATTTTTTTTATCTTGAAGTCATGCAGATTCATGCATGATACTCAATTTTCATATATATATATATATATATATATATATATATATATATACATACACATCTTTCAACCTTTCAGGTGTTTCGTGGGATGGTTCCTCATTTCACGGAGGTCAGTCTTGTTGCCCCTCCCCTTGAGTTGGCGTGGTGAAGTAGAGAGTTGAATTTTTCTACACAACAGGTAGCCCTGGCTCATCTGGGATTGTTCTGAACCAAGAGTCTAGTCTTCTTTTGAAGATTCCCATCACTACACCAGTCGTGTTTCGTTTTTCCTTGGGCAGAGTTGAGGATGTTCCCTGTCTAGCCTTTAGTTTGGGAACAAAACACACACTTCCTTTCCAGTGTTGTTTGAGTGGTTATACTGTAGGATTCAAAGTAAGATCTGGGACTAGTTCTTCCATTATTTTCCAAGTGTAAATAAAGGTGTATCTCTCTCTTCTTCTTTCCACCGAATATTAGTTTAATTTACGTAACCATTTCCACTAATTTAGTTATTTGCATCCATTGATCTTGGCTGTGAAGCTTCTCTGAATCCCTTCTACTTAACTAATATCTTCTTTTATATACGGGGATGTTAAGACTGAGCAATGCTCCAACTTGGGTACGATCAGTGTTTTCAACAGAGAAATCATTATATTCTTATCCCTTCTTTTAAAGGTTCTCAGTACCTGCCCAATTATTCTTTTTGCTTTGTTTACTGCTATCTTATTGTGTGTTTCAAATTTCGCGTCATCAATCATTACAACACCTAAATCTTTTGCTTTAGAATTTCTCTGAATTTCCTGTCCATTTGGGGTATAATATTCCATGGAATTTAGGTCGTTCCTTCTTCCGTACCTTAATAGTTGAAAATTTTCCGAGTTAAATTTCATATTATTGCCTTCAGATCAATTGTAGATTATGTTCATGTCTGTTTGTAGAGATCCTATATCATTTGGGTTTCTTATTTTTCTACTAATATTTGTCATCGGCAAAGGATGTAACTGTGCTGTCATTGGTAACTTCATCATCTATACTTGTATTAGTTAGCATTATTATGAACAGTAATAGAGCTAATACTATTTCGTGTGGTCCTAAACTATATATATATATATATATATATATGGTGTTCCCAAAAAATTTCCTATTTATATTTGCCTGTTATTTTATAATGGATGTATATATTATTACTGAGGTTTTTACAAATCCTCAAACAGTGATGCCGCGTTTGCAGCGGGAACACAAAATCAAGTTCGTTGAGTGGTTTCACGTGACAAATTCTGTAACGCAGGTACAGAGGAACTTTTGCATAGAATATGAATGCAGAGATCCACCAGATAGAAAGAAAATATCACGAATTGTTCGAAAATTTCAAACAAAAGGAAATGTAAGCAACCAACATGAGAATAACAGTGGTAGGCAATTATCTACAAAAAGCAGGAGGCGACAGTAATTGGTCTATAATTATTGGCTAGAATGTCCTCATTTATTTTTGACAAGGAACAAGATATATACCCTCATAAACCGTGGAAGAATATAATTATGTAAAAGTATGGCTGAGAAGATCAGAGATATGCAGACACCATATATATATATATATATGGGAATGAACTCTGAATGGTTCCCTGAGGTTTTTTATGATACACACAGACCGTGCTTGGAACAAGGAACTCTTCTAGGAAAAATTAAATCCACTATAGTCCGAATAAGTAATGGTAAATGACAAATACTATAGTTTTTTTCTTTTTCATGATGCTAGCCCGACGTGGGCAATGGGTCACTCGCAAAGAGGTCCCAAAAATATAGCTTCCCTCACCAGCTATCTGCAAAGCAGATAGGATCCAGCTTTTGGACAGGATCTAGGGTTTAAAGCAGCCTAAGCCAGCTATATTTAGAACCTCAATATAAGGAAAAGACTCGCTGCCTTCACATCAGATTGAATACATCAAAGAAAAAGGGTTAACTATTATATTTTTAGCCAAAAACCAAAACCTAAATCTCGACTGGCAGAATTGAGCGTCCTGTTTGAAAGCGTATTGAACTGGAAGACAATCTAAAGCATTCTTAGGTATTGATTGTATTATAAATGAAATCTTGTTATGAAGATTTATTGGCAATTTGTGGAACAACATTTAACAGAGAATAAACCTGCATGAAAGGCATCTGTGCCTGAAGAATCATTCGTCCAGACTTTGTCTATACAGGGTGGGCCGTAAGTTTCCATACATAGGAAAATTTAAACGTTTGTTTTTATGTTTCAGATACCCTAAGAATATGCGTTTGTAAGATCTTGTTTACTGATGAAGCAAATTTTTACGTCAATGGAGAGGTTAATCGGCAAAACATACGTTATTGGAGTAATGCTAACCCAAACTGGCTGAGTCCGACGAAGATGCAAGTGCCGGTAAAGTGATGGTGTGGGCCGGGATATGGGGTGACAGAATTATTGGACCAATTTCTGTCAGTGAAATCTTATGCCGAAAGGTATCTTAACATGTTGCAAGAAGAGATTTTCCCATCCCTGCTAAACGAGGAAGGTAACTTCCTTTACTTCCAGCAAGATGGAGCTCCACCTCATTATGGTCTTCACGTGCGTCGGTATTTGGATCACAGTTTCCGGATGCTTGGATTGGTCGGCGTGGTCCTGTGGAGTGGCCTCCCAGATCCCCAGATCTCACCCCCCTTGATTTCTATCTTTGGGGGCACATGAAGGCCATGGTGTATCAGGAAAAGATACTAACATAAATCATCTAAAGGACGTATCACCAACGCATTACAAGCATAACGTCAACTGTGCTAATGCGTGTTCATCAACAGTGGGGAACACGTATTGAAATGTGTTTTCAAAACAATGGCAACCATTGTAGAGCCTATTATAATATAAAAAAATGGTTGTCCATAAAAAATGTTTATTTTTCCTATGTATGGAAACTTACGGCCCACCCTGTACTTGGAGCATTCATGGCACAAACTGACGAAAGACTCCATTTCAAAATTTAAAGTGTTTTCCAAACCTACTTCCTTCTTGATTCAAGAATGAAGAATCCGAAACTGACAATCTTACGTCAAGGTGACACTCTGGAGTCAGTCTCTTCCCACCTCATGCCATTCTCAGTCTCACTTATCCACAGATTTCCTACTTCGATTCTGGTTAAGTTGGGTTAAGGAGCTATTTGGATGAAGTAAATTAGGTTAAGTTAAATTTAGTTTAGTCTAATCACCCGGACAAATCCTTTTTGACTCGACTACTACTTCGCGGACGGCTCTTCTGAAGTATATAATTTTTTCAGAAGAAACTACATCACAAGCACTTTGCACTTTGCACCAAAAGATAGATGTCGTCGCGAATAATTTGATGTAAACATCGAACAAATTCATTTTCTACAAAAACGTTTAGAGCAAAGTTTATGCGGTCAAAATGTTCAGCTGAGTAAGGTGTTTGTCCCCGTGACGCTGGGCAGAGCTCACTCGTCGAGAGTTCTAAGCTCCGCTCAGCGTCACGCCTCTTGTCGGCAGTACACAAATTAATATTTGGGTTTGTTTATCCTCTTTCGTAACGGCAAAGGTCATGTGACGGAGGGGACCTAAGACTTTACGTGGGACCCGTAAAGTCGATCTTCACAATTTCGACATGCATAAAGTCGATCATCACAATGTCAATATGCATAACGTCGATAATAAAAAGTTAGTTTAAATTAGATCAGGTTAGATTAGGTCAGTCATTTTCATTGGAAATCTGAATTTAGTTTTAACTCTAAAATTCATATACTTGCAATAAGGTCGAATGTCGACATTACGAAATTCGATTTTGTTCATGTAACGTTCTTACGCAACTTTCAAAAAAATTATACCCATGCATTTTAGAGAAGATTTTTGTTCTACTTAAACATATTGAAATTTTCGTATCTTTATCGATACCAATTGCCTATCAGTTTACAATAAAAAATAAAAGTGGTAATCTATGAAGTCCTGGATCACTCTCATTACCTAACCTAACCTTCTGAGGAATAAAATGGAAGGTGAAACACTATTTAGAAAGTCCCATTTTTAGGTTCTATTTTAAAATTTTATTTAAAAAAATCATGGTCGCACTAACTGCTATACCCATACCTATACCTTGCTGATAGTTTATTTCTTTACATACGAGTATATTTAGAACTTGATCTTCATTTATTTCCATACTATACCCATACATATATAGAGCCTAGTAGTTGGCACTATAATAATAATGATAATGGTAATATTGATAATAGTTAGTGATTGATGCTGATGATTGATAAGGCTGAGGCCACCATGATCCTTTCTTATCAAATAATGTTATTAATTAGGTTGATTAATAGAATGAGTTTTCTTCTTTTATTAAACAAAATAAATGATTTATGAATGAGAAAATAAAGGTTGATTGTCTACAGTTGAAATTAAATGTGCACTTGAATAATAACTTCAGTAGTAATAACGCGCGAGGTAATGATTAGTCTTTATATAAAGTTAGGTGAATGACACCAGGCCAAAATGGGGTCTGCACAATGATGTTTACATGATGGTAGCTCTCGTGTCACTGGTTCTTCGAAGAGAGAGGGAGAGAGAGAGAGAGACGAGGTGCGTCGAGAAGTCCTTGTAACGAGGTTGAGGTGTGAGGCAAGACCTAAGGACATGCCTTGAGTGAATCCTCACGATGTGACGTCATCTTAGTCGTGGCCGTGTCGATGGAACATCGCGAAAGTATTTGCAAACGTCTCTGCCACTACATATATATATATATATATGCGCCTCGGTGGTGTAGTGGTTAGCATCGCTGGCTACGAATCCATTGGCCCCGGGACGAGAATCGCTGACAGCAGGCGGCGCGCAGTAAAACCAAGCTGTTCATCCTTCCACGCAATAAAAATTGGTTGGTAGATAAATGGATACCCTGGGTAGCCTAGTAGTTAAGACGCTGGGCTGCTGATCGGGAGGTCGTGAGATCGAGTCCGTGCGAGGACTTTGTAATTTCTGACCGCCAGTGGTGGTGCGTGGTTCGGATTCCAAGTTAAATTGTAGTTCTAAGGTGGAGTGACAAGCTTCACCTTCGTCAGAATGAACAATTCGGGCGGAATCGAAACCAAGGTAACCAAGGTGTGTATATATATAACAGCTAGCTAAATAGCCCAAAATTTAAAAGCTAAAAATAAAAATATTAAAAAGTGCGAAGCTTTTCGAGGGAGGCAGATCCTATTCAATGAAGCAGTGAAAGAAAATTGGGCTTCCATTATCAAAAAGAAAAATTTCAGTATTTGTCATTTACCATTACTTTTCAAACTATAGTGGATTTAATATCCCACAAGATATTTTCGTGAAATAATTTTCATATATAATATATATATATATATATATATATAATATAAATATATATATATAAATATATGTATATATGTATATATGTATATATATGTATATGTATATATATATATATATATATGTATATATATGTATATATATATGTGTATATATATATGTATATATATGTGTATATATGTATATATATATATGTGTATATATATATATATATATATGTATATACATATATATGTTTCCATACATAGGAAAAATAAACATTTTGTTATGGACAACCATTTTTATTTATATAATATGCTCTACATGGTTGCCATTGTTTGAAAACACATTTCAATACGTGTTCCCCACTGTTGATGAACACGCATTAGCACAGTTGACGTTATGCTTGTAATGGCATTGGTGATACGTTCCTTTAGATGATTTATGTCTCGTATCTTTTCCTGATACACCATGGCCTTCAAGTGCCCCCAAAGATAGAAATCAAGGGGGTGAGATCTGGGGATCTGGGAGGCCACTCCACAGGACCACGCCGACCAATCCAAGCATCCGGAAACTGCTGATCCAAATACCGACGCACGTGAAGACCATAATGAGGTGGAGCTCCATCTTACTGGAAGTAAACTGGGAAGTTACCTTCCTCGTTTAGCAGGGATGGGAAAATCTGTTCTTGCAACATGTTAAGATACCTTTCGGCATTAAGATTTCCACTGACAAAAATTGGTCCAATAATTCTGTCACCCCATATCCCGGCCCACACCATCACTTTACCGGCACCTTGCATCTTCGTCGGACTCAGCCAGTTAGGGTTAGCATTACTCCAATAACGTGTTTTGCCGATTAACCTCTCCATTGACGTAAAAATTTGCTTCATCAGTAAACAAGATCTTACGTCAAACGCATATTCTTAGGGTATCTGAAACATAAAAACAAACGTTTAATTTTTCCTATGTATGGAAACTTACGGCCCACCCTGTATATATATTATATATATATATATATATATATATATATATATATATATATAAAGAGAGGGAGAGAGAGAGATTCAAAGCATTGGAAAATCCTGTCAGAGGTATTATACAACTTAACATTTCCGCCGCGTGCACTGGTGCTAAACAACAAAGAAACGAAAGATCCAAACAGAAACTGAGAGAATACATATCCTGGGCAGAGTACGAGGAATCCCTATTAATAGAACCTATGGTACAGTAAATTAATGCGCAAAATTAAGATCTAAACAAAATAGTTAGGATTTACATTAATAACTGCACGAGCCTCGTGAAAGAATAGGCCCCGTTTGGCAAATAAATAATCAATGAATTTTTGTATCATGGCTTGGCCAAGATCATAATCAACTTTCAGATTAAGTTTGCTTTCAGAACTGTCACATATTCGATAACAAATCGTCATTTTCGATGATAATCAAAATTGTGTTTTTGGAGGGATGACTACAATCCACGTCGTTGGAACAATGGTGGAGGGAGATGGTCCTCAAAAATGAATAAGCTTTTAGCAGAATTAAGACGCTCGTCAATGAATATCATGTCAATATTTCCAGCGTTCTAAATCGCTGCCAGAATCATTATACTAAAATCGCCATGTTAAACAGGAATCCTAAAATAGCTGATTAGCCATTCAACATGGAATGTTTAAAATAAGACCCGTTCGAGAACAAAATAAAGCTTCAAAATGTCGGTGGTCTGTTTACATCGCCATGAAGCATGTTAATTTTCGTTTCAGAATCCATTGTAGCCCGGATTATGCAATTCGCGTTGAGTTGTAAGCTGTAATATAAAGAGTTTATCCCTGTGGGTAGATTAGAGTTTACGTAACGAGACAGAGACTCTCTCTATTCATTTTGCAACCAGTGATAACCGTCCCTCTTGATGGTCCACTTTTGTCTGACTGTAATTGGCGATCATGCAACATACTGTCTATTTTTCAAACCAAAATTTTTAATTTAGCTCACTGACTTTCGCCATATTTGGCATGATTGTTCAACCAGGAGACTATTAGCAAATTGTGACATACTACGAACAGCAGCTGTACGAGCATCTTTGATGATCTATATATAAACCCTTTCGACGCATGAACGTTCATATTTTAACCTAAACACAGGACTTGCACATAAAATCGCATATTCTGATAAATTTTCGGGCACTCATTTCATTCTGCCACAACTCTGTATACAAATAGTAATTTACAAGGTAATATAGACCAATTAGATGAGTTTAGTTTACAGCAGCAGTTTTTAATAATTAAGTAATTAATAATAATTAATAATAAAGGAAAAATTTAAAAATCTAAAGAATGTGTACAGTAAGAGAGAGAGAGAGAGAGAGAGAGAGAGAAATCAATTGTAAATTTTTATAAAAAGTACGACCTGAAGCTTTCTTAAGTTGTGCATTTTCTTGTTTGATTCTATTAATTAAAAACAAAACCAGAGAACTAGAAGTTAAAAAATAAAAGTTTCCTCTTACCTGTAATTAAAGTAAACATGCACATTAGTACAATGAAACGTTCAAATGGTGATTATTGATTAAACTGGCGAACAGGTATGTTTCATCATATATAATTATGGGTGGGCTAAATAGCTGTTGGGACGCTGATTCCAAATCTGTTTTCGGTTTTCAACTAGCACGTGTAGTTTTAGAGATGAGACCGATCATAATATAATAATAAATATACTATATACAGGGTGTCCCGTAAGTCTGGACCCATAGGGAAAAATAATAAAATTACAAAATAGTCCAAAAATTTATTACATAATCTGTTCAAAGTGTCCGCCGTTGTGTCGCACACATAGTTGAAGACGCAATCTCCACTGCGACAGCACTTTCTGAATCACAGTCGCAGAAATTTCTTGACACGCCTCCACAATGCGTGCTTTAAGGTGGAAAATGTTCTGAAGTTTGACCTCGTACACTTTGGCTTTCAAGTGGCCCCACAAATAAAAATCATAATAAAAATAATAATAAAATAATAATAATAACATAATAAAAAAATATATTATAAATCCCTATGGGTCCAGACTTACGGGACACCCTGTATAATATATATAATATGCATATGACTATATTTAATATAATATATAATACTATATATACACAATATATAATATGCGTCCTTTAAACATATAGCGGAGTATTTTGTCGTTGCAGCTTACCCTAGGTGTAGGTTTTTGCTTTACCGTTTCTGTACCCTCATTTTGTCGTTTCAACTTCGGCTTTCCACAGGTTGTCTTGTGGTATTTTAGGTGAGAGCAGTTGCTGGCCACAAATTTGCAAACGTTGTACATGTACACCCTTTTATTCTTTGGCGTAACAGACACATGTCTAGTTGTGTGTTGTGTTTTGTTTTGTGTCGCCCACTTACACATTTTAATTTTTTAAGTGATTTGCATCAACCCACGAAAGTGTAAAAATCACTCCGATAATTTCTGTTACGTGTGCGGCTCGTTCGCGAATATATCACAACGGCGTACAATCACGATGGATTTTCGGAAAACTTACCGGTTATACTTCGGCTGTCCACTAGGTGACCAAGATAAGGCGTGGGCGCCACATGTTATCCGTACCGCTTTTTCGAATGGATTACGTGACTGGTTGAATCAAAGAAAAAAGTCGATGCCGTTCGCTATACCCATGATATGGAGGGAGCCGAGAGACCATCATGGCGATTGTTACTTTTGCAATGTTAACATAACTGGATTCTCTGTGAAGAACAAGCATAACATCGTTTATCCGAACGTAGACTACGTGATCAGACCGATCCCTCACGATGACACGATGCCGATTCTGGTACCTCCACAGCATGGACTCGATTCTTTAGAAGACGAAAGGGAATCCGACGAAGGTGCGATTGGCGGAGATGTGAGACCTTCGCCCGATCTTGACTACACCCCTGACGAAGAGCAATCGGAGCCGGAGAGGCTTACCCAAAACGAGTTGAATGACCTCATTAGAGTCTTAGCCCTCTCTAAAGAGAAATCAGAACTTCTCTCCTCGAGAGTGACCTAGTGCTTGCATAATACCGAAAATTTTCAATACCGGTATTTGGAGGCAATTATGCTAATCCCGGTATTGATACCGGTATTATGAAAAAAATAATTTATTTTGATTTATTATGGTGCCACCCTACCAACCCTCCCACAAGTCTGAGGGACTTGCAGTACTCACCATATTTACTATAAATTAATGACCCAACTCCAAATAGATGGCATTCTATTCGAAAAAGTTTATACAGTAAATTACTAAATTGTAATAAAATATTATTTGAATTTTTTTTTAGCATATTATTATACAACTACTCTACAATGTTGAAAATCCAAGCGACAAATGTAAGAAGAAAGAACGATGCATTGGGATTTGGGGACGCGATGATTTGAAATCGTGTGCATACGTTTTTGAACGTATCTAATACGTTTTAAAACGTTTGAAGCGAAAAAATTGACAAAATACGTTACAGTTTAAAGCATTACTTATTAAAGTCTCCTAGAACACGATAAATCTGGTTTATAAGAATTATTATGTATAATAATATATATATATATATAATATATATATATATATATATATATTTATGTCTGCAATAAAGAGTTTTTGTTTGTTTTGTTTGTTTGTTATAACCACTTTTCATGATCCATACATAATATAAATTTAGAAAAGTTAGTGCAATAAATAGTTTTCTTTGATAGAAAGGAATAGAAAACGAAAAAAAGAGGTTAACTGCAAAATACCCCGAAACTTTTTTTTTCTCCGAATCCTCCAAAAACAGTTTATTTGCCTATCGGAGGACTAAATTGCCTAAATTTTACAATAGCAATTTTTGTCAATACCGAAAACCTATAATATCGGTATCGGTATTATTTGTACTTCTTCAATACCGGTATTAATACCGGTATTTCAATACCGGTTTTAACCCCTACTCGAGACTCAAGCAGAAACACTTACTTGAGAAGAACGCCCGAGTGTGTCACTGTCGAAAACGAAACCATGATTTGGCAACATTTTTTACAGTAGACGGTCCGCTCTGCTATTGCCATGATATCAATGGACTTTTTGAGAACTTGTCACAGGTACACACACCATCTGAGTGGCGCCTCTTCACTGATTCCTCACAGCGAAGTTTGAAAGTGGTTCTCCTGCATAACGGGAACTAAAAGCCGTTCATCCCGATCGCCCACCCCGTTCATCTAAAGGAGACGTACGATAACATGAATATACTACTCGAAGCAATCCAATACAGCACTCATCAGTGGAATATCTGTGGTGATCTCAAAGTCATTGGTATGTTAATGGGCATGCAATGAGGATTCACGAAATACTGTTGTTTCCTATGTCTATGTGACAGCCGTGCTATCATGGATCATTACATCAGACGTGACTGGCATCAAAGAAGCACATACGAGCCAGGAACGGGCAGTGTCCAGTGTGTTCCTTTAGTTGATCCAAAGAAGATTTTCCCGCCACCTCTCCACATTAAGCTCGGCTTAATGAAAAATTTTGTGAAAGCGATGGGTAAGGCGAATTCGAGAGGGTTTCGATACCTTGTTGAGAAATTTGGAAACATCAGTGCCGCGAAATTGAAGGAGGGAATCTTTGTGGGGCCTCAAATCAGAGGGGTTTTACAGGATGAAGGCTATGAAGAAAGCCTCAATGCCTTAGAACTAAAAGCATGGCCGGCTTTCAAATGGATTTGTGGAAACTTCTTGGGTAACCACAAGTGTCCCGCATACAAAGATGGAGTTCAGAAACTGCTCGATGCATATCAAGAAATGGGCTGTCGCATGTCCTTGAAAATACATTCTTTACATTCCCATCTAGATTTCTTTCCCAAAAACCTTGGCGCGGTGAGTGACGAACAGGGGGAACGCTTCCATCAAGACATCCAGCCAATGGAAAATCGCTACCAAGGTTTCTGGAACGAAAGTATGCTGGCAGACTACTTCTGGATGTTGTACCGCGACGATCCGGACAAAGTTTACAAAAGAAAATCGTACTCGCAACGTTTTTAGGTTGGTGTACATTTCTTTTTATGAATAAAGTACTTTTATGATAAACTGTGCTGAAAATAACACCAGTCATATTTCAATAACTAGATGTGTTAGAGGAAAACCGAAAAGAGACTTGGAATCAGCGTACAAAACTGGTCTAGCAAAGTGTGTATCTACTTTGATCAGAGAAAAAAGTTCGATTTTGTCGACCAGTATTATTTATAGTCTGAAAATGCATCCTGCAAAAAGGCAAATCTTTTTAGTATGTATAATCATAAACTTTAAAAAGAACAAGACAAGAATAGCATACAGAAAACATTTGGCGTTAAAAATTCAAACTGATTCCTTGAAAGTAATTTAATCGAAGTGGGTGGCGCTATCAATTAGAGTAAATGTCATTTAAATACCATTTCAGTTTATTTTCATTAACGGTAAATGGTAAAAGACAAAATACAAAAGTTCTTTTTCATGATGAAAGCCCAACGTAGGCACCGGGTCACTAGTAAAGCGACCCCAAAATAAAGTTTCCCTCACAAGCTATCTGCAAAGCAGATAGGACCCAGCTTTGGGATGGGGTCTAGGGTTTAAAGCTGCCTAGACAGCTACATTCAGAACCTCAATATATGCAAGAAACTCGCTGCATTTACGTCGGAGTGAATACATCAAAGAAAAAGGGATAAGTATTGTATTTTTAGCCAAAAAACAAAACTTGAACCTCAACCGGAAAATTTGAGCGTCCACTTTTCAAGGCACTAACACGTCCGTTTAATGTGCTACCACTCAGAATGGTCCCCTGAGAAATTTTTATGTTACACACAGAGCATTACTTATTCGGACGAGAGTGGATTTGATTTTTCTAGAAGAGTTCTTTGTCCTATGCACGGTCTGCGTGCATAGAACTTGCACCCAACTTTTTAAAAAATATTGTGGCTCACCCTCTATATTGATCTTACTGCTGAGGCCGTATGTTGTACCCATACTTTTACTCTTTCAAACGCTGGCTTTGAATCTAGATTCAAGGCACCAGGAGTAGAGGTACAGGCTCACAACTGGAGGGAGGTATCAGAATATGGTGCTCAATTGAAAGGCGGTCAAAGTCAGCAACTGATACTTCCAGATGACAGTCAGTTTCTCCATAAATAATTAATTTTCCTAATTTTTACACAAAATAATTAATTTATTTCCTTTTTCATTTCAGACCATTATTCTGCTATAGTTGGTGAATAAGTTATAACATAATGAAATACTCTTTGGAAAATGAAGCATTGATATTGAACCTGCGTAAGGAGAAACACTGCGGTGCAAAACGAATGAAGAAAGAGTTTCCAAATAAACGATGGACGATACCTAGACTTCAATATCTCATAAAGAAAATCGATATCACAAGGTCGACCAAACGAAAAGAAGGCAGTGGAAGGCCAAAAACATCACGTACTGAGGAAAATATTGACATGGTTTAATCCATGATATGCAGTCAAGAAGAACGGCCCAACACCCACAAGTCCGTTAGAGAAATTTAAAAAATTACTGGTATTTCTCGCTCTAGTGTTCGTCGTATAGTAAAAGATGATCTGAATCTTCAGTGTTTTAAACGAGTCGAAGTTCATACGCTCTCTGCATCAAATAAGCAAGGAAGAGTTGAAAAATGTCGTGCTCTGTTAGATCGATTCTCAGACAGAGAAGTGTCGAAAATATGGTTCAGCGACGAGAAGACCTTTACGGTTGCTTCAACAATAAACATACAAAATGACCAAGTTTATGGAAGACAGGACAAAAACTCTATCAATCTGGATCGACTTTGCAGGGAACGTCAGCATTTTCCTCAAAAAGTCATGGTTTCCATCTTTATTTCAAAGTTAGGAAAGTCAGAGATTGTTTTTGTTGATCAAAATGACAAAATCACTGCTGCTTATTACCAAGAAAAAATCCTCGATGCGGTATTGCCGTCGATAAAAGAAAAGTCAAGGTTGCAAGCGTGCATTGATAATGGAGGAGGGCACATTCCGCATAATCTTGGACTCAATTAGGTAACTGTATAGAAAGAGGAAGTTTTTCTACTTCTGTCTGTATAACAGCGAATTGCAAAATAATGGCTACAGTTAGCAAAAATCCAACTTCACCACGAGATAGATCATGAAATTCTATACAGGACACATATATTGATTGTGCAAATAACATTTGATAAAGGTAAAAATTATATTGTTCAAAATCAGGGTAATAGTTTTTTGGCCCACCCGGTATATAGGGTGTCCCAAAAAATGTCCCAATTTTATTTGCCCGTTAATTTATAAATGATGTATGTTTTATTATTGAAGTTTCTTCTTCAAAAAGAATACTGACTGGGGTTTTTATTCCGCATATACCTATACGGAACTGCGTGTGCAGTTGGAACAGAAACTCAAGATCGTTGAGTGGTTTCATGTGGCAAATTCTGTAACGCAAGTGCAGACGAACTTTTGCACAGAATATGGATGCGGAGATCCACCAGATAGAAAGAAAATATCACGAATTGTTAGAAAATTTCAAACAAAAGGAAATGTAAGCAATCAACAACGGGGTAACAGTGGTAGCCAATGATCCACAAGAACTGTACAACACGTAAATATGGTTCATGAAATTATTTCGCGCAGTCCACAAAAGTCAACCCGACGTTAGTCATCAGAAGTAGGCATTTCATGGACATCTGTGCTTCATATACTTCGTACCGAATTAAACCTTTTTCCGAACAAAATTCATTCGCAAGTTGCACTGACCAATGTTCAAAAACCAAAACGAATGGAATTTGCAACATGGATGTTAGAAAAGCTAGAAGATTCTGAGTTTTTGAAACACATCCACTTCACTGACGAGTGTTATGTACATCTGTTTATGGAGGTTAATAAGTAAAACTTTCGTTACTGGGGAAGTCATTCTGGAGCTCCAATGGAGCTTCCACGCAGTGTTGCTAAACTCAAAATTTGGGTTGCTGTTAAGTCGTATGATGTAGTAGGTCCATATTTCTTTGAGAATGAAACTGGAAAAGCAGTAAAATTCATTTCGTCAGATGCTTCAAGATTTCTACTTATCACAACTAATTAGTTTGTCTCAGTGGCGTACCGTGGTTTTTTTTCAGCGGGGTCAAATGTGTTATAAATTCCCGATTGGACAAGTTTGGCACCTTTTCCGTGACTAATATATGTTTTTCAAGCCACCACGTCACAGGCTTAGCCATGTTATAATATAATGTATTATTATGAGAAGTTGAATTTAAAATTGGCTACAGGAAAATATCTCTCTCTCTCTCTCTCTCTCTCTCTCTCTCTCTCTCTCTCCATAAATCTTTTACAATCAGTTCTAGATTTCCGACTGAGCCAGATATTTTTTCGATCACGGGTGGCAGTCGCTCTCTCAGCCCCCCCCCCAAGCTACGCCACTAGTTTGTCTCGTAAAAGAAATAACTGTATTACACCAGATTCACAATGGTTTCAGCATGATAGCGCACCTCCACACACTGCTTGAGAAACTCGCAACTTTTTGAGGAAGCATTGTTCCGGTCGACTAATTTCCCTTCATGAGCCAGTGGAATAACCCCAATACACACTTGACCTCCCACCCACCTCTTACTTTTTGTGAGGTTACATAAAAGACAGGATATATTCTACTGTATCTAGTCTAAGACAGTTAAAAACCGAAAGACCAAAGTCTATGACGTGATCAAGAACATCCCAGCTGAGCTATTTCCAAAAAAATATGTAAAACATTTGTGTGAGGGTGAATATTGTTTGGAAAAATGACGATTACACTGAACATATTGTTTAATTAAGGCTAATAAACTTGTTTTACGTACCTATTGGGTTCGTCTCTATGTTTACATTCCTTTTTTTTTTTAGGTTAGAACATTTATTTAGAAATAGGGACATTTTTAGGGACACCTGGTGTATATATATATATATATATATATATATATATATAGGCGTAGTTATGATTTTGCCGCCCTGAGGCGGAGAAACTGTCATAACAGTGGCTTATCGCTGTGTTATTTGATATGGCTATTTTGCTATTAGAGCAAGCTGTTTTTTTTTTTTTTAAACCTTATTTGTGAATCCATTTAATTTGTTAGTGCTTATTTTGTTTTCTTTGCCCTATTTAGGTTGAAATACGACAAAATTTGCCGCCCAAGGCAGGTGCCTACTCTGCCTGTACGTAAACCCACATATATATATATATACATATATATATATATATATATATATATATACTGTATATGGATGGTCAAAAGTCGCGATTGGGTCGTATAGAATGGTTGTTAAAAGAATGATCTTTAACTTTTGAAACATTTTATTTAAACCAAAAACAAGAAAAACCTTACAAATGAAATTGAAATTAAATAAAAAGAGATCTTGCTGTTTATACGTCCAAATGGTCTGGATGGACATTGGATACCGTCGTGATCAATGCATAATTGCATTCGAGCACTAAACGAGCACTAACGTCCGCATATTTCTGCTGTCTCCCCACATCGTGTGGCATCTAAAACAGATCCGGTTGTGAATGTGTTTTTTTTCTCCACCTTGACGTAAATTTGTTTCAGTCGGAGATACTTTATTAAAACGCATTGCAAAGTCTTCTCTTATATCATTATAAGTTTTACCAGTACGTTCTTTTTCGTGAACCCAAACACTCCGAACAAGACGCTTCTCGATTGTAAAAAATTTTGTATCTGCCGCGTTCAAGGTTTGATAGCTTACATCATTATGAAGTTTCTTTACATACCACATAACTTAGGCTAAGTCTAAGGTGATTATTCTAGGCCTAGATGCTTCTATTTGGCAAATTTGTGTGAATTCCGTCGTAAATATTCTTTGGAACACGTTCTTCATTTCTAATTCCTGTACATTTATAAACGACCCGATCGCTACTTTTGGCCATCCTTGTGTGTATAATATATAATAATATATATATATAATATATATATATATATATATATATATATATACACATAAAATGAGAGATGAATCATCAATAGACCCTCATGAGTCACTGTTAATGATTTTGAATAAAATTAATCATCAGGACTGTTTTGCTGACTGACTGTTTATAATCTCGATAAAACCTCTCTCAATTATCAGTGTATTTCAGTGACATTTAGTAACTGAATCTACATGTCACTCAAATACACTGATAATACTCCATTCCATTCCACGCCCCACAGACATCACACAGTACAGAAAACACACACACACACACACCTCACCCACAAAGCACTGACACGACTCGGTCCGAATGCGGTCCTAGGTGCGAAGCCGCCACCCATTAACAGGTCAGAGATCAGCCTGAGCAGATCGGATGGAGTTAACTTAGCACGATTCCGATGTGGACATCACCCCAACTTACAGACATATAAACACAGACTAGACAACTCCACAGACGACACCTGCCACCTGTGCCAGGACGCACCACAAACAATTGAACACATTATGATAGACCTTACCACTCTAGCACAACAATGAACACAACACAACACAACACAACATCACTACTGCGCTGAACCTCTGGTCCACTCCGGAGAGGGCGATCGGTTACCTGCGTGCCACCGACTTGGTCGATCAGGGTGGGCTGATCAGCTAAACAACAACAACAACAACAACTGAATCTACAAAACAACATTAAAGCGCATAACGAGGTTTCTTCTACACTTTAAAAAGGCAGTTCTGTCCGTCCATCTGTAGACACCCTGTATTTACTATTAATGGAGAACAGAAAAACAACTGTCATCAGACCACCTGCCCATCATCATTACAACACATTCTACACTCTGCCCCAACAGCCTTAGGCACACTTACAGAAATTACAAGAAAGCTGATTGGGAACAGTTCAAAATACAGACTGAGGAACAATTCACCACATTAAACAGCACACCCATCATAAACATCGATACAACACTCAAGACATTTAATCAGATTATCAATAATGCAAACAAATACATACCCAAGGGCAACATTAGGAAATACAACCCAAATTACACTAGAGAAATAGCCCACCTCATAAGGCAACGTAACAACCTCAAATATAACACACAAACACCACACACAGAAGCCATAAAACAGCAGATACACACAGCTCAACACAGAAATAAACAACAAACTCAAAGAAAAACAAACAGAAACATTCAGGGAATTCATAACAACACTAAACCACTCCACAGATACATACAGGCTATACAAGACTATAAACAGCATTACCCACTCTAACAGCGGCATTCACACCTCACACGCGGCTATCTGTCGCAGCCAAAATAATATCCCAACATACACACAACAAGCTAACATTCTAGTTAATCACTACGCAAAGATAAGTCACTTAAACAGAGACAACAACCAGAAACACGCAGACAGACAAACAGCCAGACACAAGAAAACCTACAGACTCGACACGACCATTACACCCTTCAATACAGACCAGACCACCAAGATCATCAAAAACATTAAGAATTCGAAGGCTACTGGACCAGACAACATATCTAACATACACCTTAAACACTTGGGCCCACAAGGAATACTAGCTCTCACAAATATCAGCATAACTTATATTCATACCAACACTGTATTATTCCTGACATATGGAAACAAGGTAAAATTATTACACTACTCAAACCAAACAAAAATCCAACAGAACCAGCTTCCTATAGACCCATTACTTTACTATGCACAACTTCCAAAGTAAGAGAAAGACTAATCTTACAAATCACCAACCCACACATACCACTATCGCCTACTCAACATGGATTCAGACCTCACCACTCAACCACGACATTACTCACTAACCTCACGCAGCACATGGATGGCATCAACTCCAGAAGACCAGCTCAACGTACACTATTAGCAACAATAGACATTAGTAAAGCATTTGATGCTATCCCACGCTTCCCTCTCATAAACAAAATACTCAACACAAACATGCACAATAACACCAAAAGGTGGCTGAGCATCTATCTCTCAGGAAGATACTCACATGTCACATTTAATGGCAAGTCATCCAAAAACAAGCTTTTTCCGAACGGGTCCCTCAAGGCTCTGTTCTCTCACCAACACTCTTCAACTTATACATGCATGACATTCCAACACCCATAGATAACAAGCTTACCTTATCATCATATGCAGATGATATCACTCTAACATCCACCCACAACAACATCGACACCGCTACAAATAACCTACAAACATCCATAAACAGTATACAAGACTGGCTCACACACAATAGACTCAAAGTAGCGCCCACAAAATCAACCATCACCTTGCTTACAAGCAACACAAAAGAACACCAGGTAATTCCACAGCTTACACTAAACAACATCAACATTCCACACACTCACAGAACCAAAATACTTGGTGTCACATACAACACATCATTATCTTTTGCAAACCACATTCAGGACGTTAAAACCAAATGTACGTCAAGACTTAACACGCTTAGGGTACTAACAGGCACAAACTTTGGACACCAGCAGGGAAACAACATCACTCATATACAAACAATATATTCGCTCAGTTATGGACTATGCTAGTAGGGTGTGTCGAATTTTTCAACTTTCAAATTCCAAATATGAGGGGTGCTAAAAAGTTGCAGCATGACTTAGGAATTCTAAAGATATTTTTGTTAATTTAATATAATTTAGTTTTGCTTGGTAAGAAGCTACATAAAAATAGAGACTTTTTTTACTTTTTTGTGGAATTATATAATAATTATTATATTAATAATTATATATGCTGTATATATAATGCACTGCTGTTTTTGCTTATTTCACAGGTTGAAACATATTCATCAGTGTGCTGAAGATTACTTGTCCGTCAGTGCTACCATCCTAACCAGTGGGAATTGACCTACAATGGCTTCTAAAAGGAGGACAAGACTGGGGACATTCACACATATGAGCAACCTAATTGGAACTGGTAGAGAGTTGTTGCCCTCTGAACTCCCAACTCTGCGAGACGTTCTGAAATATGGGCTACTGCTAAGAGAACAAAGTGGTGAGGATGTGAGAAACTACCAAGCAGCCAGTCTTGCAAAGGACATTTACCCTAAAGTGCTTGAAAAGTGGGAACGAGCAAACAGTTCTTTTGTAGCCCCCGTTGTAAATTCACGAGTCACAATCTTAAACAAGATCCAAGAGAGCTGGGAGCAGGCAAAAAACATATCTCTTGGGAGAGGAAAGCTACATGTCAAAGAGGCTTTCATTGCAAAACTTGACAAGCTTTTTGACATCCTCAGTTGCAAGTGTAAAATTGTTCTCTGCTCTGATTTGGCTGCCTTGCAGATGCTGGTTGCAAAAACGAAACTCACATTAACTGTACATGCCCTAGGGAGATGAAGATCCCTGTGAAGGAACTTGCTTTCATTAAAGGTCAGAGAGACAAGTCTGGTTCTATTGGACCACATCAGATTGGCTTGCCAGATCAACCTGAGCACAACAGACAAGTCAAAAAGCAGAAGCGGCAGGAAGACGAAAGAAGAAGGCTTGCTGAATATAAGCAGACAAGTAAGCAGGATGTTTCAATGCCATCAAATGAAATAATTTTCTCTGATGATGAAAATGAAGCACAAATAGCTGATGCTCAAGATGGAAAGGATGGAAGTTATGAAGTGACATTAGAAATACCAAGCACGTCTTCAACTTCCAATAAAAAGCCAGAGTACAACACATTAGAAATACCTAATGTTGCTATGCATAGCATCAGATATGGTGTTGGCCTGCGTGCCACAGCTGCCATCACCACTGCTGCCTTTATGGATGCTGGCTTGATCACTGAAGAAGACAAGAGACTTGTAGTTGATCACAATAAAGTCAAGAGGGCCCAAGAAAAAGTTATGAGATCCCTGGATCAGGAATTTGATGATCTTTGTAAGAAGGGTGAAATTGACTGCATCTTCTTTGACGGCCATCAAGATACAACTAAAGTTATGCTGAAAGCAGACAATTCAGATCGTCAGTTCCCCAGCATCATCAAAGAAGAGCATTATTCTGTGTGCAGTGAGCCAGGTGGAAGATATCTCTACCACTTCACTCCTGAGAAAGGCTCAACGAGAAAAAAACCTGCTGAAGTTATTGCTGATAATCTTGTAGATTTCATGAAGAAGAAGGGCATTGATAAAAGCCTGCAGGCCATTGGAGGTGAGTCTACAAATGTTAACACTGGCTGGGAGGGTGGTTCCATGCATTGGGTAGAGATCAAGCTTTGCCGTAAGCTGATCTGGTTGGTTTGTGCCCTCCACACTAACGAGTTACCCCTGCGACACTTGATCACAGCACTGGATGGGAAGACCTTGTCTAACAACAAGTGGACAGGTAACATTGGCAAGATGCTAGACACTGCAACCGAACTTGAAATTGATCCTTCATTCACCAAACTCTCAATTGGAGAGCCTCTTACTTCACTGAGTGACAATGTCGTAAAGGATCTCTCTACTGATCAAGCGTACGGGTATAGGATCACACAGGCCATAAGGACAGGAGAACTTCCCACAGATCTGGCCCTTTTTGAAATTGGTCCAGTGAGCCATTCAAGGTGGTTGACAACAGTAAACAGGCTTTGTCGCATATGGGTTTCAAAACATGGCCTTAAAGGCAAAACCCTCAACAACTTAAGACTGATAGTGGAATACATTGTTGGTGTGTACTACCCCTGTTGGTTCAACATCAAAGTAAAACACTCTTGGGTGGAAGGCCCACGCCACATCTTGTTTCAGCTGCGGCTAGTTAGGCTGCAAAAGAAGGCTGTAGTGGATGCTGTTTTGCCAACCATCAAGCGCTCAGCATGGTATGCATTCAGCGAAATGATAATCCAGACACTTTTGTGCTCAGATGACAGTGAGGAGAGGAGGGCTGGTGTCCAAAAGATTGTTGACATGAGGGGTGGAGATGATGACAGACTTGGAGATCTTTCTGTACGTCCCAGGAAGACACCTTCCATCAACCCCAGTGCTTCTTCCGTGTTGGAGCTGACAGACTGGTCTGACGGGTATTTGAACCTCCTTTGACATGTAAACTGACTACAGCGGAAGTAAAGAAGTTCTTTGACAAGCTATGCAAGTTCCACAGTGGCCCTGTCATGCTCAGTCAATAGAGAGGTGTGTGAAACAAGTCACAGAGGCAGCAGGCAGGGTGTATACACATGAGAAACGTGAGGGCTATATCAGAGGCCAAGAAGCAAGTCGGCGGCTGATGTCTAAGAACGAATCAAAGCAAGACTTGCTGAAACTTGTTGTTTAAATATTTTTTTTTACTGATGTCATTACTTTCTAATGTTGTTTTATGATTACAAGGATATGTTTTATGATTACTAGGATATGTTTTATGCAGAGAAACTAAAATTTTTATAGCATTACCTGACATTTTGAGAAGCTAAAATTAATAAATGTTGTTTTCCGAGAGCAATTTATGTGCTTTTTAATCAAACGTAGATTTACCAAGCTAAGTGTTGAGCAATCACAAAAATAATAGCAGATTTTAATTCTTCACATCCAAAAACATATTTTTAAAACCCTCAGTGAAGGAATTGGCAAAAATTAATTTTCACCTCCCAAATTGACACACCCTACTATGCTAGCCCATGCTGGGCACCCATTATCTCAAACACACACATAAACACCTTACAAACAATACAAAACAACGCACTTCGTATCATTACAGGATGCACTCAAACAACACCACTAGAACACCTGCACACAGAAACAAAAATACTAAAAGTTAGGGAACATTTAGACATGAGGGGAACACAATTCATGGCAGCAGCGACAACTAACCCACAACACCCTTGCCACTACATGTACAATAGGGTGGCCCACTTTTCAATTTTTTTTGAAAAGTATAGGTGATCGTGGTTTTTCCCATTATTTGGCACTATACTAGCACATTGGTACCATTTTTACAAAAATTGATCAATATTTAGGGGTCTCGCATCGACCTTGAAATTACTAGTTTTTTTTTTAAAATGCGTACTTTTTAACTTTTTACTGAATCAAGATAAATCATTAAGTAGGGATGTTTTCTGAATCCTCTTAATGAGAGAAGTCGTTTGGTGTGCCTGCCAATGTCATACGACTAACGGTTTAAAGGTTGTGCCTGTATACAGGTAATACCAATGTGCTAGTATAGTGCCAAATAATGGGAAAAACCACGATCACCTATACTTTTCAAAAAATGAGTCACCATACCCGGGCGGAATGTACAATGTATATAGGTAATTAGAAAATGCACTATGCCTGTGCCAGGTACCTAACCTATTTCTTTTTTTGCAGATCATAACATTTTGAAATTCTGTCTGAGTTCCTCATCCTTTGTCATGGACAAATCGATGGCAACCATAACTGGAAGAACTCTTGAAGCTACAAATAGAGAGTCATCAAAAGGAAAGGCGAAAATAACATCGCTACCTTCTCTAAGATCGGCCTCGGAAATTTTTTTAGTTGGCCAACCGTCGTCCTCCATCAGTGGTAGCAAATTGCCAACAACACGGCAGGTTTTGCAATACTTTTTCAGTGTTATCCAGTACACTGCTAACAGGAAAAACGCATTCAAAGAAACCGTAAACAACGTCTTAAAGTTTTGGAACATGGCCCGCATTAAAACAATCACAAAGCTCAACTGCGAACGGAAGCTAGAGGCATTGTGGAAAGAGTGGCACTTACTCCAAAAGAGCAGAAAACGAGAAACTGACGCCGGAGGAAAACGGCAGAAGTTTTCGGACAGTGTGGACAAGCTGTGGGATATCGGAGCATCTGACGCTGTCGAAGATATAAAGAAGAATCGACTGCTGTCCGACAAGGACAAGAAAGAAGACATTGACTTCTACCTCGATCAACGTGGTCCTCGGGTGGCAACGATGAGCGGGAACGATAAAGTTTTCGCTGTAAAAAGAAAGCTACAGGAAGGAAGAAAACGTCCTCGCCAGGAGCCGCAAACTTCAAAGTGTGCATACGAAACCGGAGATGAGGCCATGGAGAATGATGATACTGGCATGTCAGGAGAGTCGGAGACAGAACTAGCGTTCCCCCTGCCGAAAGAGCCAAGTGTGTCTGTCAATCTTCCTCGACGCATCCTTAATGCACCTGCTGTCATGGAAGTGGCTGATCGTTTCCGCATGTCCAATAATCAGGTGCGTATTGTGTATAGTATTCATCGATAGCGTCAGTTTTAAAGTGTCCCGTAACCCACATGTATTCTTGACAGTTTCCTTTCCACTTTCCATTCTCTACATAGGTAGTAAGCATTGTGGCTGCTATCACACGTTCGGCGGATCCACCAGCAGACCTCAATCAGTTCAGCATCTCGAAAGAAACGGCTCGCCGGGGAAGAGTGTCACATCGCCGTGAAGTGGCGACGGCTGTGAAGGACTCCTTCACGCCACCGAGGCACACTGTTGTCCACTGGGATGGCAAAATGGTCAAGGTCAGTTGATTAAGTTTTCATAGCTATCAATTTAGTAATGAGATTCATGAAGCATAATGTCAATTAAAAAGAGAACTGAATGTGAACAAAAATAGGTTACTTTACAACCATGAAGCAAATCTCATCTCCGGGGCTCCTCATTGCACAGATTGTTTAAGTTATTGTTTCTTTCTTCATTATTTGTCTACTATTTGTTGATTTTTTTGAAAAGTATAGGTGATCGTGGTTTTTCCCATTATTTGGCACTATACTAGTACATTGGTATTACCTGTATACAGGCACAACTTTTAAACCGTTAGTCGTATGACATTGGAAGGCACACCAAACGACTTCTCTCATCAAGAGGATTCAGAAAACATCCCTACTTAATGATTTATCTTGATTCAGTAAAATGTTAAAAAGTACGCATTTAAAAAAAAAAACTCGTAATTTCAAGGTCGATGCGAGACCCCTAAATATTGATCAATTTTTGTAAAAATGGTACCAATGTGCTAGTATAGTGCCAAATAATGGGAAAAACTACGATAACCTATACTTTTAAAAAAAAATTGAAAAGTGGGCCACCCTAATGTACAATCATGCACCAACACCTCGCACCATTAAGGTAACACCAGAGAGACATTATAACCAAATACTCCATTCCATACCACCCCCCACAGACATCACACAGTACAGAAAACACATACACACACACCTAACCCACAAAGCACTGACACGACTCGGTCCGAATGCGGTCCTAGGTGCGAAGCCGCCACCCATTAACAGGTCAGAGATCAGCCTGAGCAGATCGGATGGAGTTAACTTAGCACGATTCCGATGTGGACATCACCCCAACTTACGGACATATAAACACAGACTAGACAACTCCATAGACGACACCTGCCACCTGTGCCAAGACACACCACAAACAATTGAACACATTATGACGGACTGTACCGCTCTAGCACAACAACGAACACAACACAACATCAATAGTGCGCTGAACCTCTGGTCCACTCCGGAGAGGGCGATCGGTTACCTGCGTGCCGCCGGCTTGCTCGATCAAGGTGGGCTGATCGGCTAAACAACAACAACTATTAAGCGAGCCTAAACATAGAAATAAATGCCCTTTGCTTTGTTTCAAGTTTTTACTCGAGCGCGTTAAGATTTTCATTGTTGCGTTCTTTTCAGTTATTCGATCAGTACAACTATAGAAACGAACGTAGCAATAAAAATCTTAAGCTTCACATCCGAACCCACCGTATCAAGATTTGTGAAGCTTAAGATTTTCATGGTTGCGTTCTTTTGACAGAAAACTATTGACTCCCCAGTAATTAGGGGGCCTGGGGCCTCCCAGTTACTGAGGTCGAAGGCCCCGGTACCGCAGGGGCCTAGACACTCTGCGTTTGAAAGATGGAAGGTCATAGGCAGGGGGAAAGATGGATTGAGGAAGATTGTTCCAAAGTTGACTGGTTGAGAAGATGAAAGCTTGAAAATAGCGATTAATCTTTGCGTTACAGAGTTGGACAGAAAAGGAATGAAAAAGTGTAGAAAGTCTGGTGCGGCGTGCTCTCCTTAAAGGAGAAGGCATGCAGTTAGAGAGTTCAGAAGAGCAATGTACGTTATAATAGCGATAGTAAAGAGAGAGTGAGGCAACATTGCGGCGAAGAGAGAGAGAGATTGAAGGCAATCAGTAAGAGGCGGGGAATTGATGAGACGAAAAGCCTTTGATTCCACTTGGTCATGTTCGGCTGTGTGGGTTGAGCCACCCGACACATGAGAAGCATACTCCACGCAGGGGCGAACAAGACCCCTGTACAGAGACAGCAACTGAGTGAGAGTGAAGAAACCGCGGAGGCGGTACAGCACGCCTAACCTCTTTGAAGCTGTTTTAGAAAGAGAGTATACGTAATCTTTCCAGGAAAGATCACGAGAAAAGGAAACGCCAAGAATATTGAGAGAAGAGGAAGGATTGAGTTGTATGTTGTTGAAGTTAAGGGGATAGTTGTGTAGAAGATTGTGACGGGTAGACAGATGGAGGAACTGAGTTTTTGAGGCATTGAAAGCCACATGGTTTTCTCTGCCCCAGTCAGATATAGCAGAAAGATCAGAGGTCAGGTGTCCCATAGTCGTCCTATGCGAATCATGAAGTGACTGCTGTGAGGGACGCTTTGGGAAGCGGGTGGAGAAGTGAAGAGTGGAATCATCGGCATAGGAGTGAATAGGACAGGAAGTGCGAATTAAAAGATCATTAATAAATAAAAGGAAAAAAGTGGTTGACAGGACAGAACCCTGAGGAACACTACTGTTCATAGCTTTAAAAGAACAGTGGCCATCTACAACTGCAGCTGTAGATCGGCCAGAAAGGGAATTAGAGATGAAGGCACAGATAGAAGGATAGAAACCGAAGGAGGGCAGTTTCGAAATTAAAGATTTGTGCCAGATTCTATCAGAAGCTTTTGATATGTCTCGCGCAATAGCAAAAGTTTCACCGAAATCCCGAAAGGAGGATGACCAAGAGTCAGAGAGATATGCAAGAAGATCGCCAGCAGAGCGTTCATTGCGGAACCCATACTGACGATCTGAAAGAAGATTGTGAGAAGAGAGGTGTTTAAGAATCTTCCTATTGGCGCTTATCCTACCTTTTGAACAGAAGTTTTTAAGCCAGTGAGAACTTAACATTCACTTTAAGTTCACGAACCATTTGCATTTTGAGTATAGCTTTACAGATTTGGTCTCACTGGCTTTGAATATGAAGCTCAAAAATTTTATGACTGGTATTTTTGCATATTTATGGACTGACTTGCTTTTCCTCTATTTCACAAAAGAATATAAAATTTTGTACAAGCATGGCCTGATCACATGCACAAAATTATTCTCTATTTCTGATCACAAACAACACAAATTGTAAAATAGCCAAAATTTTGTTTTTGCGTGTTGCTCTAAACGTTTTTGTAGTGAACAAATTTGTTCGATGTTTACATCAAATTATTCGCGACGACGTCCTCTATCTTTTGGCGTAAAGTGAAGTGCGTGGGGTGTAGTTTCTTCTGAAAAAAGTTATAAACTTCAGAAGAGCCGTCTGGGTCAAAAAAGATTTGTCTACGCACTACTGTGAGTGAACGATGATTCTCTCTCTCCTCTCTCTCTCTCTCTCTCTCTCTCTCTCGGGTAAATGCAAAGTGATGCACATTGGCTACGCCAATCCCAAGTCGGACTACTCGATGTTGGGGAACAATATCGAGGCGACTGATTTGGAAAAGGACTTGGGTGTGCTAATCAGCAGCGACCTTAAGTTTACCAAACAGTGCGTAGAGGTGGAAAAGAAAGCCCAGAAGCTGTTGGGTTATATCAGGAGGCAATTTCAGTTTCGGAACAAGGAGATTGTGCTCTCTGTACAATTCCCTGGTTCGACCGCACCTGGAGTATGCTGTGCAGTTCTAGTCGCCCACCCTCAGGAAAGATATTGAGAGGCTGGAGCGAGTGCAGGCGAGAGCCAAAAAGTTAATCTCTTCCGTAAGGCATATGGGCTACAATCGACGGTTACGCGCCCTGGACTTGTTTTCGCTGGAAACTCGGAGGCTGCGCGGTCAACTGATCGAGGTTTTGAAGCTCTTACTCGGGTTCAGCGATGTCGATTTTAGAAGCATGTTTAGTTTAAATGATAACCCAACTCGCAACAATGGTTGGAAGTTGGATTTGAAACGGTTTAGGACTAGTGTGTGTGTGAATTACTTTACGTATAAGATCTGTGACACGTGGAACAGTTTACTTTCAGAAGTTGTGAACAGTTCTTCTGTTGATCATTTCAAGAAAAGGTTAGACCAAATCTTGCACACTATTTGAGTGTGTAGAAAATTTTCCCTAGCACCCGTTGCCATTGGTACCTCCTCGGTATGGGCCGCAAGGCCTTTTGATGTACTTCTTTTCCTTGTAACTCTCTCTCTCTCTCTCTCTCTTATATTTTGCATTCTATGTCCACCCCACCCCTATTTCGGGGGTCTTTTAATTCCTAACCCCACTACCATTTCCTATGTTAGATTTGCTTGAATGCATTCCCGAATGTTTTAAGTTTGTTTTCCCCTATTTTAAAAGTCTCTTTGATCCGCGTTCTTACTTTATTCGTTGTGTAATATGGTTTTACTCTACCAGCGGATATAAATTTTTCATGCGCGCAAGGATATTACGCATATTATATTCACTTTGTGATTTAAATTGCATGGGAGGAAATAAGAATGAATAAATAAATAAGTAAATGAATAAATTGGATATTAAGATGCATGATTTGCATGCAAGAAAATAAAATCTTAGTTTAGTGTGTTAACAGTGAATTTTATTTACGCAGTTCTGACGCGTTTACATAGATTAGAAAAATCTTGATTCGAAAATGAATACACGAGTAAGGAAACGAAGCTTTTGGGGATATTGGAGGATAGAGTTGTTCTTACGGAACTGTATCCTTATGAGAAATATGAAGACCAAGGTAAGAGTCTGAAATTTATTCTAAACGTTTCAACCCGTAGCAGGGATCATTTTCAGTAAAAAACTAAAACAAAATGGAATAGTCAAATGCGATAAAAGAAAGTCGGCTGAAAAAGGACAAAGGAAATTAAAGTATGTAATGCTACTGAATGGGATTAAAATATTATCTAAAGCCTGTGGCGAATATACACTATATTTGGATCTTTTCGGTTTGATGGCCTGTAATATTTTTTAACATTACTTGCTTTTTATTTTTCAGTTTTAATCGAGGATTTCAAAAATAACATTCATGTTTTAGAGAAACAAATAGTGAGGCAGTTATATGCAAAATAACAAATTTAAAATATATATTTTTAAACCGTATTGGGATCTTTTTTGGTTTGACGGCCGGCGGAAAAAAACGAGTCAAGCTACGGGACCGTCAAATTCTAGACTACCAACTGGTTAGGTTAACTGAATGCCAAGTTAGGTTAACAGAATGCCCAGTTAGGTCAACTGTACGCCCTTGACGATTGGTTAGTTATGTCATGATATTTTCGTTAGTTTACTGTCAAAACAAACGAAAATATCATGACTTAACCTAACCAATCGTCATGAGCGTAAAGTTGACCTATTCAGGGATTTTGGAATCTTAAAGCGTGTATGATATTCTGTAAACTAAAATGTATAACTGCTTCACTATTTGTTTCTCTAAAACATGAATGATATTTTTGAAATCCTTGATTAAAACTGGACAATAAAAAACAAGTAACGTTAAAAAATATTCCAGGCCGTCAAACCGAAAAGATCCTATATTTGAAAAATTGTTGTAAATAATTGATCTCGTAGTGAAATGAGATCTAGTCTGAACATATCGGTAAACTAACTCTTTATGTATCTTTCATTTGATGTTTAACATTTTGAAACTATTGAACTATAATAATTATTTCGGAGAAGGGTAGTAGTCTTTTTTTCTATAGACGGTAGGTGTGAAGCATTCAGGATTGCGAATAATTGAAACATTAAGAAATGATAGGTTTCTCACAGTTTTCATCTTTTTTTTTATACAGGAACGAGGGGCCAAGGGCGAACCCTCGAAAATGTCCCCCCGCCCCATAGATGGAAAAGGAGAGAGTCGAAATCAAGGTCTCCGAGGCTGTTAGAAAACTAATATTTTTTAAAATTTTGAAAAGAATATGTAGTGTAAGATGAAAGGGATCTTTTCCGTTTGGTGCCCACCATTAAAATTAAAATTAATTATTACCATTTCATGTGTACCTTTTTACGCTGATTTCAAAATATATAATTTTTTCCGATAAATGAATAATAAAAACGTTACAGCCAACGTTTGAATTCGTACATTTAAATTAACTGGTATGTGTATGTTTGCAGAGATTGTCACGTTAACAAAACTGACCAATTGGACCGTTTGCATTCTATGGGCAACATTGAAATGAGAGAAATTAATATTTTTTAAACTTATTTTAAACTTTTTATTAATAACTCAGTACAGTTTGAAAGGAGAAATTTAATTTATTTAATTTAACAGCTATTAACATAAATAAAAACAAAAAATGTTTGTAATTTCTTCAAAAATTTGATGATAATTTGCGTTGAAAATTGGACGTAGGCTATAGGCCAGGGGTGGCGAACCTTTTTACAGTCGCGTGCCAAAAAAAACATGTAAAATAAAAAAAAATTCGCGTGCCCACCAAAGTTTATATATATTACACCAAATTATAAACATTAAGTCTATTATTTTACACTCATTTTTTTGGATAACAATTTCTCTGCTTAGGCGTGCCAGGCAAATTTGATCGCGTGCCCAAATGGGCACGCGTGCCATAGGTTCGCCACCACTGCATATGCCATATTATTCTTAGTTCGCGCAAAGACCTAGGCTATATACATTCGTGACACTTTTAAAGCATAAAAGGAACAGAATGGAAGACTGGAATATTACAAAAATAATTACAAACTAACAAAAATATCACAACTTAACCTAACCAATCGTCAAGGGCGTACAGTTGACCTAACCTGGCATTCAATTAACCTAACCAGGCATTCAATTGGCCTAACTGGGCATTCAGTTAACCTAACCAGTTGGTCAATTTTAATGTCATATATATATAGTGGAACCTCGGTGTTCGAACGAACCGGACCTCGAACAAACCGGAGTCCGAACAATTTTGTTCAGAAAAAATTGACCCGGTCTTTGAACGTTTTCTGGAGTCCGAACGCTTGGAGGAAGTTGTTGCCTGACTCTGTGGCAAGCAGAGACTTTGAGGCAGAGCCAGTGGTTCCGGAAATCATCTCCCTAGGTGGGTCTATGGGGTTAAAGGTGAACCAGGAGGATGTGGAGGAGTTGATAGATGACCACAGCAGGGAACTCAAGACAGAAGAACTTCAAGATCTTCTCAAGGAGCAGGAAGAGGAACTGGCAGAGGATTTTTCTTCACCGGATGATGAGGAGGAGGTTCGCACTGCCAAAATTTTCACTGATGAACTTAAAGAGTTGTTTTTTAATTGGTCAAAAACGTAGAGCATAGTGGAGAAATGGCACCCTGACATTGCTCTGGTGAGCCACAACATCAATTCCTTCAGTGATAATGTGGTTGAACACTTTAGGAAGATTATGAGGGGTAGGCAGACACAGACGACATTGGACAGATTCCTTTTAAAACAGAAAAAATGATTACAGTATATTGTGGGCTGTTTTTTGGGGGTAACTTTTCGTGGCCAGAACGAATTAATTACATTTACATGTATTTTAATGGGAAATACTGTTTCGGACATCGAACTTTTCGCAGTTCGAACACCACCTAGGAACCAATTAAGTTCAAACACCGAGGTTCCACTGTGTGTATATATATATATATATATATATATATATATATATATATATATATATATATATATATATATATATTATGTAATCTATTTTGCATTTTTATTGCCCTATTATGCAAAATGTTCGCATTTCTCCAAAAAAAGAATGTTATTTTCGTATTCAGAGGGTCAAAATGCACTATTGGTGCTATTTTCAAAAGAATCTGGTGGTGGGCTCCAAACGGACAAGACCCGATAAATGTATGTGTAGTGAGGAATTGAGGGAGAAGTGTGTGTTTGAGAGCATGTTGGACTGCTCACAGCGTAGATAAGACACGGAAAAAGATCAGCTAAGGAGAACAGTGACAGGAGAAACGGGACTTTCAGCACTCCCTGTCTCCTGCCTAACGTCACTTCCCCGGAGTAATTCCCTGGTCGATTGATGTCTACAGTCTCCTCTTCAATCTAAAGGTTGAACGTTAGGTTGGGGTGATAAAAATTTGGAAGTGTGTTCTTTACGTTGAAATATTAGAAAACAATGGTCAAAGTAACGTTTGTACACCAGAGACTGAAATTTTTGGGAGCAATTTTCAAGCCAGACAGTTCGTGATGAGCAAATAAAACTATTAGCAAAGGAGGGTTTAAGGGGTGACCCAATTGCCATACTATCAATTTGCCGGTATAAAGTATTGTTAAAAAAATAGAGTACCCTCCACTGAGAGCTCAAATAAACGAAGAAAAGTTGGTTTATCTATTCCAAAGATATTGTGACTTTCCTTCATATTTGATTATTTTTTGTTTGTTTTTTACTGATGATCCCTACAACGGGTCGAAACGGTTAGAATAAATGGTCAGTACTCTTACCCTGGTCTTCATATTCCCCATAAGGATACTTAAATTTGAGAGAACTGTATAAACACACACACAGTCAACTTTAGTAGAAATAAAAAGATATCTCTTACAAGTCTCAACTTCAATAGCTGAAAGTGTATTCACGGCGAGCGATGTTTGCGAAAGACTGCCGAATTTAAGTATTGCGAATGACAGGTACGTGGTTGTAGGCGGGCCTATACTTTATGTTCAGACATGAATGGTACAATGAAACAAAACAAAGATTTTGACAGTCTTGTGACAGTCTTGTGAAACGACTGTCGTGGTATTTCTAGGATTTAGGCTTAGTTAGAGACAGATGTTGACGTTTGCCTTGACTTTACACACTATGAGGTGTCAGTTTATTTTACTTTTGGTAGACTGCAAGTCATAAAAAGATGATTGTGACAATGATATGAGACCTGAGGTCCCGTATATTGTTTACCTGGGTTTACTTGTGAATGACGAGAAGGTAGATATGACTGGTGTGTTGCTAACTATGACTTTTCATTCCATTCATTTCATTTCATTTCATTCCACTTCATTCCATTCAGTTGGTTGATACTTCTTAAAAAAAAAACCTCTGTTTATTTCATACTTTGACGCTTGAAGGGACGCTGCGGTCGCAAATTTATAAAATTTTCGTGTTTGGTGAAATTGTTTAAAGTTACCGTTAAACGTTGTTTAATCAACTATTGGAGCAGAATATATCCCTTGGCCCCCTCCCTCAGTCTGCAAGAGGGGCTCTCACTTCTTTCCACAATCAGGTGAAGATCCGCACTACCATCGTCTACCCTGTTGCGTACATTTGTAAGTGTGTTTGGAGAGTAGGTGGATGGGTACTTTCTCCTCCTCTAAAATCTTAGATAACAAATAAGTGCTTTATTGTGCTTGAAAGAATCATTTTAAAGTAATAAAATCGAATAAAACACACACACACACACACACACACACACATACATATATATATATATATATATATATATATATATATATATATATACAGGGTGAGTCAAAAGTAGCGCCCGATTTCTGTCAGTTGATTGTTTGTTTGCTATTTGTATTACAGTGTACAAGAAGGTAGAAATAAATGAATGACATGTTTATCTAACCATCTAACTAACCATCTAACTTATCTAACTAAGAAAATTAATAATCTGCAAGACAATTATTAACAACATGACTTCCCAGAAAGAATCTATCTGACAGCCGAAAAAACAGAAATCGGGCGCTACTTTTGACTCACCCTGTATATATATATATATATACATATATATTATATATATAATATAATATATATGGGAATGAACTCAGAATAGTCCCCTGAGTTTTTTATGATACACACAGACAGTGCATGGAACAAGGAACTCTTCTGGGATAATTAAATCCACTATAGTCCGAATAAGTAATGGTTTCAGTTTTGGTTTTTGGCTAAAAATATAATAGTTACCCCCTTTTTCTTTGATGTATTAAATCTGACGTGAAGGCAGCGAGTCTTTTGCTTATATTGAGGTTCTAAATGTAGCAGGGCTAGGCTGCTTTAAACCCTAGATCCATGTCCCAAAGCTGGATCCTGTCTGCTTTGCAGATAGCTGGTGAGGGAAGCTATATTTATGGGACCTCTTTGCGAGTGACCCGTTGCCCACGTCGGGCTAGCATCACGAAAAAGAAAAACTATGGTATTTGTCATTTACCATTACTTATTCGGACTATAGTGGATTTAATTATCCCAGAAGAGTTCCTTGTTCCATGCACTGTCTGTGTGTATCATATATATATATATATATATATAATACTGGTAAAAAGTTTGGAAACCTCTGCCTGTACAATTTATGTAATTTCTCCTTATTAACCAATAGAGTTATTTTAGTAGACTAATGTCTGTTCCTATAAATAGACTATTGTTCTAAATGTACAAAATTTAGTAATTTAGATTATTTAACCCAATCATATTTCGTTATTTTGTTATAGTAATCAGGTTTTAGTCCTAAAATAGAAAATAAAAAACCTGATTAATATAACGAAATATGATTGAGTTAAATAATCTAAATTACTAAATTTTGTACATTTAGAACAACAGTCTATTTACTCGTATAGGAACAGACATTAGTCTACTAAAATAACTTTATTGGTTAATAAGGAGAAATTACATAAATTGTACAGGCAGGGGTTTCCAAACTTTTTACCAGTACTGTATATATAATTTTGAAGCTTTGATAAGAGAGAGAGAGAGAGAGAGAGAGAGAGAGAGAGAGATTTTAAATGGTCATAAATCACAGTAGCAGAAAATAAAAAGTAGGGTACGGAAACTTTTGAATTTCACCTTTTTTTTTATTATCTTCAAATTCTTTGATGTTTTGCATTAATATGTTGGAGTTAAACAAATATTTTATTTGTTAACTTTTTTTAAACGAACGGTAAACTTTTCATAACTATCGTATGCATGGTACAAAAGATAAGGATGAATATAACTGAAATATTTCTCTGTACGAATACTTATGAGCGCCACTGCAATAATAATTTCATTGTGCTTTGCAACATAACTTATATACAGAGAGTAACATATAATAACGCACATCTTTATATATATATACGTACGATAGTGTAACAGTTAGTGCATTCCTAATATATGTAGCGTAGTAGAATAGACAATATAAAACAATAGTAACAGCAACAGCAACAACAACAATACTAATATCAATATTACAATTTATTATTTTTTTGTAAGAGTTAATGATGCACATCAGTTGCTACAGGAAGCATACATATTAGGGTGTGTCAATTTTGTCAACTTTTTTCAAATCAATTTTGGTAGTGAAAATATAGTCTTTTCATGTCAAAACTTGAAATTGGCTAACTAAAATCAAATAAAATAACCCTTACCTACATCAATTTTACCTTAAAGTTTCAGAAATTGACTCTTTTACTAAAAAATAGGACATAAATTGATTAACTATTCATCTGTCACAGAATTATCCCACTGATCGCATATGGAGTGTTTTCAAGGTCATATAGTTGTTGTACAATGTACAAGTCACAACATGAATAGAACTGTCCCTCACTCTCAGTCCTCAGTTGCCTCTTAGATGTCATAGACGGTGGTTTGCTGTTATTGCTCTTGTACCTACTTCATAGTTATTCTACTAGACGAGTACTACAGTTTAACTGTAAGTATGGATTATTGATTATTACAATTATTTGTTATTATCATATTCTTCTGTCGAATTATGTTGTAATCCCATGAAATATTTTTTTATTGAATTTTAGAACATCGAATGACTAAACTTTGAAACATCGTAATTGATATAAAATACTTAAATGTTTTTCTTTCTTTTCAGATATTCCTAAGATACCAAAATTGAAGACAAGAGGTCAGTCGTCATGCCACTTGAGCCTGTTAGTCGGTACAGGCAAGGAGCTTCCCGTATCAGAACTACCAACAGTGCGAGACATGCTGAGACTAGGGTTACTCCTTCGTGAACAAAATACAAAGGATAGAAAGAACTACACAGAGAAAGAGCTCATAAGGGACATGATTCCCCCTCTTCTGCATCAGTAGAAAAAAGCTGTTATTCAAACCACCTGTACTCAATCAGTATAGAACTATTGAGCTAAAATTAACAAAGCTGTGGCACAAAGCAGTTGAGACATTACTTGGTAAAGGAAAACTAGCAAAGAAAAATAAATTTCTGCACACACTTGATACTCTTCTTGACATTTTTAACTGCCAGTGTCCCATAGAGTTGTGTTCTGAAGCCAATTGTTCTCCCTCATGCAGAAGAGAACCTCACTCTCACATTGATTGTCGCTGTCCTCGTGAGAAGAAGATCCCTGTTTTGGAGCTGGCTTTCATAAAGGCGCAGAGAACAAAGGCAGGAGGCCAAGCAAATATGCAGATTGGTTCGGCAGATTATTCAGAAACCAAAAAACAGATTGTTATTGCTAATAAAAAAGAGAAAATCCGAGAGAGGGAAGAAATGAAGAAAAAGAAGAGTGAAGAAGCCACCCAAAGAGATGAAGAGCTCTATCAAGAGGTTTCTCACTTCTTTGAAAGCTCTTCAGATGAACAGAAAGAAGCAACATCAGATGATAGCTCCAAAATGCCATCTGAACCTTCGCCGAAGAGAATGAAATACAACACTAAAGACATCTCAAACATTGCCCTTGCCAGTATTCGCCACCATACAGGGCTACGAGAGAGTGCAGAGATTGCCACTGCCGCTTGGATAGATGCAGGCCTCATCAGCCGAGAGGATACATCCTTAGTGATAGATCATAATAAGATAAGAAGAGCACAAGAAAAAATAATGAAGGAAATATCTGATCAGCGTGAAAAAGATTTGAAGGAGGAAGGTCTCTCTTGCCTTTTGTTTGATGGAAGAAGAGATGACACAATTGTTCTCCTAGAGGTAGAGGGAATGGACAGAAAGTTTCCCGGTCTCATCAAAGAAGAACACTACTCTGTGTGTTCCAACCTGGTGGCCGCTATTTGTTTCACTTTGTTCCTGAAGCAGAAGTAAAGGCAAAAAACTGCAGAGGCAATTGCTGATCAAATAATATGTTGGCTTCAAGAAAGAAGACTTGACAGTTCACTGCAGGCCGTTGGTGGGGACTCAACTGCGGTGAACACTGGATGGCAGGGCGGTGTTATGACGCATTTAGAGAAAAAACTTGGAAGAAGGCTTGTTTGGATTGTATGTGATTTGCACACAGGGGAACTACCTCTTCGTCGTCTCATCCGGGAACTTGATGGTCCTACAAAGAGCAACAACAAGTGGTCAGGCCCCCTTGGCAACATGCTAGATGAAGCAACGGAATTAGAAATAAATACAAAATTTCCAAAGGTCGAAGTAGGCCCTCCCCTTCCAGTGTTGTCTGAAGAAGTTATCAAAGGCCTCAGCACGGATCAATCTTATGCTTATCGTATTGTCCAAGCAATTAGATCAGGAGAGTTGCCTCAAAATCTGGCTCTCTTGGAGATTGGACCCGTAAGTCACAGTCGTTGGTTAACTACAGCGATTCGTTTCTGCAGGATTTGGGTTTCCAAACATGCACTGAAGGGCAAAATGCTACAGAATTTGATGTTGATTGTTGAATTTATTATTGGGCTTTATCTTCCTCACTGGTTCAATGTAAAACTTAATTCAATGTGGATGGAGGGGCCCAACCGCATCTTGTTTCAATTACAGCTACTGAGAACCCAAAGGAAAGTAGTGGTGGACATCGTGTTACCTGTGGTGAGAAGGTCCGCTTGGTATGCTAGGCCAGAGGCAGTTTTGCAAGCAATACTCTGCAGCCAATGTACCAAAGAGCGAATTGAGGCTGTGGAAATCATTCTAAAGCTTAGAGGAACATCACTAGATGATGACCAGCTGGGAGACTGCTCTGTTCAGACAAGGAAGGTACCTCCGATAAACGTCAATGCCACGAAATTGTTAAAATTAGTTAACTTGAGTTCGGAAGTTTTGGAGCCACCACTGACAACATGTATAACAAACAAAGATTTAACACAACTTAAAGAGGCCCCAATGCAAGTGCCAAAGTGGCCTTCTCACACTCAGAGTGTGGAGAGATGTGTAAAAATGGTCACAGAAGTAGCTAATCAAGTTTACAGTCACGAGAGGCGAGAAGGCTACATCAAAGCGCAAGTAGCAAGCCGAATGCTGATGTCAAGGAACCGCAGCAAAAAGGACATGACTGCATTGGTTACTTTCAAATAAAGACTTGAATGATATCTTATTTCCACTTTAAATGTTGATAGGATGTTTGCGCACATTTGTTATTTTGTTACGAATTTACGGAAAAATGGAATTTTTGAATTAAAATTGATGTAGGTAGGAGTTATTTTTTATTGTTTTTGAAGCAAGGATATTATTTTGTATGCCAAATGATTACATTAAATTGCTACCAAATCACATGATTTTCAATTTAGTCATTTCACCCCCAAAATTGACACACCCTAATACATATACACACTCATACACGCACATGTGACATGTATACACATGTTAACCCCTCCGTCTATGGCCTTGGGCGGTTCGAGGTTGACGGGGGTTCTGGTTAGGCGGCAGCAACGGATTTGTTACTTTGGAGTAGCTGGTGTATGGAATCGCAGTAGTTTCTCGTATACTACTCTCCGCTTTCTTCTTGTAGTGGATCGGAGGATTCTGTGAAACTTACTAAATTCTCTAATGGTTCCCCGATTCTTCTTGTAGCGTATCTGGAAATTATTTTTTTCTATTTTAAGACTAAGTTCTCTGAAGAAAGCAAGGCTCGAAGGAGAAGACAAAGATATTCTCTTACTGTAGTTTACTGCCAAAATGTTACAGGTAATGTTCAGCCTCTAAGTCAGATCAGACAAAATCAGAATGAACATTTGAAAAATTATTTAACTTTATATACCCAAATTTTGGTGACATTATTATTTAATGTTGACCTATTTTGTTTTTTATTCTCAATAGGCTGAATTAGTTTGAAAAATATTTGAAGATAAGGTAAATATTTTAGCTGTAGCGATGTCTAGACAGATAAGCAAGATATTTGAAGATGAAGCCATATTTTTATTTTAAGCCGCATATTGACAGATCTCATGTCATCATGATCTGCCGAGTTAACTAAAAATGAAAATTGAAATATGCATTTTATTATGGATTAAAATTAAACATGCATATGAGCCAAAATATGCTTAAATTTTACAATTTAGTGTTAAGCAAGATATGACTTCATCTTTTACAACGAAGAGAAATGTATAGAGAAAATGAACATTGCAGAATTTAACAAGATTACATTATTAAGCTAAATCTAAAATAAATTATTAAGTAATTTAAAAAAATAATAATTCATCAAATATTCAGCAAAAATAAAATAGAAAGAAAATATAAATTTATCTGAACTTGCGTTTTATATACAATTAAAGTGTTACGCGAGGTTGGACTTTCTATGCGAAAATGAATATAAGAAAAAAATGAATATCAGACTATAAGAATATACGAATATAAGAAATGTTCATTGTTCATTTTTACACACATACACACTCACGCACATACATGTGTGTGTGTGTTGTGTGTGTATACATACGCGCACACACACACACACACACACAGACATACTGTATATACATACATATGTGTACACACACACACACACACACACACAGGTACATGCTGCATTTATGTCCATAAATAAGCACCCGCATACATGTAGTATACACACATACCCATTATACATTTAGACAAATGGGATGGTAATGCCTTCATATATTTACGTAGCAAAGAACTGCCATTAACAATCAAATTTTATGCTTTATTGGCAGGAGTCGTCGTTTGGTAAATCTTGATAGATAATGCAAAGTAGCGAAGTTATGTACACTAGCTTTAAAGATATAGAGGCAGAGAGAGAAAAGTACATGGAGAGAATCTGTTGGAAGCTTCAAAAATTTGTTGAGAAATACATACAGTATGGATATTCAGTTAAGATTACACATTCACATAATTACACATAATTACATATAGTATTCAGCTGAAATTATATTTTCGGATTTATTTAGATATTAGATGTTGAATTATAATTAAATATTATACTCGTATAATTAAACTATCGAAATATTAATTACCTTCCTTATATCTTAACAACTTTAGATGCCTTGACCATGCTCATATTTGGTTTTATTTCACTGGTTATTATTATTTTTGTTTTGCTATATTGTTATTGCCACTATATTTAGTAGCCATAAAGTCTGAAAACGTAGGACATTTTTCCCAAAACTGTAAATTATTTGCAACGGAGAAAAAAATTATCTTAATATTTCCTGTTTCCAAACTTTATTGCCACCCTGTAGAAATATGGAAATATAATATGTAAACAAGATTACGTAATTTTTTTTATTGATAAGACGGGATACAGAGTTATGGCTTGGATGAGTTGATAAATTTGTCTTTCAGTTTTCTTTGGAAGATTTTTAGTGTCCTAGATTGCTTTATTTCTTGATCAAGTGAATTCCAAAGGTTTGGACCAGTTGAGGATAAGGATCGAGTCGCACAATAAGAGTATAATTCGATTTTCTGATGTACGTGTCTGATTGCCTTGTGTTCAAACGGTGTTGTGTTTGAGAATCTAATATTTTGTTTTGGATGATTTCTGAACCATATTATGGGCAATTTGATACATATACAGTATGAGGCAATGTTTAGTGTGTAGATTTCTCCTAGTTTGAGAATTTTTAACTCTTAGAACATTTGATCTGTACTTTCATTATGCTTGTTCGGTGTGGGTACACCATGGTGAAGTATATACTAGGGGCACTCAATATATTTTGCCCCACCCTTTTTTCTTAGCTAAATAATAGGCCATGGAGCTGAAATGAATTTTGAGCCGTAAGTTTGAATTTTCTGTGCTTCACATAACCGGATTTTTCCAGTTTGAACCTCCCCTCCTTGTATAGAACCGCTTTTAAACGCCCTTGTATAATACCGATGGTTAACGCAGTTTCGAAAATGGCGTCTGACAGTGATGTGCGTCTAAACAGAGAACTGTTATCGAGTTCTTAACCGCAGAAATATTCACAAACGTCAACAAAACGTTTATGGAGATGCTGTTGTTGGTTGAGGCACAGTTGGACGTTGGTCTAAACGTGTGAGATCATCGGAGAGAGGGAGAGCCAGCCTCGATGATGAGCCACTCAGCGGTCACCCGGCATCGGCCGTGACATCTCACACTGTGCAACTTGCTAACAGCATCATTCGATCAAATCGGAGCGTCATATACAAGGAGCTATCACTGGAGCTAGGAATTAGTGAAGGAAGTGTGAATTCGATAATTCAGCAACTGGGATATTTAAAGGTGTGTTCACGGTTTAGTTCCTCGCAAACTGACTGAAGATCACAAAGCCCAAAGAAAAGAAATTGCTTCTGAGTCGTTGGTTCGATACGAGACAGAAGGGATGACTGGGGATGAGACTTGTGTACTCCACAGTGAACCTGAAACAAAACGCCAGTCCATGGAGTGGCATCACGCAGACTCCCCACGCAAGAAAAAGTTCAAAATGGCTCCCTCTGCAGGAAAGGTTATGGCCACCATCTTCTGGGACACGAAAGAGGTGATTCTGGTGGACATTATGAAGAAAGGACAAACAATCAACTCAGAGGCATATATTTCTACCCTACAGAGACTCCAGAGACGTATAAAGCGAGTTCGACCGGAGAGAAAACTGGAAGACGTCCTTCTTTTGCACGGTAACACAAGACCACACAACAGTTTGAAAACAAGAGAGGCCATCACAAAAATGCGCTTGACTGTGTTACCCCACCTTCCATATAGCCCGGATATGGCACCTTCAGACTTCCATTTGTTTGGGGCAATGAAGGATGCTATTCGTGGAAGAATGTTTCAGAGTGATGATGAGGTTGTTGAGGAGGTTAAGAGGTGGCTCTAGCGGAACCCAGTGGACTTTTACTAGCAAGGAATAAGGGTCCTTGTTTCGAGGTGGAGGAAAGCCGTAGAAAAGGATGGAGACTATGTGGAAAAATAAAAACTTGTAAAATAGGTATGTAACTACTTGTGTATAAAATTTCTGGAACTTACAGGGAAACTTGGAAAGAAAAAAAAAGGTGGGGAAAAATATATTGAGTAGCCCTCGTTGATCGAAGGACTTGTTTTGGGATTGCTGTACCAGCTTTCGTAATTATGAATGAGATCTTGACTAATTTGTTGCATAGATCTTCAGTGTGCTCTTTGAATGAGAGATTTGAATAGATGGTAATTCCCAGAAGTTTGGCCGATTACACTCGATGAACAGGGATTGAATTATGTATAGGTTTAAAGGGGCAACGATTTCTTTTTTTGTGATGACTGTATAAGCTGTTTTTTTAATATTCAAGGATAGTTTACTGGCATTAAGCCGTACATAAACACTTTGGAGTTCATTGTTAGTAGTCGTTTGGAGTGGTAGTGAATCTTTATGCGAGATTATGATTGAGATATCATCTTCATACTGGTAGCAGGAAGGGTTATTTAGTGACCTGTGGAAATCGTTTACATAAAGAACAGGATAGGTGCCAGAATGCTCCCTTGGGGTACCCCGTGGGAGATGCGTTTTGTCTGTGAGGTAAAAGAGTCCTGTGCTCTAAATTGTCCTGATAACCAAGTATGAGTTAAACCATCTTAAGGGCAGTCCTCTGAAGCTATAGTGTTCAAGTTTTTTTAAGAGCATATCATAAAGCACTGTGTCAAAGGCCTTAGCTAGATTAAGTAGGATGATTATTGAAGTTTTCTGTCGTTGAGATTGCAATAAAGTTACTCTAATGTTAGTTTATCGCGTCATTTGTCGTGTGTTTACTTAGAAAGCCAAACTGTTGTTTGAGTATGAAGCACTGTGTCAAATGCCTTAGCTAGATTAAGTAGGATAATTATTGAAGTTTTTTGTCGTTGGATTGCTATAAAATTACTCTAATATTACGGTTATCACGTCATTTGTCGTGTGTTTACTTAGAAAGCCAAACTGTTGTTCGTGTATGATTTTGTATCTGAATATGAATATTATTATTTGATTATACCGGGTGTCCCATTCGAAATGAAACAACTTTGAAACCTTATAATTTTTTATTGAATGATGCAAACAATGTAATATTGACACAACAAATAGTCAATGTCATAATGTTTCATACGATTTATGTGAATTATAACATTTAGACACATTAGATAATTACATTGTGCATAGCATAATATTTCCTTTTGTTAAGATCTTCACATGTTATATGTTGAACAATTTGAAGCTTATATGGATAGAGCTGCAGCCGCTTGCGCACGACTCTATGCACAGTTGAACAAGGAATCTGCAGTTCGACACTGGCACGACGGGTGGACTTTCTCGGGCTACTACCAAAGGCGCTGCGTATTCGTTCAATATCTTCCGATCTTGTTCGCCCTCCAGAGTGTTCCTTTAGAACACTGCCAGTCCCCTCAAATTTCTTGGTCCATGCATATAGGTCTCTTCTGGTGGGTGGTTCCTTGTGAAAGGTTGTACGGAATCGCCGTTGCACCAGAGTAGGGGACTTCAACTCAGCCATCCATAACGCACATTTCACTTTTTCTTGTGGGGTAAACAAAATTCAATCTGAAACAAACAAAAAACATTATGACAAAAACTTATGCATATGGTGTAGTAACTGGCAAAGTTTCAACATGCTCACATTAATACTTAAAAAATTACAGAGTTTCAAAGTTGTTTCATTTCGAATGGGACACCCGGTATATTACTCTTTGGTCTAGTTTACTGAGGGTTGGGAGGATGGAAGTAGGTCTGTAGTTTGAGGGGGAAATTTTATCACCTAATTTAAGATAGGGCATACTCTAGCCTTTTTTAGGCCGTCTGGGAATACATCATTTTGAATGAATAGATTTATAAGCTTTGAAAACTTGGCAGAATTAAATCTGAGCACCTTTGTAGATTCTGTTTGGGGTTGTGCCTATCGTACAAGTTTTACTTTTTAATTGTTTTATGGCTGTCATAATCAATGTTGTAAAGATCTTTGGTAATTTATTCTTTTTGAAAGGCTCACTTTGGGAACTAGTGGTTTAAGTAAATAAAATAAAGATATTTTCTTAATATTAAATGTGTATGACTTGAATATTTTTATCACTGAGATGATGGCTGCTAAACTTCATACTCTTACGTCTTATTATTATTATTATTATTATTATTATATGATATTTATTATTATCGCTGAGATCGCTGTATCGCTGAGATCACTGTATCGCTGAGATCGCTGTACCGCTGAGATCACTGTACCGCTGAGATCACTGTACCGCTGAGATCACTGTATCGCTGAGATCGCTGTATCCTAAACTTTTTATTATTATTTTATATTTGTATATGCTGTATACCGTAAGATCAGCGTTATTGTTTCTGGGAAGTGATTGTATCGAAGACAAATGGGCGTGAATGAACTTTAAAGTTAATCTTTTCATCATACTTTTTCCATCTTTCCAATAAAGCGACTTTCACAACTATCTTCCATCTGCAGTGGGTTGAATGTCGGAAATTATGGCGACGCTGAGAATGTCGTTTCCCATACTTTTATGTCACAATGAGTTCTTTGTATATGAAATACTGATTTAATGAGTTTTAAAAAATATCGGCGTTTATGGCGACAATGCGAATGTCGCTTACCGCACGCTCTTGTCACTTACAGATTCAATGATTCACTTCCTAGCTTTCGTGGATGAGTTCCCGTTTCACGAAATTTTTCCAAAAAGAGGTGACGCACTACGTACAGACAATGTCGCTTAGGATACTCTCTTATTATTCTTTTAGCACTGAAACTTTTTTCCTTGTGAAGAATTTTGATAGCAGTTTTGTCTGGCTCAGTTAAACATGCCATAAAAACAGAATTAACAACATTCCTTCGCTCACTACCAAATCAAAATTGATTGCCGTGACGACAATACCGTCTAGGACTAGGCGTACTTCACTTATTAGCCTGCCTATCCTAACCCTCTACAACCGACAACAATGCACCTACTAGCCTAACGAAAGCCTACCCTGAATCGACGAGTGATCCCAAAGTTAATCGTAAAATTACGATTTGACTATGCAATGACATGAATTTAGCAATTTTTTTTCTATTTTCACACTGTCAACTTTATTTTTGAACAACTATTGTTCAAACTGAATTTGTAAAAAGACTACTTATCCAATTTAAATAAACTACCTCTTATTGTTGGCACTGTGATACAGGTGACCACTTTTATGGGGGTACAGTGTGTATATATATATTATACACACACACATATATATATATATATATATATATATATATATATATATATATACAGTGGCGGATCTAGGATATTTCTTTGGGGAGGCAGCTGGTCCCTATACTGGTGCCCAGTATATAGCAAAGGAATACCACCTTTACCTAATGCACAAAAAACACAATGTAGCTGCCCTGTTTAAGTCAGTAAGCACTAATTGGTTAAAAGAACACACAGTCAATCTATGAGTCTTTTATAATATATATATATATATATGGGGGTAAATTTCACATTAAACTCGTGAAATGAATGAATGATGAATGATTTTTTCTTTTTTTCTTTTTCCCTGTGGGTTTGCATTATATATATATATATATAATATATATATATCACACACACACACAGTATAGAAGTCTTTTTTAAATAAGCAGAATGTTCCACTGCACCAAAAGCAGAATTTAGGAGACAAAGCCGTTTATTCGAAACGGTTCATATTGATTGAAGACCTTTCTCAATCCAATGGTGGGCAAAAAGTAATTGATTACAAAAAAAATTACTGATGTCTGAAAAGTAACTAAAAGTATAAAGTAGAAATTACTTCTCTGGATTAATTATAATATAATTAATATTATTAACTATATTATAATTAATAATATAATTAATTCAGAGAAGTAATTTCTACTTTATACTTTGTTACTTTTCAAACATCGTAACTTTTATTTGTAATCGATTACTTTTTGCCCACCACTGTCTCAGTCTCATTATATTACACAGGTCAACAAAAAAAAAATTTTTTTTTCGTTGCCAAGGAAATTCGTACGAATTTAGGGTATTTTGGGGTTGCTGAATTCCAAAATGAAAGTAGTTTTTTCCGAGTTGGCTCTAGTTCTTGAGATAATGAATACACTCAATTAATAGGAAACGTAACCATAACGCGTGCATATGGGAAACTATCGGAACATTCTAGATGGAGACCGAATAAAATGCCATTATGTATTTCATGTGTTTACTTTTGTATGATTTGAGACAATTTCAATGCGATTTGTAAGTAGGCTCCGCCTGAACATTAAATTTTTGCATTTTTACGTGTTTCAATGGGGTACCAATTATCTCATAAATTAGAGCCAATCTAGCAAAACCGATGTCATATTCGGAATCAGCACCACAAAGTTACCCCAAAATCACTCTAATATGATTGGCAATAAAATGAGTGTTGACCAGTGTTATCCATCCACTAAAATCCTTCAGGTTTGAAACGGAAACATCAACAAAAGCATAATTCTCTCTCTCTCTCTCTCTCTCTCTCTCTCTCTCTCTCTCTCTCTCCGCATAAACGAGATACCGACTTTTTTAAATCCATATATCTATTAAAACTAATTACTCAAACTTATTTTAACTCGACCTAACCTTGTTGCCATCGAACCAAGAGAGGCGTGATAAGTGTTTCAGACGCAAATGAGAGATCGGTTGTTGTTTTCTCTTAAGTCATTAAGCAGCGAGATACTCACTAATCTAGCCAAACCTAACCTAATTACGATTAACATATCTTTCATCTGACAATAAAAACGTTATTAGTTTACCCCATTACAGTTGTGAGTTATCACACACTCGGCCTCACTTACTCCAAGTTGTCGTTCACACAAACACACATTATATATATATATATATATATATATATACACATACAGGGTGTCCCATAAGTCCGGCATCATAGGAGAAATTCATAATTTTTCTATTTCTACAAATCATAATTCATATTTTTCTCTTTCTACAGGCCATAATGTCTGTGAGCAAGGAAGAACGAATCCAGATAATTCTACTCATAGGAAATCGGAGTCAAAGAGACTTTGCAACAAGTCTGCTAACACAACTCTGTTATTGGCTCGCGGTCTGGATGCAGTCTGTTAAATTCAGCAGCGTCCTCTCTTTGACTCCGATTTCCTATGAGTAGAATTATCTGGATTCGTTCTTCTTGCTCACAGACATTATGGCCTGTAGAAAGAGAAAATGAATTATGGTTTTGTAGAAATAGAAAATATGAATTTCTCCTATGATGCCGGACTTATGGGACACCCTGTATGTATATATATATATGTATATATATATAATATATATATATAATATATATAGGGTACCACTTTTGTAAATATACGGCTAAAATTTTTCTGCTTTTGTGAAAATGTGTAAAAAAAATGAAAATTCTTTGTTGGAAGTAATAAAGAAATTAAGTTGTTTTTTCCCCTTTTATTTCTTTGGGGAATGTTTTCTCGTTGAGCTTTTTTATTATTTTATTACTATTTTATAACTTCTTCTTTTCCATCGTTATTATTCCACTATCAACTTTGACGCATAAAATGGATTGTTTTCGGTATATATAATAAAGCATTAACCGCTTCCTTCCGAGAATCTTGCCCCTTCGGCTCGATTTACGAGGTTTTGCTAATCTTCTTGATTGATGTTATCAATAATGAGTTTAACGAAGAATTCAATTCTAAAACCATTAAGTTATAGAGTAAAGAAAATTCTAAGGACAAAACCTCCCCCCCTTTTTGTATCTTGTTGAAGGCGTAGACTCGTTATAATGTAATTTGCATAGTTGATGTTAAGCAAATAGGTATATATATATATATATATATTACAGGGAATCTGTGTAACTCGAGATTTCATGAAATCACTAAAATGTTCAGGGATTTCATGAAATCCCTAGTTACACAGATTCCCTGTAACATATATATAACTTAGTGTATGCTCATAATTTGGTACTAATAAGTTCTTCTGCTAAAGGATTGGATTGTTTTCTAAAAATATACGAATTAGATTCGCACAACCATAATATTATTTTTAATATTACGAAAACTAAGGTTATGTATTTCCATACCAAAGGAATTTAAGTATTTAGGTCAGATTATCAGCAGCTCCTTCAATGAAGACTCGGACATAAGAAAACAATATCGAAGTTTCTGTGCTGAAGCAAACCTGATTATAAAAAACTTCAGATTCTGTACAAGCGAAGCTAAAGACACCCTTTTTCGCACTTTTTGGCATAATATACTGTATATGGGCAGCAACCTTTGGCTAATTATAAAAAAGGTCCTGGCAGAACCCTTAATTTGCTTTATAACAGATCTTTTAGACTGTTATACAAGTTACCTACAAGGATCTCAGCTTCGCAAATGTTTGCTAGCCACAATGTCTCGATCCTTCTGGAGGTAATAAGGTGTGCGCAATTCAGTCTATTGCAAAGAATGAAAAAATCAGCCAACTCATTTATCCAAACTATTTATCAGTCCTGCCATATGTCATAAATTCTAAAATATTGGCTTCATAATGAAAATATTTATGGAAAGCTGCAGTTAACATCAACATTGCTATTTTGCATTACTTCTGTTTTTATTTAAGTTTTATTTTTAGCCTATTTTTGCTTTTTAGTTTTGTATTGTTACTGTTTGTGATAATACAATATATATCTTAGGCCGGGTCGAAAATGGGAACTTTTTTTATTTCTTAAAAAGTAAACTATGTGAGAAGTTTCATTTTATCATCTTAACAAAATATTAAAATATCAAGCATGTGCTACCCCGGCTACCCCGAGCACATCCCCTCCCCTTTTTTTACCCTCATATTTGCATATATTTAAATGAGAAAAAATGTTATTTCTTAAAAAGTACACTAAGTGAGGTTTTTTTTTATCACTAACAAAATATTAAAAAAATCAAGCATGTGCTACCCTACTAACCCTATCACATGCCCCTCCTCCCTTTTTTACCTTCATATTTGCATATGTTTAATGTTGTTATATGTTACATGATAAGTTGTTTGTTTAATGCTTGATATTTTTATGTTTCAGATAAATAGAAATAATTTTTCAGATAAATAGAAATAATTTGCATTTGCTTTAATTATAATTTGAATTATCATAAATTACATATAATTTGATTTTACTTCTGAATATAAACTATGACTACTAGAAGCAAGTCCTCAAGTGCAGCCTTTGGATATCCTACGGAATTCCCAGCAGCCATGACTCCTTCAAAAGCAGATGTTGTGAGACACTACCTTTTTTGTGCGCCGTCGTGAAGAAGCTAAATCAAAAGGATCAGCGACTGCTAATGATTATTACAGGGTTGTTGTAAAAGATATTGAAGACATTTGGATGAAATTTTCTTTTCCTACGATTAACACCAAAGATATCTCTCTTAAAGTCAGTCGACTAATAGAAGAAGCCTCAAAATTGAACAAGGTGCTGTTACATCGAAGAAATGAAAGTTTTGCCTTAAAAGTAGCTCAGTATGAGCGAGGGGTCCCGCGTCTTAAGGTACCTAAGCGCCAAAATTAAAATTCGCCAGAACTCGCCTCCAAAGTACAGCAATATTCTCGCAATAGTATCTCTGTTATTAATTGAGCTAGAACGTTCATTTTTGGCTAAATTAGAGTTCTAAGTATGCTAATGAAGATGTTGATGAGTTTTTGGAATAGATTTTCATGTTTTGTATTTTATATATATTTTTTTACATTTTTTGATTTTCTTATTATGCCGAACTTTGGGTGAACTTTTGGTTGGCGATAGAGGTGAAAAAAGTAGTTCGCTTCATAAGGTTTTCAGCCATACTTCTAGTGTCGTAAGGTCATTATAACCCAAACACGCGATAGAGGAAGGGTAAAAATAGTGATATCCATCAGAAACACGTTTTCGCCTGTGGTGGCGCTTAGGTACCTTAAGACGCGCGACCCCTCAATTATCTTCTTGTGAATGCTATGATAAGGGAATTGATAGGAAATCTTGCAGGTGTAAGGATAAAATACCAATGGCAGAATGGGAGTCTTTTGTGGGTCAAAAACAAAGAAAAAGTCAGTTAGGACCAATTGATCGCATAGTTAGTTCAACAAAGACGAGATCTTTAGCAAGAGCCCAAGAAGCACAAAACCGTCAACTAAAAGCACAAGAAGAAATGACTGAAGCCAGCAATGTTTTACCATCGGAATTTATAGAAAATACCGAAGAAGACATGGATGTAGATTCAGAGTCAGGATGTAGATTATAGGGCCGATTTCGAATTGATTGAGAATATTCAGAACAGGCACTCCTATTAAAACCTAGCATTAACAGCAGATCGTTATCGTGTAAGTTGTAGAGCTGCAGCTGCAATAGTCAATGCAGCTTTAAAAGATATAGGGATCCTTAACCACACCAACATGTTTGACAGAAAGAAATTAGAATGAAGAAAATCGCATGGGTGAAACAAATACTTTTAGGTCTGAATCCGAAACTCTGAAGATGGAGTGCCTTGGATTTGATGGAAGGAAAGATAACACATTAACTAAAAGTGGAAAGCTAAAAGAAGAACACTATGTTATTCTGAAAGAACCTGGAAGCATCTATGTAAACCATGTCACACCAGATAATGGAACTGCTCGTTGCATAGCAGAAGAGTTGATAACTATTATTACAGACTCGAACAGCACAGATACTATCAAAGCTTTACTCTGTGATGGTACTCCTGTAAATGCAGGAAAAGTTGGTGGAGCCATAAAACTGGTTGAAATTCATCTTAACAGACCAGTGCAGTGGTTGGTGTGCCTCTTGCATTTGAATGAGCTGCCTTTTATGCACGTCTACAAAGCCATTGATGGTAAAACAACAGGTCCAAATACTTTTGTGGGTTCATTTGGGAACAGGAGCGGCTCGCAGGTAGGCACTGTGGAACTGCAGCACCCCCATGATCTTATGATCTTTATATTTAAATATTTAAAATAGCCTCTCTGATTGTTTTTTTTCAATGAACTTTGAGTTTTTAAATCAGATTATATCCTTTTTTCCTTAAACTATTTCAATGCCGAACGAATGAATCACGAAAGTAGCTTCAGCCTTCCCGTGGAACTGCGTACTTAACAGTTCCAGATTTTGTTCGAAACGCTTGAAACCTCGGTGGCGGACGTACGAAGAGCGAGTCAGAATCGCGGGTTTAAGAGGATCCAAAGCACTGTGGACAGAGCAGTGCCGATTTGTTTGTTTGACGTGGTAATTGTGTTGCTGTATCGTTTGCTAATTCGAAATTTAATTTCCGAATTGCATTTATCAATGATTCGTTATCATTTATTTTTTGTCGTGAGATTGAAGTTAATTATATAATAATTGGATTATTTACAATATATAGCTTTCATTTCTTAGAATATTTTTTCGCTCAGAATAAAAACAGAAGAATGGAATTTGTTTATAAATAAATTTTTTGGCAAATTCGAAATTACCCGTTAAGCGTAAGTACCCTATAATTGATTTTATGATACTAGTTTACTTATTTTTATGACTGAGTAGTGAGTAGTTATCTATTTATCTATTCGACTTTCTCTCTCTCTCATATATATATATATATATATATATATATATATAATCGACACAATTGTTCGCAATTTCTGAGGCAGCACCCCCATAACTGAAAGTCACGAGCCGCCACTGTTTGGGAATAAACAGGAAAACAGATTTAACAAAATTGGAGGTAGTCAAATATTCTCGCGTAAAGGAAAACATTAAAGAAATTCCAGCAAATGTTGTGAAGGAGCTAAGCAGTGATCAAAGATGTCTCTATGATATGTGTCTGGCAGTGCAAACTGGAGACATTTCTCAAGATCTGTCCACTCGATCCCCAGGTACCCTTCACCATGCTCGCTGGCTAACTCTAGCCAACAGGGTTTTTCGATTATATATCTTAACGCCAAACCCCGATAAAAACCTTCAAGATATAGTCAAGATTATTATGCAGTTCTATGCTCCAGGGTGGTTTTGGATAAAATCTCATCCTAATGCAACTGATGGTGCATATAACTTTTGGCATTTAATGTGCTTGTTTCGAAATTTAGATGAACAACATAGATCAATCATAGAACCAGTATTAAAGAATAACGTCTACTTTGCCCACCCAGAAAATATACTCATATCAATGGTAACTGACGAGAGACTAGAAATTAGGGAGCAAGCTATTCAGAAAATCATCCTTTCAAGAACAGGATTTTCAAGTACCAGAAACTTTGAGTTGCCTCGAACCCTTAATTTCCAATCTATTGACTACACCGAGATGATCGATTGGAAAAAGAGATCATTACTCCTCCACCGCTGCTAAACAATTTTAGCGACGTTGAGCTACTACAGGCTCGATGTAAGCCACTGGAGATAGCATCTTTTCCATGCCACAGTCAAAGTGTGGAAAGGGCAGTGAACCTAGTAACAAAGGCATGTAAGGAAAGAATAGGATATGACAACCGTCAAAAGTTTATCTTAAACTCATTAGAATCAAGGCGAAAACTGCCCACGTTTGAATGGAAGGCCCAATGGAATGAGTAAGAAACATATGAAGTAAAATTTCCTGATGATATTGAAAATTTCTTCCCTTTTGATGTGATAAGGAACAATGAAAAGTGAATTGAATTTTAGCACATTTATTGTGCCTCTAATTTTTTCTTCTGAATATATTGTTGTACTTAATTAATTTTCCTAATACTGTACATTATTAAATAAAATATTATACGTTAATAAAGATTTGTCATTGAAAAACCTGACTGTAGAGTAAGTCTCGTATAAATGGAATATTCTTCAATATAGGTCAAAAAGTGAAAAATTGTGCCAGGGGTAGGAGGCTTTAAACAGCGAAAATAATTTATGAGGGGGTTTCTGTGTTCCATTCAAACCCCTCACAATATGTACCTTTTCAATATAAAATTTCGACCCGGCCTAATATATATATATATATATATATATATATATATATATATATATAGTATATACAGCTAGCGTAATCTGAACCAAATTTAGTATACACATTAAAGGAGAACCAAGGAAGGTTTTAGTAACACTCCCACCCCTACCAGAACCCTGGGAAAATACATGTGTAGTAATGTCTAATTAATAATTAAATGTTTTGTTTATAAGAATTTAATAATGTTTGTTTAATAAAGAAGATAATAATGTTTAATAAGAAATGTAATTACGTTAAATAATTGTTTGGTTATAAAAGGCTAGTTGGCAATACCCCGAAATAGTCTAGAGGCAGAGGAAAGCAGAAACGCCCCAGTGATCGGACGGCCTTTGTCCTAATAAGGTGTTTTTTTGGTATTGAGATGTTTTTGTAAATTTAGAATATTCTTTCGTGTCTCTCTCCGGCTAAAATACTAACGTTAATTCCCCCCTCGCATTATCCCGTGTGTCTAAAGTTTTCGGTATAAATAAAAAGTCAGTAAAGTGAAATTAAGTGTATAATTATCCCCGGTCTCTTCGCTGGTTCAAATTACATTGATGCCTCGTCTCGGTCACGTGCTACCCGTTTTTATATAGTATAGCGAAACGAGTGTAAAGAGAATGATAAAAGATAAAGGGAAACTGAATAAAGAAAGAGCAAATAGTTAAAAAGGCAAATAAGAAGTAAAAAGAGTTAATCACTATACATGAACTAGAATATGTCAAATCGGAGGACCTCGGTGTCCAAAAGATTGAACCTTCTTTAATTAATCCAGCATTTAGTGAATCTCTTGGTCAAACCTTCAATGGTAATGTGGTTAAAATGTGGCAATGCTTGATCATGTTGAATAAAAAAGAACATTTGGGAATTGTATTATCAATTATAGTTTAAATATACAAATTGTTAAAACCTCGGAATACATTTGTGGAAACATTTTGTTACATACTAAAGAGGCAAAGGTAACATCAAAGAGAATCATTTCACCACTACGTGGGGTAAGTGTGGCTTAAGGGTCACTTGAGCCAGAGCAGAAACAAAGTAAGTAGCCAACTCAACTCCACTTGATGATACTGGCTGGAAGCAAACTAGCGACACAACGCTCAGAATCCTGCTACATACCATACAGGGTGTTATCAAATTCTGTTTCATAAATTAGTATATACAGGGCGTCCCAAAAAAATGTATACACACTTTAACAGCTGATAGCTCAATTGATGTTTCTTTCTTTCCAAGTTAAACCCATTAGAATTAATAATGGCAGTCAGACTAAGCTTTGAACAAAGGAAATTCATTCTAAAATGCTACTGGAAGTGTGAAAACGCAGTTGAAGTGCAAAGACAGTTTAGGAGGGAGTTTCAAACAGATCCACCAACGCGACTTACCATCACTCGAATTAGAGATAAGTTTGAAGCCGATGGAACTGTTCAGAATGTCCACAAGAAGCGTTCCGGAAGACCACGGACATCGACAAGCACCACAAAGCAAGAAAGAGTACTGGAAACGTATCACCAAAGTCCAAGAAAATCTGTGCGGCAAGCGAGTCGTGAGGTAGGAATTTCAGAATCGTCTGTCCAACGCATTTTGAAGCGCTGTCAATGGAAAAGTTACATTCCAAGATTAGTCCATGCTATTAATGAAGATGATCCGGACCGAAGAGTGGAGTATTGCGAGTGGTACTTGGCACGATGTGGATGTGGATTGGACGAAGGGGTTTCGTAGAATACCCTCCGCGTTCACCAGACCTCACACCACTAGACTTTTTTTTGGGGATACTTAAAAGACAAAGTCTACGCTATAAAACCTGCAACAGTCGCTGAATTGAGAGCAGCCATTGAACGAGAATGCACACAAATACCAAACGAAATGTTTCGTGATGTTTGCGATTCCATTGCTTCGCGTTATCAGCAGTGCCTGGACCAGAACGGACGTCAGTTTGAAAACAGGCGTTGACAAAACAATTAAATAATGTCTGTAGATTCTATTACATTTTGAAAATGAAATGTATTTTAATAAACACTGCCTTTATAATTATTTAAAGTGTGTATACATTTTTTTGGTACGCCCTGTATATTCAGGACGTCAAAGTACATAAATCCGCAATCGCTTCGTTTCCGAGATACATTGCTTTTTTGCCGAGGACGATCCAATTAAAATGGAAGCCATTAAAGTTTATCAGAGTTTATTTACAGCATGTGCTCAAAATGGTTTCCCTGCATCAGAGCACATGCTTCAACACGTCGTTGAAAATTTTGCCGCATATATTCGAAAACATTTACATTTTGAAAATGAAATGTATTTTAATAAACACTGCCTTTATAATTATTTAAAGTGTGTATACATTTTTTTGGGACGCCCTGTATATTCAGGACGTCAAAGTACATAAATCCGCAATCGCTTCGTTTCCGAGATACATTGCTTTTTTGCCGAGGACGATCCAATTAAAATGGAAGCCATTAAAGTTTATCAGAGTTTATTTACAGCATGTGCTCAAAATGGTTTCCCTGCATCAGAGCACATGCTTCAACACGTCGTTGAAAATTTTGCCGCATATATTCGAAAACACTTACATGGTTGCTTATTGTTTCTGAGCAATCTTGAACACGTTGCCACAATTCATATATGTTATTAACTTCTCTTGCATAAACAAGATTTTTTGAGAATACTGCTCCATAACGCTCCGTAACATTACATGAGAGTGACACGTGAAATGAAGGAAATAATTTTGATTTCTTAAATGACAACTGACAAAATACTATCAAAACAAAAGAAAAATAGCTATCTAAACAACCAGACAACTACAACTTTGATAAACTTTAATGACTTTCATTTTAATTGGATCGTCCTCAGCAAAAAATCAATGGATCTCGGAAACGAAGCGATTGCGGATTTATGTTCATAGGAACTTTTTTGTTCATTTTGACGTTCTGAATATGTATACTAACTTATGAAACAGAATTTGATAACACCCTGTATAAATATATATATATATATACAGGGTGTCCCGTAAGTCTGGACCCATAGGGAAAAATAATAAAATTACAAAATAGTCCAAAAATTTATTACATAATATGTTCAAAGTGTCCGCCGTTGTGTCGCACACATAGTTGAAGACGCAATCTCCACTGCGACAGCACTTTCTGAATCACAGTCGCAGAAATTTCTTGACACGCCTCCACAATGCGTGCTTTAAGGTGGAAAATGTTCTGAAGTTTGACCTCGTACACTTTGGCTTTCAAGTGGCCCCACAAATAGAAATCATAATAAAAATAATAAAAATAATAATAATAAAATAATAATAATAACATAATAAAAAAATATATTATAAATCCCTATGGGTCCAGACTTACGGGACACCCTGTATATATTATATATATATATATATACAGGTGTTTCAGGAGGAAAGGTCACTACTTCGGGAGGTGATAGTATCGGTCATTGTGTGAAAAAAGTTCATATGAACATGTGTCTAATTCTGAATGGTTACGGAGATAGAGCTGTTTGAATCTGATGCGCGCGCAGCTCTTCCTCCCTCCGCGATGGTCCCATTCAATGGCCACCAAGGTCTCCAGACATCTCTCCGTTAGATTATTGTTTGTGGGGGTGGATGAAAAGTCAAGTTTACAAAAGAAAGGTGGATACACGAGACGAATTGCTCGCGCGCATTTTGGATGCTGCTGCCCGCATAAAGGAACGTCAAGATCAACTCAGGCGAACAACAGGCGATCTTCGCACATGAGTTGCAAAGTGCATTGAGGTTGACGTTGAGATTTTCGAAAACGTATTGTAAACCGTAACAAATTTGTCATTTCTGTATCTGATACCATTGAAAATGCCAATGTTTAAACATTAAATGTTAGAAACAGTAATTGGTTTCTCTTTCTTGATTACCATTAACAATGCTTTTGTATTTGTAGATTCAAACAGCTCTATCTCCGTAACCATTCAGAATTAGACACATGTTCATATGAACTTTTTTTCTCACAATGACTGATGCTATCACCTCCCGAAGTATTGACCTTTCCTCCTGAAACACCCCTGTGTGTGTTATATATATATAATATATATATATATATATATATATATATATATATATATAATATATATTATATATATATATATGAGAGTAATAGAACGAAAAGGTCCAAATCCCTAAATTCTTTTACATGGCTTCCTGACAGCTAAGGGTTCATCTGCTGAAAGAGCTTAACCCTTGGCTTGAAATTTGCAATGTTGAAGTCTTGGTCAACGAAGAAGATACCTTTGATATTGATTTCATTTCGAACACTAAAGGAAATAAAGCGTATTTCCAGTCCGAAGATTGACGTTGGATGTACACGAGTAAAGGAAAGTTATACTTTGAAGCGTCTCTCTCCAAATAATGGCTTTGTACGTCGATATGCATTGTAAAGGGGTAACAAACATCGCTATTTATATATCTATCAACAACTTTATTGTAAAAGTAGAACAACGCTACAATCAATTTTGGACAGAACAAAATAATTATTGAAAGTACTTGTAAAGGCCTTATTAGTATTGCATTTGAAAAATGTTCAAAACTCTAAATGTAGATTTTAGTAATTTACGTTAATATATATATATATATATATATATATATATATATATTATATATACAGGCCCAGATTTAGCTATAGGCGAATTAGGCGATCGCCTAGGGCCTCGCGCCAAAGGGGGCCTCGCTCAAGCCGTTTTGCGCGTTCTGTTCAAGTGATATTAATGATTTAGAACTCTATGAAGAACTTAAAGTACTTTGCAGGTTTATACCTGAGAAAACAGATCTCGGAAATGCCCTTGTTTATATAGTGCAAAAACAACTAAGTGAGATTTATCCTAATGTTTATGTTGCACTTCGAATAGTATTAACCATCCCAGTTACTGTTGCTTCGGCTGAAAGAAGTTTCTCGCGTCTCAAACTTATTAAAACATATTTGCGTTCCACCATGTCTCAAGCGAGATTGCAATCATTAGCTGTTATCAATAGAAAACGATATAACAAATTCATTAGATTATTCTCAATTAATTGAAGAGTTTAGCTCGAAGAAAAGTAGAAAAGCATTGCTGTAATATTCAAGGAGCATCTGAACCAAATATTAAAGCATTAATATTTAGCCTAAGTCGATCGCTCACTATTATAAAAAATGAAATGTCAACATCTCTTATACATCACATATGAAAAACGTTTGTATACTATGGAAAGTCATTACCTATAATATTATATAAATCTTACAAATCATTGTCTTATATTTTCGATACAAATCTTGATTCATATTATAATTTATACTTATTTGTATGGCTTATATTTCTTATACAATTTCCATGCGTGATTATTTTGGTTTGGTTTAATTTTTAAGTGCTGGCATAGTTCTGTCTATGCGGGATTCTAATATTGCTGGTATAGTACCGATAATTAAGTCCATATTTTCATATATATAGGCCTAGGGCCTCGCAATTTCTAGATCTGCCTAGGGCCTCGCAACTTCTAGATCCGGCCCTGTATATATATATATATATATATATATATATATATATATATATATATATATTTAAACTGCAAACACGCAGTATAATTAACGTAAAGAACGACGCTTGTATAGGAGAATATTCCGCGCAAGATGAGCGTGGGAGAACGAAACAAATGAAAAAACTTGAGTCTAAACGTGACTATCAATTCTGAATTAACCTTGCATGCATAACTCAGACTCTATCGTTAGCATAATAGTGTGCCAAAATAACTAAAAATATATAGTCTGATGTTTACTCGTATTTTAGGTATTTTGTGTAAAATCGTATATTATTGTAAACTTTAACGTCTGGTGGTCGATCAAAGATTGTCTGATTTTAATAAACTTTTTTGCATATTGTTCTATTAGTCCATTGGCAACTTTTAAAACCTCAAGTAAGTTAAAATTCACAAAAAACTTTTGGGCCATTTTCACTCCACCATAATATATATACTTCTTGAATTTATTATTCATTTATGTTTCCTTAGTAATATGTAAACCAGAGTGATGAATGGAAATAATTATGTTTTAAAAACATTTGGTAATGAGCCAACCAGTCAGCTGTAAACACCAGATTCATTCATAAAATGTTACAGCCGTTTGTAGTACACACAACAAATATATGCCAGGTATCGCTATCTGTTCCCAAGAATGTCCTACGAATAATGAGCGCAACTCTATATATATGTTAGTCAAAGTGTGTAACCAGCCATTTCGCGAAATGGCTGAAATTCCACCTTGTTCATTTCGTATAAGATCATTTGCCCAGTTAGGTCAACTGTATGCCCTTGACAATTGGTTAGGTTAAGTTGTGTCATTTTCGTTAATTTTAACGAAAATAACACGATTTAACCTAACCAATTGTCAAGGGCATACAGTTGACCTAACCAGCCCCGTTTAATATTTGAAAACTTCTATATTGAAAATTCAAATGTGTTCAAATGTTAAAATGTGCTCAAATGTGTATCTGGAGTGCTTCTCACTTATTTGAACAGACCTGTGGATGTATATATGTTTTAGCAGATTTAGTTAGTTAAATAAAGGTTTCCAATTTTATTTTGATGTTTGTTATTACAGTACTATGAATTCATGACAAAAGTCATTTTAGCCATTTTACGAAATGGCCAAGGTGGAATTTCAGCCATTTCGCGTAATGGCTGAAGATTTTAGTAATTTCGCGAAATGACCAAGTGAAACAGCCATTTAGCGAAATGACAAAGTTTCAGCCATTACGCGAAATGGCTGGTTACACACTTTGACTGTAATATATATATATATATATATATATATATATATATATGATAAATAAAACTACGAAGGAAAGGAAACACAGAATGGTGCTCAAGCGCTTTCGTTTAATGACATCCTCAGTGTTCCTGAGGATGTGGTTTTATTCATCATAAATATTTTTCACATATTACTTTCGTGAAATAATTTTCATATATATATCTATATATAATAAACAGGAACACCAGAGAAAATACAAACATCCTTCAAGGTTTAATAGTACCAACCTTTCGGAATGCACTAATTCCATCTTCAGGGCTAAAACAATAAAATGCCAAATCACATACAAAATACAAATTGCTTAATAACAATTTAAAATAAACTTAAAAAATTATAAAAAGTAAGAAAATGTAAAACATTAAAACTAAAAGGTAAATAAATGTGAAGTTAAAAAGTTAAAATTATAAAAAGTAAAAGCATTAAAACTGAAACGTAAATAAAATAAACTAGTACCCTAACCAAAACATAGCAGATCTATCGATGATTCGTCAGAATTTAGGTCTGGTTTTAGTTTATAAATAAACAAAGACTCCATAATTTTAAGCTTAAGGTCAGAGCTTCCGGCAACAAGTACGGCGAAATTAGACTGTGAAATTGGGTGGTTATTGTTGTGCGAGTGATTACGTATGAGAGAATTAGGTGGTTTGCCAAGGGGTAAATTTGTACGGACCGATTTACCGAGATGTTCGTAATATGGGATTTTAAATGTTTTAGTTTTACCTATATATGACCCCATACAGTGGTCACACTTGTATTGATAAACTATGGATGACTTAAGAAGTGTAGGAATAACATCCTTGGATTTGAATAAATGCTAAATCGATTTAGACGGGGTGAATATAATTTTTATACATAGTTGTGGGTACAATTCCTTGAGCAATTTTAAAAGTTTGTTTCTAATGTTAAAACTTCAGGTTCCCATATAGGGCAAAGTGAAATGCAGGATATCTTTAGGGACTGTAATTAAGTCTAGTTGTAGGGCTTATTAGTCTATTTAAGGTTCTGCCTATTGTAATCTCCACCAGTCTAGAAGGGAAATTATTCTTGGTAAGGAGTTTTCGGATGAAATCTAGTTCATCGTGTAGTTTAAAGTAATCTGAACAGATATTGAAAGCTCTATTGGTCAGAGTCGAAATTAAATTTCGTTTGAAACCTAAAGGGATAAAGGAAGAAAAGTTCGCAGTTAGATTGGTGAATGTCGGCTTTCATCCGAAAATTCCTTGCCAAGAATAATTTCCCTTCTAGACTGGTGGAGACTACAATAGGCAGAACCTTAAATAGACTAATAAGCCCTACAACTAGAGACTTAATTACAGTCCCTAAAGATATCCTGCATTTCACTTTGCCCTATATGGGAACCTGAAGTTTTAACATTAGAAACAAAGTTTTAAAATTGCTCAAGGAATTGTACCCACAACTATGTATAAAAATTATATTCACCCCGTCTAAATCGATTTACCATTTATTCAAATACAAGGCTGTTATTCCTACACTTCTTAAGTCATCCATAGTTTATCAATACAAGTGTGACCACTGTATGGGGTCATATATAGGTAAAACTAAAAGACATTTAAAATCCCGTATTTACGAACACCTCGGTAAATCGGTCCGTACAAATTTACCCCTTAGCAAACCACCTAATTCTCTCATACGTAATCACTCGCACAACAATAACCACCCAATTTCACAGTCTAATTTCGCCGTACTTGCTGCCGGAAGCTCTGACCTTAAGCTTAAAATTATGGAGTCTTTGTTTATTTATAAACTAAAACCAGACCTAAATTCTGACGAATCATCGATAGATCTGCTATGTTTTGGTTAGGGTACTAGTTTATTTTATTTACTTTTCAGTTTTAATGCTTTTTCTTTTTATAATTTTAACTTTTTAACTTCACATTTATTTACCTTTTAGTTTTAATGTTTTACATTTTCTTAGTTACTTTTTTTAAAGTTTATTTTAAATTGTTATTAAGCAATTTGTATTTTATATGTGATTTGGCATTTTATTGTTTTAGTCCTGAAGATGGAATTAGTGCATTCCGAAACGTTGGTACTATTAAACCTTGAAGGATGTTTGTATTTTCTCTGGTGTTCCTGTTTATTATTACTGCGTTTTCCGCGCCACCAATCAATAGCGATATATATATATATATATATATATTATATATATATTTTTGTATTGGGCGTTTACCGCCACTTCCCGCTATATGGTACGGATATCATGGCGAGGCGGAATACGAGAAAGAAACGGAGACGGAGAAAAGGCACTAGAAAAGGAGAACAGCGGGCTACAGGTGACAAGTCACCTAAAGCTCAGATAGGATGCGAGATTGGGAGAGGAAGAGGAAAAGACGGTCAAGCGAGAAGAGAGGGCTTCAGCGAGCATAAGGCGTAAACGTTCGGGGAGGGGGAAATCAGAAAGGAACGGGAAGGCGCGACGACGTACTGACGACAGGGTGGGGCATTCCACAAGGATGTGAGAGACGGTGAGGGGCGCTGGCAGGAGGCGCAACGAGGAGCCTCCTGCCGGAACATAAGATAGCCGTGCGTGAGCGCGTATGGCCGATGCGAAGCCGCGCAAGGACGACTCTTTGTGTCTGGAGCGGTGGAAAGAGGCACCCAATATGACAGACGGGGCGGATGGACCAGAGTTTATTTCCGGTGGCATCGTCCCAGGACTGTTGCCACATGCGGTCGTAAAAGGAACGAAAGACCTACACATAGTCTGAGAAGGGGAGCGGGCGGGGGAGGGGAGGCAGCGAGGCGGCGGACCGGGCTATGCGGTCCGCCGCCTCATTACCGGAAACACCAACATGGGCGGGAACCCAGCAGAAGGTGACCCGGATCCGGTGAACGGTGTGCAGGACATGGTACTCCTGTTGAATAAGGCGTACGAGGGGGTCCGGGGAATCATAGCGCTCGAGCGCCTGAAGGGCGCTCAGCGAGTCCGAAAAAATGGTACAGGAGGACCGCGAACAACCCGATACCAGACGGAAGGCTTCCAGAAGGGCAAAGAGCTCCGCGGAAAAGATGGAGGCCTGAACCGGCAGGGGGATACCCCGGGAGGTAGGTGACAATGACGGAGAGAAGACGGCGGCCGCGACACCTGCAGGGGAGCGCGAGCCGTCGGTGTAGACGGGAACGTCGTCCGAATGGACGGAAGTGGGCCAGAAAAGAAGACCGGAGGACGGCAGGAAGAGACTCCTTACGCAGGCCACGGAGCGCCTGGCAACGGCAGATAGGGGTGGTCCGCCAGGGGGGACAGATCGAAGGAGAACGGCAGAATAGAGGGTGGGGGGATCCCCAGGGACGAGAAAATCTCGGCCAGAGAGGCAGCGAAATGCCACGTGTCAGGCCGGGGTAGCGCCTGGGAGATCGCGGAGAAGAGTAGGGACATCGGAAGGCGGCAGATGCGAAGGTAACACTTCGCCATGAGAAGGCCCCGGCGAAGGAACAGGGGGGGGTGTCCACAGTCCACCTGAAGACTAGCGACAGGGGACGAGCGGAAGGCACCCGACGCCAGGCGAAGGCCACGGTGGAGAAGAGGATCCAGCATACGGAGTGCCGGAGAGGAGGCGGAGCTGTAGACCACACAGCCGTAGTCGACACGGGATTGCACCAGGGAGGTGTACAGGCGCAGCAGAGTACGCCTGTCCGCCCCCCAGGTCGTGTGGGACAGATGACCCAAAAGGGAGAGGGTGCGGCGAGATGTTTGCCGCAACCGCCTAAGGTGTGGAACCCAACCGAAAAATCCGTCGAGGGTCATACCCAGGAATCTAACGGGTGGGACGAGGGGAAGAGGAGTGCCGGCAAGGGTAAGGGCGAAGGTATGCGACAGACGGAGGCGCCGAGGACGGAAAAGCATACTGGAAGACTTAGAGGGTGAGAAAGCATAGCCAACCGAGGACGCCCAGCGAACCACCGCGTTGATGGCTAGCTGGAGCCGACGTTCAGCCAAAGACGGGAGGCGGCCAGAGCAATAGATAGCCAGGTCATCGGCATAGAGGGAGCTACCAACGGATGTAGGCAGGACCGTAGCGACTGTGTTCATCACGAGTGAGAAACACAAGACGCTAAGGACACTACCCTGAGGGACACCCTCCTCCAACGGAAAGCGGTCAGAGAGGGCAGAAACCGATGCGGACGCGGAAAGAACGGGCGGACAAGAAGTTATAAATAAAGGAAGGGAGAAAGCCTACGAAACCCAGGGAGCGTAAGCAGTCGAAGACCGCGCTCCGCCGGGTAGTATCGTAGGCCTTCTGGAGGTCGAAAAAGACGGCGAGTACAAATTGACGCCGGGAGAAAGCCTCCTGCACGTCATGGCTAAGGAGAAGGAGGGGGTCGGTGGTAGACCGGAAGCGCCGGAAACCAGCCTGGGTAGCAGGGTACTGGTCACTCGCCTCCAAGGTAAAGGACAGCCGCGAGGCGACCATCGCCTCCATCACCTTGCAGGCACAGCATGTTAGGGAAATGGGGCGATAGTTCGACGGGAGTGAGGGGTCTTTATCGGGCTTCGGGATGGGGACGACGATGGACTCACGCCATCGGTCCGGAAATGAACCCTCCAACCAAATCCGGTTATAGAGGTCCAGTAGAAAGCTGAGAGCAGAGGGGTGGAGATGCCGTAACAAGTCATAGGGGATATTATCGGGGCCGGGGCGGAGGAGCGTCGGGGGCGGAGGGCCTCCCGAAGCTCTGTCATGTGGAAGAGGTGATTATAGGGGTCATCCCTATGAGGTGGAAATTCCAGTGGGTCGCGGCGGGAGTGGGGGGAATCGGAACTGGAGATGGCTGCAAAGTGCGCCGCGAGTGCGTTCGCGACGGCCTCCGGGTCGGACACGAACTCGTCGTCCCCAACCCGAAGCACCGGGGGTCGAGGGGGGACACGGGTCCCCTCAAAGCTACGCACTTTGCGCCAAACAGTCGAGGGGGCAGTCGAGGAGGAGATCCCGGACACGTAACTCCGCCAGGAGGTACGCCGGGCCAGTTTCAGGACCCGACGGGCCACTGCCTTCAGGCGCTGAAATTCTATCTTGTGCTCCAGCTGGCGGGTCCGGTAGAAGCGACGGCCGGCACGGCGCCGATCCTGAACGGCATGGGAGCACACTGGGGTCCACCATGGGACGCTTCGCGGCCTGGGGGAGCCAGAGGTACGGGGGATGCAACTGGCGGCAGCCGAGAGGATCTTACTCTCGAGGAAGGCGAGGGCCTCATTGACGGAGGGAAAGGCAGGAATTGATGGCGAGATCGCCGTGCCCCTCGCGTATGAGGCCCAGTCTGCTCGGGCGAACAGCCAGCGCGGGCGGACAGAGGTGGGGGGAGGAGACGGGTCGGGTAAGACACACTGGGAAATGGTCACTGCCGGAAGAATCCGGCAGGACCTCCCAGGTGAACTCCGTCACGATTTCGAGGGAAACCAGGGAAAGGTCGATACAGGTGAAACTGTCGTGGGCCGAGTGAAGGCAGGTTGGGGAGCCATCGTTCAGAAAGGTGAACTCGAGCTCGTCCATAAGGGAGAGAAGGGTCCCGGAGAGAAAGGTGGAGCAAACGTCCCCCAGGCCGGGTCCCGACTGTTGAAGTCCCCGAGAATCAGAAAAGGGCGGGGAAGCTGAAGAATTAGGTCACGGAGAGAATCGGGTGGAGGGCGTACGTTAGGGGAGAGTAAAGAGAGCAGACCGTGAGCTGGCGCCCCAAGGAAAGGCGCACGGCCACAGCTTGCAGGACTGTACGGAGCGGGAGGGGGCGGAAAGGGACGGAGCGGTGCACGAAGACCGCGGCGCGCCCCTCCCCGCCCCATCGAGAGGCGGGGAAGGGAGCCCGCAGTAACCGGACACTCGAGGGAGGGAACGGGATCCCAGAATCGTCTCCTGAAGGCAGAAACACACCGGACACCTGGAGGCCAGGAGAGAGGAGAGACTCTCGAGGCCTACCAGGAGCCCGCGGATGTTCCACTGCAGGAGCGAGGTATAGGGAGGGGTAGGAAGGTCAGCGTAAAGGATGGTTATGGGGTGGGTGGGCCGATCGGGCGGCCCGAGATTAAAAAGGGAATCGGAAAGCCCCAGAGTTCAGCGAGGGACGCCGAACGAGGGCGAAGGCGAGGGTCACCCCGACGAGGGGGCGATGTGGAACCAGACGCCGGCAAGTCCTCCAGAAGAGGAGTCACCCGGACGTCCGGGGGAGAGCGATGCAGAGAAGGGGATGTGAGAGGTATCCAGAATGCCCCTCCCTTCACCGGAGGTGCGGGGGAGGCAGGACTACGAGGGGGAGTGGAAAATAATACCTCACCCAGAGGCATTGGCAGGTCGAGGAGAGAGATGGGGCGGGTCAAGCGCGGGGCGTGCACGTCCCACCCACGCCGACCAGACGGGCGAGTTCCCCCTCCAGTGGGTCCATCGACTGGGCCGGAGAGGGGTGTATCTCAGCCCCCACAACGAGGGCCGTCGGGGACCCCAGGGGGAGCGTGCATAACGGTTGCGCAGTGGGGACGGTGAGGACACCGGGGCGGTAGGGCGAAGGGGGCGTTTGTGTTTGGGAGAAGAAGGTGATGCGGGGCTTATGGCTTCGAACCTTTCGGGGTCACCACTGGCGCGGCGCTTGCGGCCCCTACCCCTCCGTCGTGCGGCCCGCATGGGTGACGGCGGGTCACGATCCGGAATGGGGGTGGCCGAAGGCGCCGGTGGAGAGGGCGTAGAAGGGGCAGGGGGGGTTGCCGACGAAGCATCGGCGTTCGCGGAGGGAGCACGTGGGGACGCGCTGGTAGTACGGGGAGCCGCGGTAGGAGTCCGCTGGGCGGCAGAGGATGGACTGGGAGTAGCGGACACGGTGGGTGGAGGCGCGTTGGGAACCGCCGGTGAGGACGGGGTCCGGGAACGGAGAGCCTCGGCGTACGAGGCACCACGCCGGGGCTCGCAGCCACGCAACCGGTCCCGCGCCTCCCGAGCGCTGAGAAACTCTGATGAACAGAGGGCCCGAACCTCCCTTTCAAAGAGGAAGGACGGGCAAGAGCGGGATGAAACATGGTGTGGTCCATGGCAGTTGGTGCAGGAAGGCGGAGCAGTACAGGGCAAGGGGTGGGGAGGGCCGCCGCAGCGGACACACAACGGGGCCGGCTGACGGCAGGAGCTGCTCACGTGGCCAAACCTATTGCACTGAAAACAGCGCGTAGGATCTGGCACGTATGGTCGTACTGAGAATTCGCACGCTCGTCTCTCACCAAAGCCCCAGAATACCGAAACGGGGGGCACCAGTGAGTCGAAAGTGAGGAGCAGGCGAGGAGAAGGGGCGGTTGGGGACCGCGATCTGTCGGGAAAGCGGTACACCCTCACAACACCCTGGGAGGCGAGGTCAATCTGGAGGTCTTCCACCGGGATGGGTAGAAGACGAGCAGCGTAAATTGTGCCCTGGCACTGATTGAGGCGGGGGTGGGGAGTCACCGTAATCCCGCAGCCCAGGACATCGGGGATAGCGAGCAGAGAGGAGGTTTCGGCAGAGGAACGCGACCTTATCAAAATGGAGCCATCCCTCTGAGGCCGAAGGTCAAAACGCGCCGTCCCCGTCTTCCCATGGATCGCTCGAAAGAGGCGTTCGTGGTTAGTGGGGAGGGCTTGGAGGAGGAGGGGCGGAGGACGAGGAACTTGTCCATCGTCCTAAGGCCGAGTGAAGCCGTCTGGCCAAACACCACCGGAACTTCGAGGGGGCGAGAAGACGAGAAAGGCGGACGGCGACGTCGGGTCCCACGTCCCCCAGGGGCCGAGGTGGCCGGGGGCGATGAGGCCCGACCGGAGTGGGAGGCGACCGGGGCCGCGGGCCTCCCACCTGAGAGCGAAAAAGCAGGTGGGTCCCTATCGGGACGTGGAATATGGGGGGATCCAGGGGTCGGGGGTCCACTGCAGGTCCATCCGCTACTGGCGGGGGTCGGGCAGCGGCGCCACGAGCCTGGGGAAGAGAGGGAGAGGAGGTGTCGGCAAGAAGAGCAGACGGGGTGGGCGAGGGCTGCCGACTGCCCTTACCAGACCCACGGTCCAAAGAGGTAGTCAGAGGGAGGTCAGATGCACAAGCCGGGTCGTCAACGAGGTCCATTAGATTTGTAAGTGTTTCCATAGAAAATTTGTATTGTTGTTTCGCGCCCGGGGCCGCGGGGAACCGATTACCCGGGGCCCAAGGGGACCAAGCGCACGCCGGCGGGGGATGTGTGCCTCGTCCCATGTAGGTACCCCCGTTTCAAAAGGGGCCCTTGCAGCGTCGAAAGTTCTCCCCCGCCGGCAGCAAAGACCAAGGCCCCCAGGGTCCCAGGCCTGGGCACCCTACCAGCCAACTTAGTCCGGCCCCGGCCATGGGGGCGAGACCCCCAGCGACCAGCCCCGGCAGCCCACGGGGCGCGCGAAGTGAACAGAGAAAGCAGAAAAAACAGAGGGGGCAAGGAAGAGGGGAAAGAGGGGAAGACAGGAAAGAGGGGGCTGTAGGATAGCAGGGTATGCTAAAAGTCCACTTCGCAACAGGGCGGGGACTCGCCCGGCAGGGCCCCCAGCCGCGGCTGACCCCCCTCGCCACATGGAGGCAGGAGCCCGCGGGCGATCCACCCCAGAAAGACCGCCCGGGGGAGGGGATATATATATATATATATATATATATATATATATATATATATATATATAATTTTTCGGTTTGGCAGAATGCTACAGATTTTTATGAAAATTAGCAAATCAATTGTGTACAAATTTTGTTAGAAAATTTCTAATTCCTAATGTAACTAAACCTAACCTAACCTAACCTACCTAACCTAACCTAACTTACATTAACCTTAGAATAAAATTTGTAAATAACTGATTTGCTAATTTTCTTAAAAATCTGTAGCAGTCCGCCAAACTGAAAAGACCAATTTTTTTTTAAATAACTAAATTATGCTGGTCTAGTCTAATTTCAATTAGGGGTAATGGTGGTTTGTGTTACTGAAAATTCGTCAATAAAGAAGGAAAACCTGATCACATGAAATGAAATTGAATTGAAATATATAATTTTAAAGTGGGTTAAAATATATTTGACTAAGTATCAGGTTGTAACATAAATTCTGCTCGATTAGAAAACGGACAATAGATAATAGAATAACCTCAAGATAATGTGAAATAGTTTTAGAAATGTTGCAAAATACACGCGGCGACAGGTTCGCACAGGTTTCATCACGATACAGAATGATACAGAATGACTTAGGCTAGTGTAGGATTAGGCTAATGAATATTTTCCCTGGTGTTTTTCATACAGTTACAACGCCACTCCCACGATATTACAGAAATTGAAAAAAACATGGAGCCCACGAAAGAGCATATTCGACATGTGATGCTGTATGAGTTCCATAAAGGATCTAACGCTAGTGAATCCGCAAGAAACATTCAAAGAGCTTATGGAAATGATGATGTGAGCGAATGGATATGTAGGAGATGGTTTGAGAAGTTCAGAAATGGAGACTTCATTCTGAAAGATTATCATCGAACAGGACGAACAAATGAGTTAGATGAAGAGTTGCTGAAAGCAACAGTGGTGGAAAAACCCAACGGTAACTGTAAGAGAACTTGGCCTGCAACTCGGCGTTAGCCACATGACCATTCATCGTCATATGAAGCTGTTAGAAAAAGTAGTGAAGGTTGGAAAATGGATTCCGCATGATTTGTCACAAGCGAATCTTCAATATCGAATCGATATTTGCACATCACTGCATTCTCGGCAATTGCAGGCACCGTTTTTGAATCGGATCGTCACTGGGGATGAAAAATGGGTCCTCTATAACAATATTAAGCGTCGACGTCAGTGGCTTAACCGTGAAACGAAGCCTGAACCTCAGCCAAGGAATGGACCCCATCCAAAGAAAATTTTGCTATGCGTTTAGTGGGATATGCCAGATTACCAAACAATCGCAGCTGAAGTCAACTGCCAACAACTCCAACGATTGAAGATAGCATTACAAGAAAAACGTCCTGCATTAATTAATTGTAGAGGTGTTCTATTCCACCAGGATAACGCGCGCCATCACACTGCTCGAATCACCAAATGTCCAATTGGAAGCATTTGGTTGGGAAAAAATGCCTCATCCACCTTATTCTCCGGACATCGCACCTTCAGACTACCATTTATTCAGAAGTCTGGAACACCACCTAGATGGACAAAAGTTGCAATCCAGGGAAGCTATCGGAAACGAAGTGATCGCTTTTTTTTTAACTCGAAACCAAGGGATTTCTTCGAACGTGGCCTAAAAAACTTTTCTACAGGTGGGAGGAAGTTATAGAAAAAGAAGGGAATTATATTGATGATTAATTTGTCATTATGTCACTTAATTTTTGTTGTGAATAAACTAAAAAATCGAGCAGAATATATGTTGCAACCTTATATAATGTTGATATACCTCCTCCAACATACCTGAAAAGCAAAATCAATAGATTGATAGGAAAAAATATTAAAGGCTGCAAAATGCTTTCTTAAAATCTTAAATGCGAACAAATAAACTTGTTTTTAACCAATAGAGAAAGATATTATATAGGAATTTTTCTATTTATATAGAATATATATTTCTTATTAAAAAAATTTGTCTTAATTGTTTTAGCCTTTAAAAAAATAAAAAAATTTATACCGTTGAACTCTATTCCAAAAATGAATTTACAATGTAGATTAAATAAAGTGCTTCTGAAGCGTGGAGTTTAGCATTTTTAAAAACGTACACTGTGAGTATTTTTCTGATGGAAGGACTCCCATTCCGCACGTGGTAATCACATGATTCTACATTCTATATTAACAAAAGTAAGTTATGAACCTTATATATAGCATATATGCACTACATAAAAGGATATATATATATATATATATACTTTATATATAAAAGAAGTTTTCAGTGTGTTGAATTCCAAGCTAACTAAAAGCAAATATACTTTTGGGTTTTTCTGGCAGTCGACCACGACAAATATTAGAGAGGAAAAAAAAGAAGTTAAATGTGGGTCGCAAAATCCGTAGAGTTTTTCTTTACAATGTAAACGTATTTTTCGACCCAAATTGAAGGGAAGGCGGGGGAGGAGAGCATTATTTTTTTTTTTTTTTTTAAATATTTAAAAAAAATCGTTGATTTTTCAATAAGCCAAAAGAATATTTTTGGGTTTATTTGGATTTTTTATTACCGGTGCAACGCTGATGTTCCATAGATGGAATACCATGCATGAACACGCACGATTTTGGATAGTGCCAAAATCACCCTCGCCAGGATTCGAACCCACCACTTATTGAATAATTTGAATGAAATGCTGGTCATTACTTCGAGTGCGAGAGAGTTAACGCTTAAAAGCCACTGGACGCGAAAGAGTCATGCTTTTCCCCAGTTGTTTAAATGTATGAAAATGAAATGAAAATGAAAAGGTTTATTGGCAGACTGTAGTCCATATGACAAATATTATTAATACAATGACAGTTCATATACTAAGGATAGAAATATATACAATTGATTAGAAATAATACTGTAATGTCGAAGTTAAGTGGAGCTACAGACAGACGTTTTCGTACCAAGAATTTCATAGTTTAGACTTTAGAGGATAAATGGCAGGACTCATGGATAGCTTGGATAATCGGGTTGGTTGATTTTTTAATTCTTTGCATTAGACTGTATTGAGCACGTCTTGTTATCTCTGGGAAGCTCGGGACATTGCGGGTAGCAAACATTTGCGAAGCTGAGCATCTCGGGGGTAATTTATGTAAGAGTCTAAAAGACCTGTTGTACAGCAAATTTAGGGTTCTGCCAGAACCTTTTTTATAATTCACCCAGAGTTGCTGTCCGTATATATTACTGCAGAAAGTACGAAAGAGTGTGTCTTTAGCTTCACTTGTACAGAAACGAAAGTTCCTTATGGTCATATTCGCTTTAGCACACAGGCTTCGAGATTGCCTTCTTATATCCGAGTCATCACTCAAGGAGCTGGTAATAGTTTGACCCAAATACTTAAACTCTTGTACTTCCTCAATTACTTCACCATTCATTTTAAACCTTATATCAGCTGGCTGATTACAGCTTTTAGGATGAAACTGCATAACTTAGTTTTTGTAACATTAAAAATAATATCATGTTTCTGCGAATACACTTCGCATACCTTTAGAGCCGATCCAGACCTTTAACAGAGGGACTTATTCAGGCCATATCATCGGCATAAACTAAGTTATTTATCCTTGTGTTTTCTATACAACATCCCAGTGTTGTCTCATTAAGTGAAGCAATTAATCCGTCAATATACACATTAAACAGCATTGGGGGAGAGCAAGGAGTCTTGTCTCACCCCACAAGAGGAGCCAAAACACTCGGATAGTACATTGCCCCACCTAACGGTGAAAGATTGGTGGGAATACCAAAATTTCAATACATTTAATATGTACATGGGAACCTTCCTGTCTTCTAGTTTTTCAAATAAAATATTGTGGTTCACCCTATCATATGCATTACTTGTATCTAGGAAACAGCTAGAGATAGTTGAATTACTGTCAATGTAGTAAGCACAAAGATACTACAGTTACACCGATGTTACAGCCTGAGTGGGACCTTTTAAAACGAAATTGATAAGGAGATGTCCATAGGAAATCATTTAATCGGAGTAACAAGAGTTTTTCTAGTAGTTTCGAGAAGCAGGAAGCGACAGCAATAGGCCTGTAATTATTGCTGGACAGAATGTCTCCGTACTTATTTTTGACCAGGGGGCAAGCTATATACCCTCATGAACTCTGCAGGGATATAGCTATGAGCAAGCATGGCTGATAGGAGCAATGATATATGCAGACATACTACGTCATTGGCATATTTTAAATGCTCATTCGATAAGTCATCTATCCCTGACGCAGAACCAGTCTTTAACTCTTTAATTAACCTCTTTACTTCAGAAACTGATATCAAAGTATTTTTACTTGTCCCTCCCACAGTCGTTTCGCTGCAATCTATCTTAAGATTATCCCTACTCACACTGTTAAGAATGTTAGAGTAGTGGTTTTTCCACAGCTTTGCAATTTCATCCTCCCCCGACACCGCATCGATTGTAGGAGGGAGGACATTTTTGACACTCGTTTGATTCTTAACAAATTTCCAAAAATTGTTATTATCGTTATTTATGCGAGCTTCACAGGCTTTTGATGCTCGAATAGACTCTTCTTCCCGTTTACATCGCCTTATGGCCGATTTACACTGACCCCTACTTCTACACATATTCATGTATGCTGGTCCTAATCTGGGTCTACCGTGAAAGCATTACAAATCATAGGCGTCTTTCGATTCCCTCTTCAGGGGGTCAATAAAATCATTCCATCCAGGAATAATCTTAGTATGATGGTTGTAAGATTTAATCAGGGGGCTTCCTGCTTCTCTTAACAGGGATACTATCTTATTATAATACCTATCTATGAGTTTACAGTGATGATAGGTATTAACTTTTATTCCGTCGTAGTTCAGTGGCTAGCGCCTTCACCTTCTATTTAAGAGGTGGTGGGTTTGAATCCTCATGAGGGGTAATTACTTCATGATGCAAAATCGTGCGTGTTCATGCATGATATTCAGTATATGTATATACAGTGTGTTTCATATGTATGGAGACATTGGAAATATGTAGAAAGAGTAATACAACTTCATGACAATGTTTTATTTTCGACATACTATTAGAAAAAGTGTTCAAACTCTTCACCCTCAACTTAAAGACACTTCATTACTCATAACTGGCAACCTCTCTGAATACTTCTGATTGTTTCAGCAGAAATTCGCTACAATTCCAGTCTCATCTTTCAAAGCTTTCAAATCCTCAATTGTTCTTAGTTTGTCTACATAAGTGATGCACAAACCCTGGCCCGCGGGCCAAATGTGGCCCCCACGGGTCTTTTCAATTCACATTTTTCACATGAAAAGGGTAGCTAACCAAAGAAAAATCTGAAATATTACCCCTGGTTATAAAAATGCATATTTATAAAAAATAGAATATCTATATATCTGGCCCCTACATTTAAAACAGATGGTTGGTTTGGCCCTCACATCAAAAAGTTTGTGCACCACTGGTCTACATGGACAACAGATTTCATATGTCATCACAGTAAGAAGTGCTACCAGGCTTTGCTTGTATGAAAATTACTTCAACTCACTCCTCAGTTATCAGCAAAAATGCCATACTCTCAGCTTAAAACCCCCCAAAAAATAAAAGCTTCATCTTCAGACATATGAAACACCCTATATATTATATATATATATATATATATGTGTGTGTGTGTGTATATATATATATATATATATATATATATATATAAGTTAAAATTCCCGACGAAAAGCAAACAAAATTAAAGATTAAAAGACTAAAATTGCGAAGCTTTTGAAGGAGCTCAACACCTTTTCATTCAGTTAAGAAGACTAAACGGAAGTTACAGAGAAAGAACAGCACATGAACCTCATGCACCTGGCAGATGGAAACGGCGTAAGAAAGATTTAAAAAGGGTAACTCGGGTTAAAATTGATTTAAAAGAAGATCAATGTAAAAGTTACTTCTATCATTATTGAAGTTATCGATATTTTCAATTAAGAAAGATTCCGTCAATTTCCTCTTATTTATGTCTTTTATATGTAGATGAAGAGCTGAGTTGTTAATATCAATTAAATGATCAAAATCAGTCCTATGTTGATGCAAAGCTGAATTTGGATCGCCGATTCTGACACGCTATTTATGTTCATAGATTCTGTCAGCAAAATTATTAGTTCCCCAATATATACTTTATGACAGTTTCCGCATGGAACTTTATAAACTCCATCATTATTTGAGGTAAATCCGAGCTTGTCGCTGCGAAGGTAATTTCTATTAGTACAGTTTATCTTGGTAACTAAATTTATTAAATTACTCAAGCATTCTCTCGTCCTATTGCATTTTTTAGGTAAAAAACTAAAGTACTTTTGTGTTCTCGGGAAATCTGCGGAGCATTGCTATAAAATTTCTTCTTGGTGAGTTTAAAAGCCCTATTTATAAAAGCCTGAGGATAATCTAATTTAGTAAAAGCGTCTTTAATAAAATTAACCTCGTTATCTATAAACCTAGGGCTAAAAATTCTAAAGGCACGGAGAAATAAGCTAATTAAAACATCTCTCTTTATAGAAACAGAATGAGAGGAAAACCAATGCACATATGCATTTGAATGCGTGTTTTTACTAAAGCCTTCGAATAAGGGCTTGTTCTGAGCTGAGCGAATAAATGAAATATCCAGAAAGGGATTTTGTGAATTTTCTTCTTAAAGCGTAAATTTAATCGAGGTAGACGTCATTTAGTTTGCTAAAAATCGAATGAGGATCTAAATTGTCAATTATATTGGGAAGAAATTTACGAAGGAATTTATGAAGAAAGTTTCGCTTTGCTCAGAACAACCCTTTATTCGAAGTCTCGCGAAAAAACGCATTCAAATGCATATATATATATATATATAATATATATATATATATATATATATATGTGTAGCGACAGAGACGCCTTCAGATACTTTCGCGATTTCCACACAACGTCGACCAAGATGACGTTACATCTCGAGCCACACTCAAGCATTTGCCTCTGCCCTGAACGTCACACCTCGATCTCGTTATAAGGGATTCCTGGGCACGATGCCTCAATCGCATCTCGACTTCTCTCCTCTGAAGAACTCCAGTGACACGAAAGATCTCACCATGTAACAACATGTACACAGACCCATTGGCCTGGTGTCATTCACCTAACTTCATATAAAGATTTTTATTACCTCGCGCGTATTATAATATTGAAGTCATTAATTAAGTGCACATTCATACATTTCATTTCAAATGAACTTGCATTCATACAACTGCAACTTTTATTTTGTCTCATTTATATATCATTTATTTTGTTTATAAAAGGAAGAAAATAATTAATAACATTATTTTATCCGAAAAAGATCAATGGTTACCCCAGCCTCAAGCAATCATGACCTAATAATTAGCATTAACAATTTAACCTTATTAACTTTATTATAGTACCAACAAGGCACTATATGTGCAGTGGTTTTCCTCTTATTCTGTTTCTATAAAGAGAGGTGTTTTAATTAGCTTATTTCTCCTTGCCTTTAGGATTTGTAGCCCTCAGTTTGTAGATAATGAGATTAATTTTATCAAAGACGCTTTTACTAAATTAGGGTTACCTTCAGGCTTTCATAAATAAGGCTTTCAAACTCACCAGGAAGAAATTTTATAGCAATACTCCATAAACTTCCCGAGAAGGATCACCTGAAGATCAGGGCCCCCAGCCTTCTTTAGTTACCTTTATAAGGCTAACAAACGAAAATATCACGACCTAACCTAACCAATCGTTAGGCCAACTGTACGCCCTAGACGATTGTTTAGGTTAGGTCGTGATATTTCCGTTAGTTAGCCTTATAAAGCTAACTAAAGAATGCTGGGGGCTTTGATCTTCAGGTGATCCCCCGAGAATAAAAAAGTACTTTAGTTTTACTTACGGAACGCAATATGACAAAAGAATACTTGAGTAATTCTATAAATTTAGTTACCAAGATAAACTGTACTATTAGAAATTACCTTCGCAACGACAAGCTCGGGTTTACCATAGATAATGCCAGAGTTTATAAAGTTTCATGTGGAAACTGTCATGAACTATATATTGGGGAACTAATAATATTCTCAGAATCGGTGATCCCAATATTGGACTAATTTTAATTATTTAATTGATATTATTAACTCAGCTGTACGTTTTATCATATATATATTTTTTTATGTAGGTAAGGAGGGGCCAAGGGCGAGCGCCAGAAGACAGAGAGCCAAAAACAAGGTCTCCAAGGCCAATGATGCCATTTTCTTTTTCTTTTTTTAATAGAAATTTTGAAAAGGTTGTGTAGTGTGTAAGATGCATGTATGTGTTGTGAGGAACGGAGGGAGAAGTGCGTGTTTGTGAGCATGCTGGACTGCTCACAGGGTACATGAGACACGGAAAAAGATCAGCTAAGGAGGACAGTAACAGGAGAAACGGGAGTTATAGCACTCTCTGTCTCCTGCCTAATATCCACCCCGGAGTACTTTCCTGGTCGATTGGTGTCTACATTCTCCTCCAATCAATCTACAATCTCCTCCAATAATTATGATAATGGTAGATTTTATGGGCAGGATATAAATCCCATAACATAGTACAGTACAATATACAGGGGTTGGACAAAATAATATGAACACCTTGATAAATGGCGGTTTTTATTCTTAATATGGAGTTGGTCCTCCTTTAGCGGCAATAACAGCTGCAATGCGTCGGGGAATTGATTCATACAGCTTTTGGACAGTGGCTAGAGGAATCCTGAGCCATTCTTCGAGCAAACCCTGCTCCAGTTCCTCCAAAGACGCCGGCGGTGGGAATCGGCTTCTGACCTGCTGCTCCAACTGACACCACAGATGCTCGATAATGTTAAGATCCGGGAATTGTGGAGGCCAATCCAAGCGTTCTACTTCACTAACATGCTCTTCAAACCAGTTTTTAACGACCCCAGCGGTGTGGATTGGTGCATTATCATCCTGGAAGGACGGCGCCGCCATTGGGAAACAGCGTTTGGACCATGGATGGACCTGGTTAACCCTACCATGCAGTACTACAGCTGGGCCAAGAGTATTCCACGATATTGCTGCCCAAACCATCACAGATCCGCCTCCATGCTTAACGTTGGGGTCAGGCAGTCGGGGTCATAAGCACTTTAGGCTGTCTCCAGACGTAAACTCCACCGGAACATGGAAATAGCGTAAAGGAGATTCGTCGGAGTAGACTACATTTTTCCACCGGTCCATTCACCAATTCTTATGGTCATTACACCATTTTTCTGCGCCGCTCAATGTTGATGTGCGAAAGGAAGGGTTTGGCAATTGCAGCCCTCCCATGGTATCCAGCTCCATGGAGCTCGCGACGGACAGATCTGGTCGATACCGGGCTTGCAAGATGCTGGTTAAGCTCTGCAGTCACTTTTGGAGCTGTGGTCTTATGGTTCTTTGTCACAATGCGCTTTAGCACCCGCGGTCTCGATCACACAGCTTCTTCTTCGTCCACTATTGCATTTGTCGGTGCTTGTCTTTCCATGGTTTTGGTATGCAGACATGACCATAGAGACAGTTCCTCTGGATACATTGAACATCTGAGCGGTTTTCGTCACCGATGCACCAGCCATCCGCGCTCCGACAATTTGCCCTCTTGGAAGTCTGACAGGTCTTTCATAACTGCTAATTCATAATTCACTCAGGTCTGTAAAAACAACGTGAGGGTTATAACATGACGTATACACTCTCTGTTACGCATTTAAATAGGTTTGCCAGTCATTTGACCGTTTACTTTGTGTCTGAGCAGTCCGTAAAGATAACCGGTGAAATCGGCGGGTGTTCATATTATTTTGTCTAACCCCTGTACTTGCCAATGTAAAAGATAAATCAAGTAATAATACATTTAAAAACAAACAAAATAAACATTATGACTTAAGGGGATAAACATAAGCCACGTACTGAAACCAGTAAGATTAATAGAAAAAACGTACCCACTGCTAAGACTATAGAAATGATGATAGTGATAATGACAATAATGCTATTAATTAGCAAAAGACAGATCCCCAACCTAAAAAAAAAGGTACAGTTTCCATCAAGGTAATTAACGCTCCAACCAGTTAAACACTAACTTTAAAAACAAAAACAGAAAAGGACTACGGCAACAAAGAAATAACAATGATACACGCAGGGAGACGAGAAATAATAATAAAAATAAAAATATAGAGTTTATATATATATATATATTGGTTTGGTTATAGGCACCACTTTTGTAGGTTTCATTAATGGTTAAGTATGCTGACGAAGTAATAATTTGGTTGATTGTTGATTAATATTTAGAGATCACCATTGATCTTTCGATCAAAGCAAGGAAAAAATTATATTTTCTTTAATTAACAAAAATAAATGTTCAGTGAATAACATTACATTTGAAATGATTAGCAGAAACGATACTTACATCAAAGGTATTGAATACAAACATGTTATCAATAGTTTGTTATTTTGTGAATTAATCTTTAGTATGAATAAACAAAGTCAGAAACAACAACAGATTGTAAATTACATTGAATTGTGCAATAATGTAAAAATGGTTGTCAGCGCGATGAATGAAAAACACTGAGTTCTAACACAGACACAAAAAAAATCGAAATTTAGAGGATAACTGAGCGGAGGCCTATAAGGCAAACAGAGAGTCTATTTTCATTGAGGCATAGGCGGATCCAGAGGTGGGGGACCAGAGGGCTTAATTCAAGCAACGTGGAGATAAGCATTCAAACGTTTTACCTAATTTCGTTTAACCAGGATGTATGCGGTCTCCAAATTAAGCTCTGTTGCTTCAATTAAGTCCCCTGGACTCCCTCTGGATCCGCCTATGGAATGAGGATCTATACAGAAGAACTGTCACTGAATTAAAGTAGGCGCGGTACGAGTGAGAGCATATTTACCAAAGAACAATCACTGCGTTTAAATAGGCGAATTGCGAGTGTGGGACTATTCACAAGAATACTTTCGCTGAGTTAGAGAGGTGAAGGTGCAAGAGAGCCTATTTACAGACAAAAGTGAGCGAAAACATATACGAAGGAATGCTGCTTGAGCTGTGTGTTTGCAAACAGATTGAAATCGGAATTCAACTGTATCATAAAGTCCTTTGTGGTATCATGAGAACGCTAACTGGAGGTCGGCCTCAGGGTCAAGCTTCGGTGAAATTCTTCAAAAACAAAACAAGAACAACTTCGATTGAACCTGATGCAGGTAATTAGAAAGCCTTCGTCAAAAACAGCTTTCTGCTGGTGGTGAGAATTTCTGGAATCTAGATGAACGCAAGACGTTCTGAGGCTCTTAAGAATCTTGTATCAGCAAGCGAAAACTTTTTTAAGGTTGACCTTCTCTCATAAAGGCATTAAAGTTGTAGGCCTAAAGAGGAAAGATTTACGAACGCATATATATATATATATATATATATAGAGGGAGGAATAGGAGGACGAAGAGATGGTACATATTTATTTACAAATGTTTCGGTAAAGTTCAATTTCCATCATCAGTGCTAAAACGTTTAAAATCAAACAGAAATAAATAAGTATAATAAACAAAAACAAACAGTATATTAAAATGAACATGGGACAAAGGTTACAATATATATTAAATTAAAATTAAAAGATTAAAAATTAAATAATATAAAGTATAAGAGTGAGGACACTAAGTAAAAAATATAAACGGTTAAAAGGTGAATCAGAATTAAGGGGGGTCTTACTAGGTTGCTAACGTTGTGAAAGACTAATTGTAAAGAAAACTGGGGATGGTTGGTTTGTTGAAAGTCCATATTAGAAAGATGGAGCCAGGCTGAGTGATGGAGGATTTCTTTTCTACATGAGAGTTTATTTGGCGATGTTTAGGTTGAAAGCAGAACTGTAGTCGTTGAGGGTTGGCTGAATACTAAGTATATAAAGGGACTCAAGTATGCGGAGGTCTATTAGTTGGTTGGCAGAATTAATTATTTTGAAATTGGAGGGAAGTAACGGGTGGTTGTGAAGGTGGCAATGATCCCTTATTGCTGATTTGGAGGGTTTGTTCAAGGGTTGCGAAGTTCTAGTGGAAATACCACGATGCTCGTCCACTCTTGTTTGGTATTGGCGGATGGTACTGCCAATATAGTTTGCTTTGCAGCGAACACAATTAAAAGCGTAGGTAGTGGACGAAGCAAGTGACTGGGGTGTTTTTTCTTTATGGTTAAGGTAAGATTTGATACTATTGTTGTTGGTGAAGACGAAATTAAATTTAATTTGGGGGTAAAGCGGGGTGAGTGGGAGACGGAGTTCTGAAAGTATTTTTTGGCTGATGTGGTCGTAATAGGGAAGTGAAAAATATTGTACGTCTTTTTTAACAGTGGGAACTTTAAGAGTGGGTTGATAAATATTAGTAAGAAAGTTTCTGGTTAAAGACTGTAACAGATGTTTTGGGAAGGAGTTATTAATGCTGAAATTATGAATGAATTCTATTTCATGGTGGAAGGATAAGTACGAAGAGCATAGATGATAGGCGCGGTGGATTAAGATTTTAATACGAAATTAGTACCTAGGCCTGTGTACGTAGGTTTTCGATATATGGAAGTGCTGAATTTGTTGTTTTGTTTAGTTATTGTAATATCTAGGAAGGGTAAGGTGTTATTGGATTCGTCTTCTTTGGTGAACTTAATGTTTTTATGTTGTGAATTAAGGTAGTTAAGGAAAAGGGGGTGGCGTGGTTAACATTGTTGAAAAGGAGAAAGGTGTCATCAACGTATTTTTTATATAGGTGTGGTTTATAATGAGTGAGGCAATGGAGTAGCCAGTTATTTTCGTGATGGCTGAACAAACCCTCCAAATCAGCAATAAGGGATCATTGCCACCTTCACAACCACCCGTTACTTCCCTCCAATTTCAAAATCATTAATTCTGCCAACCAACTAATAGACCTCCGCATACTTGAGTCCCTTTAGTATTCAGCCAACCCTTAACGACTACAGTTCTGCTTTCAACCTAAACATCGCCAAATAAACTCTCAAAGAGAAAAGAAATCCTCCATCAATCCGCCTGGCTCCATCTTTCTAATATGGACTTTTTCAACAAGCCAACCATCCCCAGTCTTCTTTACAATTAGTCTTTCACAACGTTAGCAACCTGGTAAGATCCCCCTTAATTCTGATTCACCTTTTAACCGTTTTATATTTTTTACTTAGTGTCCTCACTCTTATACTTTATATTATTTCATTTTTAACCTTTTAATTTTAATTTAATATATATTATAACCATTGTCCCATGTTCATTTTAATATACGGTACTGTTTGTTTTTGGTTATTATACTTATTTATTTCTGTTTGATTTTAAACTTTTTAGCATTGATGATGGAAATTGAACTTTTCCGGAACGTTTGTAAATAAACATGTACCATCTCTTCGTCTTCCTATTCCTCGCTAAACTACGTTTCCCTAAGAACAAACCATTCAACCAAGTTGCACAGTATATATATATATATATATATATATATATATATATATATATATATAATCCGGGATGGCTACCGGAATTAATTTCTATACCTATACATATACCTACATCATAACTTAATTTATATTTGGTATACTATCAGCCAGACTTGTTGGCAATTTGTTGGAGAGTTTAACCTCCCGCAACATCGAAGGTCACAATTATGAGCATATAAAAATTTACCTCGCTAGTTGTAGGGCTTATTAGTCTATTTAAGGTTCTGCCTATTGTAGTCTCCACCAGTCTAGAAGGGAAATTATTCTTGGCAAGGAGTTTTCGGATGAAATCTAGTTCATCGTGTAGTTTAAAGTAATCTGAACAGATATTGAAAGCTCTATTGGTCAGAGTCGAAATTAAATTTCGTTTGAAACCTAAAGGGATAAAGGAAGAAAAGTTCGTAGTAAGATTGGTGAATGTCGGCTTTCATCCGAAAACTCCTTGCCAAGAATAATTTCCCTTCTAGACTGGTGGAGACTACAATAGGCAGAACCTTAAATAGACTAATAAGCCCTACAACTAGACTTAATTACAGTCCCTAAAGATATCCTGTATTTCACTTTGCCCTATGTGGGAACCTGAAGTTTTAACATTAGAAACAAACTTTTAAAATTGCTCAAGGAATTGTACCCACAACTATGTATAAAAATTATATTCACCCCGTCTAAATCGATTTAGCATTTATTCAAATACAAGGATGTTATTCCTACACTTCTTAAGTCATCCATAGTTTATCAATACAAGTGTGACCACTGTATGGGGTCATATATAGGTAAAACTAAAAGACATTTAAAATCCCATATTACGAACATCTCGGTAAATCGGTCCGTACAAATTTACCCCTTGGCAAACCACCTAATTCTCTCATACGTAATCACTCGCACAACAATAACCACCCAATTTCACAGTCTAATTTCGCCGTACTTGTTGCCGGAAGCTCTGACCTTAAGCTTAAAATTATGGAGTCTTTGTTTATTTATAAACTAAAACCAGACCTAAATTCTGACGAATCATCGATAGATCTGCTATGTTTTGGTTAGGGTACTAGTTTATTTTATTTACGTTTCAGTTTTAATGCTTTTACTTTTTATAATTTTAACTTTTTAACTTCACATTTATTTACCTTTTAGTTTTAATGTTTTACATTTTCTTACTTTTTATAATTTTTTAAGTTTATTTTAAATTGTTATTAAGCAATTTGTATTTTGTATGTGATTTGGCATTTTATTGTTTTAGCCCTGAAGATGGAATTAGTGCATTCCGAAACGTTGGTACTATTAAACCTTGAAGGATGTTTGTATTTTCTCTGGTGTTCCTGTTTATTATTAAACTGCGTTTTCCGCGCCACCAATCAATAGCCGATATATATATATATATGTATATATATATAATTTTTCGGTTTGGCAGAATGCTACAGATTTTTATGAAAATTAGCAAATCAATTGTGTATAAAATTTTGTTAGAAAATTTCTAATTCCTAATGTAACTAAACCTAACCTAACCTACCTAACCTAACCTAACTTACATTAACCTTAGAATAAAATTTGTAAATAACTGATTTGCTAATTTTCTTAAAAATCTGTAGCAGTCCGCCAAACTGAAAAGACCAATTTTTTTTTAAATAACTAAATTATGCTGGTCTAGTATAATTTCAATTAGGGGTAATGGTGGTTTGTGTTACTGAAAATTCGTCACTAAAGAAGGAAAACCTGATCACATGAAATGAAATTGAATTGAAATATAATTTTAAAGTGGGTTAAAATATATTTGACTAAGTATCAGGTTGTAACATAAATTCTGCTCGATTAGAAAACGGACAATAGATAATAGAATAACCTCAAGATAATGTGAAATAGTTTTAGAAATGTTGCAAAATACACGCGGCGACAGGTTCGCACAGGTTTCATCACGATACAGAATGATACAGAATGACTTAGGCTAGTGTAGGATTAGGCTAATGAATATTTTCCCTGGTGTTTTTCATACAGTTACAACGCCACTCCCACGATATTACAGTAATTGAAAAAAAACATGGAGCCCACGAAAGAGCATATTCGACATGTGATGCTGTATGAGTTCCATAAAGGATCTAACGCTAGTGAATCCGCAAGAAACATTCAAAGAGCTTATGGAAATGATGATGTGAGCGAATGGATATGTAGGAGATGGTTTGAGAAGTTCAGAAATGGAGACTTCATTCTGAAAGATTATCAACGAACAGGACGAACAAATGAGTTAGATGAAGAGTTGCTGAAAGCAACAGTGGTGGAAAAACCCAACGGTAACTGTAAGAGAACTTGGCCTGCAACTCGGCGTTAGCCACATGACCATTCATCGTCATATGAAGCTGTTAGAAAAAGTAGTGAAGGTTGGAAAATGGATTCCGCATGATTTGTCACAAGCGAATCTTCAATATCGAATCTATATTTGCACATCACTGCATTCTCGGCAATTGCAGGCACCGTTTTTGAATCGGATCGTCACTGGGGATGAAAAATGGGTCCTCTATAACAATATTAAGCGTCGACGTCAGTGGCTTAACCGTAAAACGAAGCCTGAACCTCAGCCAAGGAATGGACCCCATCCAAAGAAAATTTTGCTATGCGTTTAGTGGGATATGCCAGATTACCAAACAATCGCAGCTGAAGTCAACTGCCAACAACTCCAACGATTGAAGATAGCATTACAAGAAAAACGTCCTGCATTAATTAATTGTAGAGGTGTTCTATTCCACCAGGATAACGCGCGCCATCACACTGCTCGAATCACCAAATGTCCAATTGGAAGCATTTGGTTGGGAAAAAATGCCTCATCCACCTTATTCTCCGGACATCGCACCTTCAGACTACCATTTATTCAGAAGTCTGGAACACCACCTAGATGGACAAAAGTTGCAATCCAGGGAAGCTATCGGAAACGAAGTGATCGCTTTTTTTTTAACTCGAAACCAAGGGATTTCTTCGAACGTGGCCTAAAAAACTTTTCTACAGGTGGGAGGAAGTTATAGAAAAAGAAGGGAATTATATTGATGATTAATTTGTCATTATGTCACTTAATTTTTGTTGTGAATAAACTAAAAAATCGAGCAGAATATATGTTGCAACCTTATATAATGTTGATATACCTCCTCCAACATACCTGAAAAGCAAAATCAATAGATTGATAGGAAAAAATATTAAAGGCTGCAAAATGCTTTCTTAAAATCTTAAATGCGAACAAATAAACTTGTTTTTAACCAATAGAGAAAGATATTATGTAGGAATTTTTCTATTTATATAGAATATATATTTCTTATTAAAAAAATTTGTCTTAATTGTTTTAGCCTTTAAAAAAATAAAAAAATTTATACCGTTGAACTCTATTCCAAAAATGAATTTACAATGTAGATTAAATAAAGTGCTTCTGAAGCGTGGAGTTTAGCATTTTTAAAAACGTACACTGTGAGTATTTTTCTGATGGAAGGACTCCCATTCCGCACGTGGTAATCACATGATTCTACATTCTATATTAACAAAAGTAAGTTATGAACCTTATATATAGCATATATGCACTACATAAAAGGATATATATATATATATATATATACTTTATATATAAAAGAAGTTTTCAGTGTGTTGAATTCCAAGCTAACTAAAAGCAAATATACTTTTGGGTTTTTCTGGCAGTCGACCACGACAAATATTAGAGAGGAAAAAAAGAAGTTAAATGTGGGTCGCAAAATCCGTAGAGTTTCTTACAATGTAAACGTATTTTTCGACCCAAATTGAAGGGAAGGCGGGGAGGAGAGCATTATTTTTTTTATTTTTTTTAAATATTTAAAAAAAATGGTTGATTTTTCAATAAGCCAAAAGAATATTTTTGGGTTTATTTGGATTTTTTATTACCGGTGCAACGCTGATGTTCCATAGATGGAATACCATGCATGAACACGCACGATTTTGGATAGTGCCAAAATCACCCTCGCCAGGATTCGAACCCACCACTTATTGAATAATTTGAATGAAATGCTGGTCATTACTTCGAGTGCGAGAGAGTTAACGCTTAAAAGCCACTGGACGCGAAAGAGTCATGCTTTTCCCCAGTTGTTTAAATGTATGAAAATGAAATGAAAATGAAAAGGTTTATTGGCAGACTGTAGTCCATATGACAAATATTATTAATACAATGACAGTTCATATACTAAGGATAGAAATATATACAATTGATTAGAAATAATACTGTAATGTCGAAGTTAAGTGGAGCTACAGACAGACGTTTTCGTACCAAGAATTTCATAGTTTAGACTTTAGAGGATAAATGGCAGGACTCATGGATAGCTTGGATAATCGGGTTGGTGATTTTTTAATTCTTTGCATTAGACTGTATTGAGCACGTCTTGTTATCTCTGGGAAGCTCGGGACATTGCGGGTAGCAAACATTTGCGAAGCTGAGCATCTCGGGGGTAATTTATGTAAGAGTCTAAAAGACCTGTTGTACAGCAAATTTAGGGTTCTGCCAGAACCTTTTTTATAATTCACCCAGAGTTGCTGTCCGTATATATTACTGCAGAAAGTACGAAAGAGTGTGTCTTTAGCTTCACTTGTACAGAAACGAAAGTTCCTTATGGTCATATTCGCTTTAGCACACAGGCTTCGAGATTGCCTTCTTATATCCGAGTCATCACTCAAGGAGCTGGTAATAGTTTGACCCAAATACTTAAACTCTTGTACTTCCTCAATTACTTCACCATTCATTTTAAACCTTATATCAGCTGGCTGATTACAGCTTTTAGGATGAAACTGCATAACCTTAGTTTTTGTAACATTAAAAATAATATCATGTTTCTGCGAATACACTTCGCATACCTTTAGAGCCGATCCAGACCTTTAACAGAGGGACTTATTCAGGCCATATCATCGGCATAAACTAAGTTATTTATCCTTGTGTTTTCTATACAACATCCCAGTGTTGTCTCATTAAGTGAAGCAATTAATCCGTCAATATACACATTAAACAGCATTGGGGGAGAGCAAGGAGTCTTGTCTCACCCCACAAGAGGAGCCAAAACACTCGGATAGTACATTGCCCCACCTAACGGTGAAAGATTGGTGGGAATACCAAAATTTCAATACATTTAATATGTACATGGGAACCTTCCTGTCTTCTAGTTTTTCAAATAAAATATTGTGGTTCACCCTATCATATGCATTACTTGTATCTAGGAAACAGCTAGAGATAGTTGAATTACTGTCAATGTAGTAAGCACAAAGATACTACAGTTACACCGATGTTACAGCCTGAGTGGGACCTTTAAAACGAAATTGATAAGGAGATGTCCATAGGAAATCATTTAATCGGAGTAACAAGAGTTTTTCTAGTAGTTTCGAGAAGCAGGAAGCGACAGCAATAGGCCTGTAATTATTGCTGGACAGAATGTCTCCGTACTTATTTTTGACCAGGGGCAAGCTATATACCCTCATGAACTCTGCAGGGATATAGCTATGAGCAAGCATGGCTGATAGGAGCAATGATATATGCAGACATACTACGTCATTGGCATATTTTAAATGCTCATTCGATAAGTCATCTATCCCTGACGCAGAACCAGTCTTTAACTCTTTAATTAACCTCTTTACTTCAGAAACTGATATCAAAGTATTTTCACTTGTCCCTCCCACAGTCGTTTCGCTGCAATCTATCTTAAGATTATCCCTACTCACACTGTTAAGAATGTTAGAGTAGTGGTTTTTCCACAGCTTTGCAATTTCATCCTCCCCCGACACCGCATCGATTGTAGGAGGGAGGACATTTTGACACTCGTTTGATTCTTAACAAATTTCCAAAAATTGTTATTATCGTTATTTTCGAGCTTCACAGGCTTTTGATGCTCGAATAGACTCTTCTTCCCGTTTCATCGCCTTATGGCCGATTTACACTGACCCTACTTCTACACATATTCATGTATGCTGGTCCTAATCTGGGTCTACCGTGAAAGCATTACAAATCATAGGCGTCTTTAGATTCCCTCTTCAGGGGGTCAATAAAATCATTCCATCCAGGAATAATCTTAGTATGATGGTTGTAAGATTTAATCAGGGGGCTTCCTGCTTCTCTTAACAGGGATAATATCTTATTATAATACCTATCTATGAGTTTACAGTGATGATAGGTATTAACTTTTATTCCGTCGTAGTTCAGTGGCTAGCGCCTTCACCTTCTATTTAAGAGGTGGTGGGTTTGAATTCTCATGAGGGGTAATTACTTCATGATGCAAAATCGTGCGTGTTCATGCATGATATTCAGTATATGTAGTATATACAGGGTGTTTCATATGTATGGAGACATTGGAAATATGTAGAAAGAGTAATACAACTTCATGACAATGTTTTATTTTCGACATACTATTAGAAAAAGTGTTCAAACTCTTCACCCTCAACTTAAAGACACTTCATTACTCATAACTGGCAACCTCTCTGAATACTTCTGATTGTTTCAGCAGAAATTCGCTACAATTCCAGTCTCATCTTTCAAAGCTTTCAAATCCTCAATTGTTCTTAGTTTGTCTACATAAGTGATGCACAACCCTGGCCCGCGGGCCAAATGTGGCCCCCACGGGTCTTTTCAATTCACATTTTTCACATGAAAAGGGTAGCTACCCAAAGAAAATCTGAAATATTACCCCTGGTTATAAAAATGCATATTTATAAAAAAGATATCTATATATCTGGCCCCTACATTTAAAACAGATGGTTGGTTTGGCCCTCACATCAAAAACGTTTGTGCACCACTGGTCTACATGGACAACAGATTTCATATGTCATCACAGTAAGAAGTGCTACCAGGCTTTGCTTGTATGAAAATTACTTCAACTCACTCCTCAGTTATCAGCAAAAATGCCATACTCTCAGCTTAAAACCCCCCAAAAAATAAAAGCTTCATCTTCAGACATATGAAACACCCTATATATTATATATATATATTATATATATGTGTGTGTGTGTGTGGTGTGTGTGTATATATATATATATATATATATATATATATATAAGTTAAAATTCCCGACGAAAAGCAAACAAAATTAAAGATTAAAAGACTAAAATTGCGAAGCTTTTGAAGGAGCTCAACACCTTTTCATTCAGTTAAGAAGACTAAACGGAAGTTACAGAGAAAGAACAGCACATGAACCTCATGCACCTGGCAGATGGAAACGGCGTAAGAAAGATTTAAAAAGGGTAACTCGGGTTAAAATTTGATTTAAAAGAAGATCAATGTAAAAGTTACTTCTATCATTATTGAAGTTATCGATATTTTCAATTAAGAAAGATTCCGTCAATTTCCTCTTATGTCTTTTATATGCAGATGAAGAGCTGAGTTGTTAATATCAATTAAATGATCAAAATCAGTCCTATGTTGATGCAAAGCTGAATTTGGATCGCCGATTCTGACACGCTATTTATGTTCATAGATTCTGTCAGCAAAATTATTAGTTCCCCAATATATACTTTATGACAGTTTCCGCATGGAACTTTATAAACTCCATCATTATTTGAGGTAAATCCGAGCTTGTCGCTGCGAAGGTAATTTCTATTAGTACAGTTTATCTTGGTAACTAAATTTATTAAATTACTCAAGCATTCTCTCGTCCTATTGCATTTTTTAGGTAAAAAACTAAAGTACTTTTGTGTTCTCGGGAAATCTGCGGAGCATTGCTATAAAATTTCTTCTTGGTGAGTTTAAAAGCCCTATTATAAAGCCTGAGGATAATCTAATTTAGTAAAAGCGTCTTTAATAAAATTAACCTCGTTATCTATAAACCGAGGGCTAAAAATCCTAAAGGCACGGAGAAATAAGCTAATTAAAACATCTCTCTTTATAGAAACAGAATGAGAGGAAAACCAATGCACATATGCATTTGAATGCGTGTTTTTACTAAAGCCTTCGAATAAGGGCTTGTTCTGAGCTGAGCGAATAAATGAAATTCCAGAAAGGGATTTTGTGAATTTTCTTCTTAAAGCGTAAATTTAATCGAGGTAGACGTCATTTAGTTTGCTAAAAATCGAATGAGGATCTAAATTGTCAATTATATTGGGAAGAAATTTACGAAGGAATTTATGAAGAAAGTTTCGCTTTGCTCAGAACAACCCTTTATTCGAAGTCTCGCGAAAAAACGCATTCAAATGCATATATATATATATATATATATATATGTGTAGCGACAGAGACGCCTTCAGATACTTTCGCGATTTCCACACAACGTCGACCAAGATGACGTTACATCTCGAGCCACACTCAAGGCATTTGCCTCTGCCCTGAACGTCACACCTCGATCTCGTTATAAGGGATTCCTGGGCACGATGCCTCAATCGCATCTCGACTTCTCTCCTCTGAAGAACTCCAGTGACACGAAAGATCTCACCATGTAACAACATGTACACAGACCCATTGGCCTGGTGTCATTCACCTAACTTCATATAAAGATTTTTATTACCTCGCGCGTATTATAATATTGAAGTCATTAATTAAGTGCACATTCATACATTTCATTTCAAATGAACTTGCATTCATACAACTGCAACTTTTATTTTGTCTCATTTATATATCATTTATTTTGTTTATAAAAGGAAGAAAAATTAATAACATTATTTTATCCGAAAAAGATCAATGGTTTACCCCAGCCTCAAGCAATCATGACCTAATAATTAGCTTAACAATTTAACCTTATTAACTTTATTATAGTACCACAAGGCACTATATGTGCAGTGGTTTTCCTCTTATCTGTTTCTATAAAGAGAGGTGTTTTAATTAGCTTATTTCTCCTTGCCTTTAGGATTTGTAGCCCTCAGTTTGTAGATAATGAGATTAATTTTATCAAAGACGCTTTTACTAAATTAGGGTTACCTTCAGGCTTTCATAATATAAGGCTTTCAAACTCACCAGAAGAAAATTTTATAGCAATACTCCATAAACTTCCCGAGAAGGATCACCTGAAGATCAGGGCCCCCAGCCTTCTTTAGTTACCTTTATAAGGCTAACAAACGAAAATATCACGACCAACCAACCTAACAACCATCGTTAGGCCAACTGTACGCCCTAGACGATTGTTTAGGTTAGGTCGTGATATTTCCGTTAGTTAGCCTTATAAAGCTAACTAAAGAATGCTGGGGCTTTGATCTTCAGGTGATCCCCGAGAATAAAAAAGTACTTTAGTTTTACTTACGGAACGCAATATGACAAAAGAATACTTGAGTAATTCTATAAATTTAGTTACCAAGATAAACTGTACTATTAGAAATTACCTTCGCAACGACAAGCTCGGGTTTACCATAGATAATGCCAGAGTTTATAAAGTTTCATGTGGAAACTGTCATGAACTATATATTGGGGAACTAATAATATTCTCAGAATCGGTGATCCCAATATTGGACTAATTTAATTATTTAATTGATATTATTAACTCAGCTGTACGTTTTATCATATATATATTTTTTTATGTAGTAAAGAGGGGGCCAAGGGCGAGCGCCAGAAGACAGAGAGCCAAAAACAAGGTCTCCAAGGCCAATGATGCCATTTTCTTTTTCTTTTTTTAATAGAAATTTTGAAAAGGTTGTGGAGTGTGTAAGATGCATGTATGTGTTGTGAGGAACGGAGGGAGAAGTGCGTGTTTGTGAGCATGCTGGACTGCTCACAGGGTACATGAGACACGGAAAAAGATCAGCTAAGGAGGACAGTAACAGGAGAAACGGGAGTTACAGCACTCTCTGTCTCCTGCCTAATATCCACCCCGGAGTACTTTCCTGGTCGATTGGTGTCTACATTCTCCTCCAATCAATCTACAATCTCCTCCAATAATTATGATAATGGTAGATTTTATGGGCAGGATATAAATCCCATAACATAGTACAGTACAATATACTTGCCAATGTAAAAGATAAATCAAGTAATAATACATTTAAAAACAAACAAAATAAACATTATGACTTAAGGGGATAAACATAAGCCACGTACTGAAACCAGTAAGATTAATAGAAAAAACGTACCCACTGCTAAGACTATAGAAATGATGATAGTGATAATGACAATAATGCTATTAATTAGCAAAAGACAGATCCCCCAACCTAAAAAAAAAGTACAGTTTCCATCAAGGTAATTAACGCTCCAACCAGTTAAACACTAACTTTAAAAACAAAAACAGAAAACGGACTACGGCAACAAAGAAATAACAATGATACACGCAGGGAGACGAGAAATAATAATAAAAATAAAAATATAGAGTTTATATATATATATATATATTGGTTTGGTTATAGGCACCACTTTTGTAGGTTTCATTAATGGTTAAGTATGCTGACGAAGTAATAATTTGGTTGATTGTTGATTAATATTTAGAGATCACCATTGATCTTTCGATCAAAGCAAGGAAAAAATTATATTTTCTTTAATTAACAAAAATAAATGTTCAGTGAATAACATTACATTTGAAATGATTAGCAGAAACGATACTTACATCAAATGTATTGAATACAAACATGTTATCAATAGTTTGTTATTTTGTGAATTAATCTTTAGTATGAATAAACAAAGTCAGAAACAACAACAGATTGTAAATTACATTGAATTGTGCAATAATGTAAAAATGGTTGTCAGCGCGATGAATGAAAAACACTGAGTTCTAACACAGACACAAAAAAAATCGAAATTTAGAGGATAACTGAGCGGAGGCCTATAAGGCAAACAGAGAGTCTATTTTCATTGAGGCATAGGCGGATCCAGAGGTGGGGGACCAGAGGGCTTAATTCAAGCAACGTGGAGATAAGCATTCAAACGTTTTACCTAATTTCGTTTAACCAGGATGTATGCGGTCTCTAAATTAAGCTCTGTTGCTTCAATTAAGTCCCCTGGACTCCCTCTGGATCCGCCTATGGAATGAGGATCTACTGTATACAGAAGAACTGTCACTGAATTAAAGTAGGCGCGGTACGAGTGAGAGCATATTTACCAAAGAACAATCACTGCGTTTAAATAGGCGAATTGCGAGTGTGGGACTATTCACAAAAATACTTTCGCTGAGTTAGATAGGTGAAGGTGCAAGAGAGCCTATTTACAGACAAAAGTGAGCGAAAACATATACGAAGGAATGCTGCTTGAGCTGTGTGTTTGCAAACAGATTGAAATCGGAATCATAAAGTCCTTTGTGGTATCATGAGAACGCTAACTGGAGGTCGGCCTCAGGGTCAAGCTTCGGTGAAATTCTTCAAAAACAAAACAAGAACAACTTCGATTGAACCTGATGCAGGTAATTAGAAAGCCTTCGTCAAAAACAGCTTTCTGCTGGCGGTGAGAATTTCTGGAATCTAGATGAACGCAAGACGTTCTGAGGCTCTTAAGAATCTTGTATCAGCAAGCGAAAACTTTTTTAAGGTTGACCTTCTCTCATAAAGGCATTAAAGTTGTAGGCCTAAAGAGGAAAGATTTACGAACGCATATATATATATATATATTAGTGATGTAGGTCACATCCGCATCCGCATCCGCATCCGCGGAACATCCGCACATTTTCTCGCATCCGCTATCCGCACCCGCATCCGCACTTTGGACTGCGGATGTCGTGCGGATGTGGACCGTTGAGATAAATGTCATTAATAACCGGAAATTATCAATTCTACTATATTAATAGAACTAGTTCATTGTGCGCAAAAGTGATGCAAGCGACAAGACGAGAGGCTGTTCTTGTATGAAGTTACTTTCTTGCAACCTACTTAGATCCACGTTACAAAGCTAAGTTATTTTCACCTAGTACATTAGAACGAGTTAAATCATCACTTGGCAAGCAGTTGAAGAGCTTCAATCTCTTGAATCTGTCGCTTCGCACCCACCAAAAGAATAAAAGTTTCAGTGACAGAACCAACACCTTCACAAGCAAATCTATCACAGAATCTGTCTCTCAGTTTCTTGAGTCAAGCAGCAATGACGAGACCTACGCGATGTCAAAAGATGTAGTAAAAATGATCGAGAGCTATCACACAAGAAAACGCCTGGCTGCATGTGACAATCCTATTAGTTGGTGGAAAAATACGCAGAATATCTATCCATACTTGAGTAAACTTGCAAGGAAACATTAGCACGTCCTCCAACAAGCGTACCAAGCGAGAGATTATTTAGCAGTGCTGGATTAATATATGATGAAAAGAGAAAACAGACTGGCAGCAGAAAAGCAGAAAAATTAATGTTCCTTAAGCATAACCTTCCTATAATTAAGTTTGAACATTAACGATGAACATCTTAGTTTACTTATTTTAATTACTCATTTATAAATATGCCTAATAAAACTTTAAACTTAATATAAATAGTTATCACTAATTAAAGATCTCTTTCTATAAGGGTGGAGGTTGGGGAAAGAGGTCGGTGGGGTGCATTTGAGTTGGGTTCACGTCCGCATCCTGGTAACACAATTAATGGTTTCTAATGTGGCTGAAACTCAACAAAATATAACGAATTTATTTGCAGACGAATTCACTAATTGATTTCTATATTAGTTAGAGTGCTGATATTATTTTATATGTTCAGAGAAAAGTACAGCAATTATTGTACAATTAATCAATTATACATTATAGCTACAGCTCTCTCTATATAATAACTTATTATATACGTTAAACACAACAAATCTCGAATATATCCTAAAAAATAACGAAAATGTAGACATCCGCATCCGCATCCGCAGATTTGAAATCAAACATCCTCATCTGCATCCGCGGATGTGAAAAAAATGACATCCGCTACATCACTAATATATATATATATATATATATATATATATATATATATAGGGAGGAATAGGAGGACGAAGAGATGGTACATATTTATTTACAAATGTTTCGGTAAAGTTCAATTTCCATCATCAGTGCTAAAACGTTTAAAATCAAACAGAAATAAATAAGTATAATAAACAAAAACAAACAGTATATTAAAATGAACATGGGACAATGGTTACAATATATATTAAATTAAAATTAAAAGATTAAAAATTAAATAATATAAAGTATAAGAGTGAGGATACTAAGTAAAAAATATAAATGGTTAAAAGGTGAATCAGAATTAAGGGGGTCTTACTAGGTTGCTAACGTTGTGAAAGACTAATTGTAAAGAAGACTGGGGATGGTCGGTTTGTTGAAAGTCCATATTAGAAAGATGGAGCCAGGCTGAGTGATGGAGGATTTCTTTTCTATATGAGAGTTTATTTGGCGATGTTTAGGTTGAAAGCAGAACTGTAGTCGTTGAGGGTTGGCTGAATACTAAGTATATAAAGGGACTCAAGTATGCGGAGGTCTATTAGTTGGTTGGCAGAATTAATGATTTTGAAATTGGAGGGAAGTAACGGGTGGTTGTGAAGGTGGCAATGATCCCTTATTGCTGATTTGGAGGGTTTGTTCAAGGGTTGCGAAGTTCTAGTGGAAATACCACGATGCTCGTCCACTCTTGTTTGGTATTGGCGGATGGTACTGCCAATATAGTTTGCTTTGCAGCGAACACAATTAAAAGCGTAGGTAGTGGACGAAGCAAGTGACTGGGGTGTTTTTTCTTTATGGTTAAGGTAAGATTTGATACTATTGTTGTTGAAGACGAAATTAAATTTAATTTGGGGGTAAAGCGGGGTGAGTGGGAGACGGAGTTCTGAAAGTATTTTTTGGCTGATGTGGTCGTAATAGGGAGGTGAAAAATATTGTACGTCTTTTTTAACAGTGGGAACTTTAAGAGTGGGTTGATAAATATTAGTAAGAAAGTTTCTGGTTAAAGACTGTAACAGATGTTTTGGGAAGGAGTTATTAATGCTGAAATTATGAATGAATTCTATTTCATGGTGGAAGGATAAGTACGAAGAGCATAGATGATAGGCGCGGTGGATTAAGATTTTAATACTGTTTGTTTTATATAGCAAAGGGGTGTAGCTTAGGAAATTAGTACCTAGGCCTGTGTACGTAGGTTTTCGATATATGGAAGTGCTGAATTTGTTGTTTTGTTTAGTTATTGTAATATCTAGGAAGGGTAAGGTGTTATTGGATTCGTCTTCTTTGGTGAACTTAATGTTTTATGTTGTGAATTAAGGTAGTTAAGGAAAAGGGGGGGTTAACATTGTGGAAAAGGAGAAAGGTGTCATCAACGTATTTTTTATATAGGTGTGGTTTATAATGAGTGAGGCAATGGAGTAGCCAGTTATTTTCGTGATGGCTGAACAAACCCTCCAAATCAGCAATAAGGGATCATTTCCACCTTCACAACCACCCGTTACTTCCCTCCAATTTCAAAATCATTAATTCTGCCAACCAACTAATAGACCTCCGCATACTTGAGTCCCTTTAGTATTCGGCCAACCCTTAACGACTACAGTTCTGCTTTCAACCTAAACATCGTCAAATAAACTCTCAAAGAGAAAAGAAATCATCATCACTCCGCCTGGCTCCATCTTTCTAATATGGACTTTTTCAACAAGCCAACCATCCCCAGTCTTCTTTACAATTAGTCTTTCACAACGTTAGCAACTTGGTAAGATCCCCCTTAATTCTGATTCACCTTTTAACCGTTTTATATTTTTTACTTAGTGTCCTCACTCTTATACTTTATATTACTTCATTTTTAACCTTTTAATTTTAATTTAATATATATTGTAACCATTGTCCCATGTTCATTTTAATATACTGTTTGTTTTTGGTTATTATACTTATTTATTTCTGTTTGATTTTAAACTTTTTAGCACTGATGATGGAAATTGAACTTTTCCGGAACGTTTGTAAATAAACATGTACCATCTCTTCGTCTTCCTATTCCTCGCTAAACTACGTTTCCCTAAGAACAAACCATTCAACCAAGTTACACAGTATATATATATATATATATATATATATATCCGGGATGGATACCGGAATTAATTTCTATACCTATACATATACCTACATCATAACTTAATTTATATTTGGTATACTATCAGCCAGACTTGTTGGCAATTTGTTGGAGAGTTTAACCTCCCGCAACATCGAAGGTCACAATTATGAGCATATAAAAATTTACATCGCGAAACTGAAGTGTCTGACCAAGATCCATCTTGGCTAACCTAACCTACCAATACCAAACGAGTACGATACGCCGAAGCGACCTAACTTAACTTCGGTCCGAATTGTCCTAATCTAATTTAAATGAAAAACAAGCATATTTTAATCTAATAGTAGGTGACTGGACTTAGGAAAATTTCTGTGAAGCCTTTCTTAAATAACGACTTTTTTTTTACAGATCAGGAACTACATTACCATCTATACATACCTGTACTTTGAGACATACTTAATCTGACTGTCAAAGGTATATGGATCTTCTTGCTTTTTAAAAAAAGAAATTTTGAAAAACGATAACGTCACGAGCACTTTCAATTAATCGAAATGCATCAGGTTACGTCTGTCCATGCTGTAGTTTTTTAGGATATATATATATATATATATATATATATATATGTATGTAAAGAACGACGCTTGTATAGGAGAATATTCCGCGCAAGATGAGGAGGAAGAACGAAACAAATGAAAAAATGAGGTAACCACCCGGGAATCGAATCCGGGATCTTCCGATTGCCGGTCAGATATGATAACCATTACACCATGGGCCTCACTCGAACAAATGCCGTAATTTTCCTACATACGCGCAGAAACCAATGCCCCAAGGGGGCACCTCCCGCATGCCGTACATTATATACATTTTAACTGCAAACACGCAGTATAATTAACGTAAAGAACGACGCTTGTATAGGAGAATATGCCGCGCAAGATGAGGAGGAAGAACGAAACAAATGAAAAAATGAGGTAACCACCCGGGAATCGAACCGGGATCTTCCGATTGCCGGTCAGATATGATAACCATTACACCATGGGCCTCACTCGAACAAATGCCGTAATTCTCCTATATACGCGCAGAAACCAATCGGAAGATCCCGGGTTCGATTCCCGGGTGGTTACCTCATTTTTTCATTTGTTTCGTTCTTTTTCCTCATCTTGCGTGGATATATTCTCCTATACAAGCGTCGTTCTTTACGTTAATTATACTGCGTGTTTGCAGTTAAAATATATATATAAATAATTATATATATATATATATATATATATATATATATATATATATATATATACTGTGTATATACACAGGGCCGAATAAAGGTTGTGAGGGGCCTAAAGCTAATAAGAAGGAAGGGCTTATATATATGTACTATATATTATATATAATTAATAAAAGCTTTAAACAAATAGAAATGTATATTTATTCAAATTGAAAAAACCAACAAAAATCAAAACTATGTACATTAAAAAAAAAACAGCATACAATCCAAATAGAAAATGATTTCTTCCTTCCTAGCTTTAAACTGTGATATCAAATAAAACATCCCCCTTTCTTCGACATGTTCAATGACCATTACACTAGACCCAAATTCCCAACATCTGAAAAACAATTTCGGAAACAGATTAACCCTTTGAAGCCAGTCACGCAAAAATGGATGAAAATCATACATACATATCGACAATAATACACCATCAGATATAATTACATATAAAAAACTCTTAAATAAAACTAAAAAACTCATATTTTCCACCTCTGAAGATATAATTATGCAGTTATATATGATATTACTTAACCAACCTTGTGACAAAAATTTAGGGGTTTATGATATAAAAATTAGGGCCTAAACTTGGTCTTAAAAAAATGTGAGGGCCTGAGGCTACAGCTTTATTAGCCTAATAGCTAATCCGGCCCTGTATAACCTTGGTTTTGCTTCTGCCCGAATTGTTCATTCTGACGAAGGTCAAGCTTTTCACCCCACCTTAGACTTTCAGTTTAACGTGGAACCCGAACCACGCCCTACCAGCAGCCCAGCGTCTTAATCACTAGGCCACCCAGGGTACCCATTTATCTACCACCACTTTCTTTATTGTGTGGAAGGATGAACAGCTGGGTTTTGCTGCGCGCCGCCTGCCGTTACCCGGTCTCGATCCCTGGGCCGATGGATTCGTAGTCAGCGACGCTAACCATTACACCACTGAGGCGTGTATATATATAACAAAAGGGGTTTCTTTCCAAGAGACTAAAGCAGTATACTGTACAACTCTGGGCTTTTTTTTTTTTTTTAATCTGTAATTTTAAAAAGATACATTAGTTGCTCAAAAGGATTAAATCAATTTCCATGCAATGCTTTACATCACCTAAAACACTCCACATACAAAATTATACGGCACAAATACATCAACGTTACACTAGTTATAAAACAAAAGTGGGGGTTTCTTTCCAAGAGACTAAAACAGTATATATATATATATATATATATATATATATATATATATATATATATATATATATATATATGATCAAAAGTATTCGGACACCGCATGGTTTTGGGAAAAATGTTTTATTATGGCATTTAGTAACCAGTAGGTCCACCCTTTGCTTTTATTACAGCGTCAACACGTCGAGGCATACTTTCCACCAGTTTTCGGTAAGTCTGTGCAGGAATGGCTCGCCATTCCTCTTGCAGAGCTGATGCAAGAGATGCAAGTGAAGCCGGGCGTGGTGTGCGGTTTCGTATCCGTCGCTCCAGTTCGTCCCACATGTGCTCGATTGGGTTGAGATCGGGGCTCTGAGCAGGCCAGTCTAACAAATCCACCTTATTTTCACGAAACCAGTCCTGCACACGCCTTGCAGTATGGCAGGGAGCTCGATCCTGTTGAAACAAACAATGGCCATCTCCGTAGTATTGCCACAGTGTAGGGAGGGCGGAATTGTCCAGAACGTCGAGATAAACGTCAGCGTTCATGGTAGTGGGTATAACAAACGGGCCGAGCCCTAGCCAGGAAAAACAACCCCATACCATGATGGACCCTCCACCGAACTTCACCGTTGGACGTACACAGTCAGGAAGAAGCCGTTCTCCGGGCTGTCGCCACACCCAAACACGCCCATCAGACTGGAAGAGTGAATACCGCGACTCGTCGCTCCAAAGAACAGTTTTCCAGTCCTCCACGGTCCAGGAACGACGGGAGACACACCAGGCCAAACGACGCGTGGCATTAACTTTTGTAATCAGTGGCTTGTGTACAGCTACTCTACCATAATAATCGAGTCTGTGCATCTCTCTGCGGATAGTTACAGTACTAACGGAGGTACCGGATGCTCTTCCTACCTCCTCAGCGATGGAAGCGGCAGAGGACGTGCGGGACTTCTTGACATGTCGTACCAGACTTCTTCTATCACATTCCGTCAGTTTGCGTGGTCGTCCGGAACGTTTTTTCGCGTTAGTTGCACCGTCGTGCTTCCATCTCATGATAACATCCGCTACAGTCGACTTTGGTATATCCTGTTTGGCTGCAATGTTTCGTATAGAAACGTTACTTAAATAACATCCGATGACGATTCCACGTTGGAACTCGGAGAGTTCACGTCCGCGCGGCATGGCTTCACAACAGTTACTGATAACTTAACAGAACACCTCAGCATTATAGTTTCGCCACGCTTTTTCCCAGCATACCTTTCGGCGAAGGTGATATTTGCAGAAATGCGGATTTTCCGGGGTGTCCGAATACTTTTGATCATATAGTGTATATATATATGTATATATATATATATATATATATATATATATATTAGGCAGAGTCGGAAATGAGAAATTTTTTATTTCTTTAAAAGTACACTATGTGCTACCCCTGCTACCCATAGTACATATTCCCCCCCCCCTTTTTACCCTCATTTGCATATATTTAAATGGTAAAAAAAAATATTTCTTAAAAAGTACACTATGTGAGAAGGTTTTTTTATCACTTTAACAAAATATTAAAAAATCAAGCATGTGCTACCCTACTACCCCTATCATATACCCCTCCTCCCTTTTTTAACCTTCATATTTGCATATATTTGATGTTGTTATATGTTACATGATAAGTTGTTCGTTTAATGCTTGATATTTTTATGGTTCAGATAAATAGAAATAATTTTTCAGATAAATAGAAATAATTTGCATTTGCTTTAATTATAATTTGAATTATCATAAATTATAAATTACATATAATTTGATTTTACTTCTGAATATAAACTATGACTACTAGAAGTAAGTCCTCAAATGCAGCCTTTGGATATCCTACGAAATTCCCAGCAGCCATGACTCCTTCAAAAGCAGATGTTGTGAGACACTACCTTTTTGTGCGCTGTCGTGAAGACGCGAAATCAAAAGGATCAGCAACTGCTAATGATTGTTACAGGGTTGTTGTAAAAGATATTGAAGACATTTGGATGAAATTTTCTTTTCCTACGATTAACACCAAAGATATCTATCTTAAAGTCAGTCGACTAATAGAAGAAGCCTCAAAACTGAACAAGGTGCCGTTACATCGAAGGAATGAAAGTTTTGCCTTAAAAGTAGCTCAGTATGATGAAATGTTTGATATATCTTCTTGTGAATGCTATGATAAGGGAATTGATAGGAAATCTTGCAGGTGTAAGGATAAAATACCAATGGCAGAATGGGAGTCTTTTGTGGGTCAAAAACAAAGAAAAAATCAGTTAGGACCAATTTATCGCATAGCTAGTTCAACAAAGAAGAGATCTTTAGCAAGAGCCCAAGAAGCACAAAACCGTCAGGTGATCCATTTTTTTTATATAAACTACGCAATAACTAAAAATTTAATAATGGCATCTCCGTAAATTTACCCCTATTATTGCTTAGCAAATTAGTCTACTTATTACTCACTGGTTTCTAAATTCTAGGGCTCTAATGATTTTGGGTATTTAGGGTCGAGCTCAGTAGGATTATGGAAAAATGAGAATACGTTTGCAATATAATTTTTTTCCATAATTTTTAGTTTATATTCACAGATATTCATTCTGTATAAACAAATATTAATTTTCACTTCTCTGATTCCTTCACTTTTTAAAACTTGTGAACAAGGAGAGGAAAAACAAGACACCTTTGGCAATTTAACAAGGGCACCCTTACATTATTCAAAGTTGGTACATTAAAATAAGAAATAGCAAGACATTATCGTTCAGGCAGATACCAAAACACGATTGGATTTGAATATAACCAGTCTTTATTTCGTAATTGTTTTATATAAAAACTTAATGTACTTTGGAAAAGGGTATCGATTCGATTCTATAAATCGTAAAGTAAATCAAGGATCTTTTCCAAATGGACGACCCCATGGGATTTAGCTGAAAATTTGTATACTAATAAATTTTTATATTCTGATAACGAAAATGACATTATTTTCCTGGAGAAATATGAGCACATACGAAAAAAATTGCATTTATATGCGCACTAGTTTGCATGGCGCATAACCATTATCTAAATTATGTAGTGTTATGTGGTGGGCTTTACAAAATAAAACGCAGATAATATCCTTTATTTATTAAAATTTGTAATATTTAATAATATTTTAATAAATAAATCTACATTTGCATACCTTTTTCTTCATAGGAACTCGCATAAACAGTACGTAATTTTTGTTGTTGTTATTAATGTTTATTTGTTGCCTGTGTAGTGCCTGTTGTAGTGTGAGCATATGATAATGCAGTGCTGTGATCTATCTACTTGCGAGTTGCCCCCGGTCAATTGAATGCCCGGTTAGGTCAATTGAATGCCAGGTTAGGTCAATTGAATGTCCGGTTAGGTCACCTGTATGCCCTTGATGATTGGTTAGGTTAAGTCATGATATTTTCGTTAGTTTTAACGAAAATATCACTACTTAACCTAACCAATCGTCGAGGGCGTACAGTTGACCTAACCGTACATTCAATTGACCTAACCGGGCATTCAATTAACCGGGGGCCGCACAGTAACCTCATATCCGGGCGTCATGAGCGGTGTAAACTAGATACGGTCATGCGTCATGCAAACTAGTGCGCATATACATGCAATTTTTTCCTATGTTGCGCATATTTCTCCAGGAAAATAATGTTATTTTCGTTATTAGAATATAAAAATTTATTAGTATACAAATTTTCAGCTAAATCCCGTAAGGTAGTCCATTTGGAAAAGATCCGAAATCAAATATCGATAAGTATTCCCATACCATCGAATATTATCATCTTACGCCCTACATTTTGTTTAAATTCATTTCAGAATATTTTTGACTCAAATTGTTCAACAACGAAAGATCAAGAAACCCAAGGGAAGTCCTGTCCATCCGTCCCTATCTCTGTATTCCGGATTGGTTGAAAGATAGCGACATCATAGACACGTCATAAAATGGGCGGAGTTCTAGCGCGTGCTTTTCACTATATGCATTTACGATTCAGCAAACAAAATTATTTTTTTTAATTAGACAAAAATTTGAATTAATATATATATATATATATCTGTCTGTCTGTCCCACCCTGAAACACAGAAACGGCTCCTCAAGAGCAAAAATTATAAGTTAAAAGTTGTTTAAAATTAATCGAAAACTATGGGAAAATAATTGAATGTCTGGTTAAATCAACTGTACGCCATTAACAGTTGGTTAGGTTAAGTCGTGATATTTTCCTTAGTTTTAATGAAATTAATCGAAACCTACGGGAAAATTATTGAATACCCGGTTAGGTCAACTGTCCGCCCTTGACGATTGGTTAGGTTTTGTTTTGATATTTTTGTTAAAACTAACAAAAATATCACGACTTAACCTAACCAATCGTTAAGGGCGTACAGATGACCTAACTGGGCATTCAATTAACCTAACCAGTTGGTTAATTTTAATGTTAAAATAAAATAAATATATATGTTATTTTCTACTGTACAGTAACTATGTATTACCCAAAGGGCAATAACAGCCTTCCGCAGGAACTACCAAAAATATCTCAAATGTAAATCGGGATATTTTTGCTACCCGCACGAAAGCCTGGTTCTCTGCTAGTACGGTATAGTAAGACCCAAGTATAGAAATAGGTTATGTAAATAAATTTCTAAACCTACATACTTATACCCATACCTATACCGTTATGATATATATATATATATATATATATATATATATATATATATATATATACAGGGTGTTTGAAAACTTTCTGTACAAATTGTAATGGGGGATAGGCAACACCAAGACAAACCCTTTTCGTCTATAAGTGTATGTCCGCTGACGTCACCATTCGGCGCGAGAGGGCGCCGCTGCAATTGGCTAAAAGGTGAAGTGGGCGAGACTCGCGCTTGCCGCGGGCATTCTTAAATCGGACGTAGTACGCGTAACATGTTTATTTAAAGAAATCATGTTTATTTAAAGAAGGTGCTGAAAGTTGCGACCGGTAGCATCAATGCATGCCAGACAGCGTCGAAGCATTGACCGACTTACACGTCGAAAGATTCCCGGCATTTCGGGAACAGTTCCAGCGGCGACAGCGATTCTTGCTACGAGGTCTTCTTCTGAGTAAATGGGAGTCTCGTACACGAGGTTCTTTATGTGTCCCCACAGGAAGAAATCGAGGCATGTTAAATCGGGCGATCTCGGTGGCCAGGATACGGGCCCACCCCAGCCTATCCATCGGTCCCCAAAAGTGGCGTTCAGATAATCCCGCACATCGTTGCTGGAGTATGCTGGGGCCCCGTCGTGTTGAAACCACATTCGTCTACGAATAGCCACGGGAACATCTTCCAGCAGTTCCGGCAACGTTTCTTCAAGAAATATCCGATAAACCCGCCCGTCGAGTCGGGCAGGCAGCAGGTACGACCCAATCAACTTGCCATGGACGATACCCGCCCAAACATTGACGGCGAACAGTTCTTGATGAGCATGCACCCGTGTAGCATGTGGATTTGCGTGCGCCCACACGTGAGAATTGTGCATGTTAAGCACACCCTCACGTGTGAAACAGGCCTCATCTGAGAACAGCACATAAGCCGGAAAATTAGGCTGCACCGCTGCCTGCTGCAGAAACCAGCGTGCGAATTCCACACGAAGAGGGTAATCCCGAGGTTGTAATGCCTGGACTCTCTGACGATGAAACGGATGTAACTGCTGCTCGTGCAACACTCTCCAGACCAGGTCGTGGTTCACACCGAGGATACGTGCAACACCTCGCGTGCTTGCGCTTGGATTGTCCTCAAATCGCCGTAGGATTTCTTCTTCCATGTCAGGAGTGCGCACGTTTCTCTCCCGACCAGTGTCATGCATGTTTGCATGGAATGTTCCAGTTTCTCGCAGTCGCCGATGCAAATGCGCAAACGTTTGGTGGTTTGGAACACGTCTGTTTGGGAAGCGCTGTCGGTACAACCTCACAGCAGCTCTTCCGTTTCCTTTGGCAGCCCCATACACCATATGCATGTCAGCCATCTCAGCAGTCGTGAAGCGCTCCATGTTACGCGTACTACGTCCGATTTAAGAATGCCCGCGGCAAGCGCGAGTCTAGCCCACTTCACCTTTTAGCCAATTGCAGCGGCGCCCTCTCGCGCCGAATGGTGACGTCAGCGAACATACACTTATAGACGAAAAGGGTTTGTCTTGGTGTTGCCTATCCCCCATTACAATTTGTACAGAAAGTTTTCAAACACCCTGTATATTCTAAACCTTTTGACTCGGAATTGATGTGAAAATTTTATCGTTTCGAGGTGCCAAAGTGTGGTGTCAGCTTTGTTATCACCATTAGAATGGCCACAAATGTGGCTTTACTTTCTCATGTTAAAAAGGTGACGTTTAATACGGTAAACTTGTAATTATTGTTCATTAACAACAAATAACCGAATTAAAATAAATTTAAAAACGTTACAAACTCAAATATTTTCCTAAAATTATAATTCTTCAAAAGCTTAAATTTTACGAGATTTAAACAAATAAAATATTACCAAGAATTTCCTTTAAAAAAAAAGGAAAAAAAACCGATAAAATTACTACAAAACTAAAAAATTTAAATTTTACGCCAATTTGGAGTCACACACACACACACACACACGTTTGACTACCCTACAAAACCGCGCCACTTCCACACATTTTCATATATTCAATTCTGTACCGCGACATTTACTCATTCTAAAAAAACTAATAAATTTAACTAAATCTTACCTACCTGGTGTAACCAAACCTAACCTCAATTATATCCCCTTTTTCATGATAAAAGAGAGCATCTATAAAGGTAAACCATCGCGACACCGCAAATGTCGGGCTAGGCACGTTCGTGTCACGGCTGGCCATGACTCCAGATTTGAAAAAATTTACTGGAGCACAGCTCTGAATTTACTTTTTTTCCCCTTACTCCACTAGATAGGTTAATGATAGTAAACTCTTGAATTGACGACATACCAATTAAATTGTGTTAGCTAAACATAATAATACAATAATGTACAATTTATAACTCACTTTAAGTTTATTTATTCATTGCAGCAGCAACAGTGGACGATGTTAGACCTTGCATGTAGGCATTTGTTGTGAATTTACCGCCATGTATGCTTGGCCACTGATCAATGGCTTTCTGTGTGATCATTACAGTAGATCTAGTGCCTGGAGCTGGCCCTCCTTCACAATTCTGCACAGATTAGTCAAATGAGATGGCTTAATGGATCCTTTGTGTTCAACAATGTAACCAAGAATGGAGAATGTCCCTTCAGCTGGTGCTTCACTCCAGGCAGTCGATCCATCTTTATCAAAATGCTTTAATCTCTCTGTGATTCCTTTCCACAGCTGTTCTATATATTCTGTCAGCCAATTTATCACTGAGTCTTTTGTAAAACTACTTTCAGATCTGGTTCTGGATGGTCTAGCAACTTCAGCAACCTGGTAGTAATCAGAACGTTTCTTGATGTATTTGTAAACTTCATTTAGGATGTAATCCTCAGCTGTTAGTTCCTTTTGCTGCCCTGTGGTATCGTGCTTAAATTCAGAAACTACATCATTTGCATTTCCTCCATTAGCTAATTTGGAAATTGTTTCCATCACTCTTAACATAACAGTTTTCCCTCCTTCTTTATAAAATATATTTTCTACAAATTCTGCACTAACTGTGGTTTTTTGAGCTACTTGCAACATAATCTTTGTTACATAGGAAATCAATACATAGAACTTGCCACTAATTTCTTTTCTTGTGGATGATCAAAAAACAATTTTCCACAAATCTGTCAAATTGATCAAATTCGTAATTAACCATGCGAGTATCAGATTTGAGTTTTGGTCTCTTAAAACCAATGATATTGTCAAGAACCATATTGGTATAGTCAAGGCCTGATCTCAGATTTGAAGAGTGATTCTGAATAAAGTCTAAAAGCTCACTTAGTTTACAAATTTTCTTCAATGCATCAACGTGGGCTCTGTTCACAAGATGCATTAAGTCCCATCGAAATTTGAAATTTTCCCCAAACAACTTTTTCATTTCGTTTTTAAATGGCTCGTTGTCCTTACAAAAAGCCCCATCTCCAACCATTCCAGATACCTTGGATTTAATTGCTTCTTCAGATAGTTTCAAGTGATTAGGAGACTTCAACACATCAAAAATTTCATTGGCAAATAAACTCCTGATTTGCTGCGTACTAAATTTATCCCAGCAAGTTTTACAGTCTTATCTTCTTCACTCATAACTAATACAACTAGCATGCTTAATCCCAAAATTGTTCCAATGTCAGCTGTTGTTGTTACTGAAGTTTGTTCTAAGAACCACTTTACAGTTTGTTCTTTAAGTTGATTATCTAATAGCTCACAAATTGTCTCGCACGCATGTGTGCTATGATTCAAATTTCCAACCTCACAACCTGACCTATGTAATACAGCTAGAAGTACTGGATATAGAGCCCATGCAGTGTTTGTTTTCATTATGTAGTATAAGATGTTGCCACATAAGTCTTCTATGCGTTTAGTAGTGTTCCGAGAAGATGTTTTCATCACTTCATAAACAGCAGCTCTTTGATGATGCTGAAGTTTAATTAAATGTCTCTTCAGGTGGGTTTTCAGATTTCTAAACCATCTCTCTTGATTTTCTCCTTGTTTGCATACATAGGTTAAATCTTTAACATTGAAGTAACCTTTTATGTTAGAATGTTTGTCTGAAGCACATGCTTTGGGGTCTGTGCAAGCTATGCAATATAATTTAAACATTTTATCATCAGAAGCATCATCAATATCTTCTTGATTATCATCATCTTCATCCTCATCAGCTATATCTACATCAGGCATATTAGTGTCACTATTTGCAATGTTTTCCATTATATCACCTGGTACTGAAAATGAATCATCAGCATGCCCTAGATCCTTCTTTTCCACCAATTTGAATGTAGATTTGATCAAATCATTGTTCAGGATTTCTTGTATTGATTTACACTTGCTTAAATGGGCTATGGAAATGTCAAATTTGTTGCTTTTTGCTTTATTAGATTTGGATGCAACACTTGAACTTGAAGGCATATTTTGACTCTTCTCTTTATTAACCACAACAGCTTGGTGAGTTTCTTTTGTTAGGCGCAAAATTGCATTCAATGTCTTCTGGATTTGGGAATTTTCAAATTCCTCTAAAGCAGTTTTGTTAGTCTGATGCGCAGATTCCTCACTTACCTTTTGTTTCTTAGGTGGAAGAGAAGCACTTTCTTCAGTTGTGAAACATCTAGTGAAAAAGTTTCATTTTCTAGATTAGCAGTTGATGAAGTTGGTTCATTTTTCTGAGGTCTAGCACTAGCACATTTTGTGAACAAACTAAATGACTGCTTTGCCGTATCTCTTTGCTGCACTTCATCCTGGTATTTCTTTACTGCAATATCTAAGCTGTGGGCCCAAACTCTGGGACCTCTTGTATTGTAACAAATATTTTTTTGGAATTAAAATGTTCCTCCCAGTTTTGCTTCTTTGAATATTTGTTCTTGCATTGACCACAAAAGTAACCCCTTTTAACACCCTCACTTTTCTCTCCAACTTCATCAATATTAGGATCCATTATTGATTATTGACTACCTGAAAAAATACAAAATAAGTAAAAGTTAGTAAATATAGTATGGTAAAAGTGAGTAAAAGTAAGTAAATATAGTACAATGAAAGTAAGTAAAAGTAAGTGCTTTAAACTTAGTAAAAGTAAGGAAGAGTAAGTAAAAGTAGGTAAGTTAAAGTAAGTAAAAGTAAGTTTAAACTTAACTAAACTTTTCAATTCTAGAGTCATGGTGGATTACTTAAAACCGCACAAGTAATTATCTGGCCAATTTATCAAACCTGGCCGAGATCAATGGAACATAGTCCAATCCTGATAATTTTATATTAAAAAAATATACGTTTTAATAAAATTTTAATTATCAAAACATTGAAGCTTAACAAAAAATAAAAATAATTGTTAAATATGGAATTACCAACTAAACTTAAAATAACTAAATTTGTAATTTAAAAAAATTGGTTTGTACAAGAACGTATACGCAAAAAAATTGCATAACGTCTAGCGGATGAACAAAACCCAAACCCAAATTTACTTTTTCTCATGGTCAAATTTACTGGAGCAATGCTCCTGTCGCGATATATACATGAAGGCAATGGCTAAAAACATTCATATATACAGGGTGTCCGAGAATTATCTGTACAATTTTTGGCTGTTATTAAAAGTCAACCATGAAGTGTAGAAATTCCAGTGTCATCCCATTTTACAGAGAATCTCATTAAGTTTTTTCTGATACCAAGTTTTGACAAGTTTTTAGAAATTCCGTGTGTCCGAACATTATCTGTACAATTTCATCATTTAATAAAATTCTTGATAACACACGTAAAATTCTTAAACAAGATTATTTAGAATCTGTATTTTCTAAAGTTTCTTTTATTAAAGTAACGTTGTTACAAACATTCGATATGTGCACCATTAGTGATTCGCCAAACATCCAATCGATACTCCAAATGTTGCCATGTACGCTGCAGCATATCCACATCAATTCGCTCAATAGCAGCTGTGATTCTTGCTTTTAAATCATCAATGTCTGTCACCGGCGTACATTTCTAAAAAACTTGTAAAAACGTGGTATCAGAAAAAACTTAATGAGATTCTCTGTAAAATGGGACAACACTGGAATTTCTACACTTCATGGTTGACTTTTAATAACAGCCAAAAATTGTACAGATAATTCTCGGACTCCCTGTATATATATATATATATGTATATATATATATATATATATATATATATATATATATATATATATAGGATGAATTTCACAATTAAACACGTGAAATGAATGAGTGCTGCAAACCCACAAAGAAAAAGAAGAACGATTCCAAGGCCTTTCGTGTATTCAGAGCTAAACCTCGTCAGGAAGGTGTAGTTCTGAAGACACGAAAGGCCTTGGAATCGTTTTAATATATATATATATATATATATATATATATATATATATATAGTTAGTAGATTAGTTAAAGACAATACTTATGTTAAAAGTAATAAAAAGGCATAAAACAGGTAAAAGAAAGTACTTTATTTCTTACGTTTCGAACCTTAATTAAAATATATGTTCAGTGTTCTTTTTTTCCACGGTTTGGAGCGAGAATGAGATATTCCACAGGACGATAGTCCTTAATTACCTCCTTGGGGGATGCACTATTGAATTCCTGTTGTCATATGATTCTTGTGGTATGTATCGTATAGAAGCCCTCTTGATACCACTTATTTATTTATTTCACTCACTCTTTACCTCCAGTATCCATTTTATAAACTCCGATTCAGTTTGTTTTTAAAGCTTTTTATTATGATTGTCACGGAAGTCATAGTGAGGATCACCGAAGTTTTGTCGTTTATTCCTACACTGGCTATTGTCTTTGATCCCTTGCCTAGAGCTGTTTCCCAGTTTGTCCAATCTTTGTTGCGTTACAGTCTTTGCCGTCATTACAGTACGCAACTCGTAAGTTCTTTCAAGAAGTGGAAGAGGATCTGAACGAGACCTTTAACTCGAGTTGCCGGAGTAAAAGTATATCTTTGACGTTCTGCATCCGACGTTCTACTGAAACGCGGTAACATAATCCTTTTGGCCAGTGTGTCGTTCCGGTGGGTGAGAATGGTGTTGTTGACAACAAAGATAACAGCCATTGTTTGTGAAAATCTGCTTACTCAGTTCTTCTTTTCTTTCTTCTCGTTGCGAGAAGCGTGTTTTAACTCTATAAACCAGTCTTTATTATGCCGCATTTGCGAAAGAGAAAGCGCGCCATTCCTGTCCAAATCTAAATTCTTTTCTGCCTCTCCATTTCCTTCCCAAAGTATTTTAGTTTTTTCTTTGTGCTCAACTCTGCACTATATATATATATATATATATATATATATATATATATATATATATATATATATATATATATATATAAGGATAAAAATAATGATCAACGCCACGTCAACATTATGAAAAATTAATATCAGACGTTTCGGAAATCAAACTCCCATCACCAGTGTCTAAAACAATAAAGAAAAATAAAGCTGGTGAAACACTCGTCAGACAGTTTAATGTTGAAATTAATTTGAAAAGCTTACACCCTTACAACAGAAAGATTAAATTAATGACAATTACAATTGCCCGATGCTCTCGTCTCTAACCTAGTTTACAATTTTAATTGTAGTTGTAACACCACATATGTTGGCAGCTCCGTGCGCCAACTTAAGGCCCGGGTCGATGAGCATCGTGGCATTAGTAGCCGTACTTCTTTATCATTAAGTAGACTACCTAAATCCTCAATCTGTGAACATTTCGAAAGCAGCATCTATCCATTCAATAACAATTTCAGTTTTAACAACTGCGCATAATGAGACAGACTTAAGAATTACGGAGTCCATCCTTATATATATTATATAATATATATATATATATATATATATATATATATCCTGTAATCTGTTTTATTTCTGTATTTTAATTTTGTCTGAATATCAAACTGATTGAATTAAGATTATAGTTATTAGAATTTTACCCTTACTTTTGTAGGGTTTTTTAAATCAATTGGAACGTGTACGTGTTTCATTAATGTTTCACCAGTTTTTATTTTATTTTATTTTATTGTTTTAGCCACTGATGATGGAAGTTTGACTTCCGAAACGTCAGATATTAAATCTTCGTAATGTTGTTGTGGACGTTCATTATCCTTTTTGTCCTTAAATGTCGGTTCCCTAAGAACACCCCTTTTTTTACGATTATTGAAAGTGTATTATATATATATATAGATATATATATATATATATATATATATATATATATATATATATTTTAGTCTTTTCTAATCTTTCATTACTTAATAACTAATAAGTATTTTACACTAAAACCATTCTTTTACAACTTCATATTTAAAGAAATAACTTTTCCTAATTTCTACGAAATTAGGAAAAGATGATACCGCTATCACTAGACTTACCACAAGTAATAAGTTTGTCCCGTAAAAGAAATAATTGCATTACTACAGATTCGCAGCGATTTCAGCAGGATGGAGCACCTCCACACACTGCTCGTGAAACTCGCAACTTTTTGAGGAAGCATTTTTCCGCGCGACTAATCTCCCTTAATGAGCCAGTGGAATGATCCCCATACTCACCTGACCTCACTTCCCCCCCTCACTTTTTTTGCGGGGTTACATAAGGCTAAGACACTCGGAGACCCAAAGACTAACTATGAGGTAATCAACAACATCTCAGCCGAGCTATTTCCAAATATTATGTCAAACATTTGTGTAAGAAAAAAGATAGCGATTACGCCTAACAGTTGTTTAATTAAGGTTAATAAACTTCTATGTTTTACGAACCTATTGCGTTTGCCTTTGTGTCTAGATTCCTTCTTTGTTTAGCTTAGAACATTTATTCAGAAATAAGGACATTTTTGGGAGACACTCGGTATATATGATTAATCTGAGATCTTTTCCAAATTCCGGACCGTTCTTTATAAAAAGAAAGTTATATTATTATTATGTGGTTTTGCGTGCTGAGTTCAAAAGAGTTATTCTTTTTTTGTAGAAATGAAAAATAAAAAAAGTTACAGCAATTTTTATTACCATTATTTACCGTACATATATCGACCTAATATTATAAATAAAAATTGCTGGAACTTTTTCATTTTTCATTTCTCCAAAAAAAAAGAATAACTTTTTTGAACTCAGAACGCAAAACACAATAATAATGTCACTTTCTAGATACAAAGAACGGTCCGGATTTTGGAAAAGAGCCTTAATCTGAGATCAAATGTACACTATTTTTTTTACTACTTTGAATGTGACTTATATCATGTAGAGTATTAAGGGTCAAATAATATATAACAAACAGTTCAATTAACAGTATTATTTGTGACAATATTATTTGTGACAATATTATTTGTGACATTATTATTTGTATTATTGTAAAATAACAAATATTGGGATCACCTAAAGATCAGGGCCCTCAGCCTTCTTTAGTTAGCTTTATAAGGTTAACTAACGAAAATATCACGACCTAACGTAACCAATCGTCAAGGGTGTACAGTTGACCTAACGATTGGTTAGGTCAGGTCGTGATATTTTCGTTAGTTAGCCTTATAAGGCTAACTAAAGAAGGCTGGGGGCCCTGATCTTCATGTGATCCAAAAATTGTAATATAATATTTTTATCTTATAAATAAATTTATAAAATAAATAAATAAAAATTAAAGATCTTCAAAACCACTGAAATAAATTCACAATCATTTAAATTCACTGTCTAATTTTCAACAATTAGTTCATTTATGTATTTCAAATTACTAATTAATAATTCTTATTCATAATTTACATATTATTATTAATTAATAATTACAACTACCTATAAAGTAATATTTAATCTTTAATTAAGAGCCCAGTAAAGCCTAAAGTTTAAAGGATAAATAAAGTAAATTGTTCAATTTCACAATTACTGATTTTATGTTATAATTAATGTAACAACTACATTTTTTAAATTATATATATATAAAACAGTAGCCAAACTCGCAAAATCTAAATTATAATTGTGTACCCGTCAGAAGCCGAGATAAATTATGCATATTCATAAATTCCAAAATTTCCACTCTTAATGGCGGAATTAATATTAAGAGAGAGAGAGAGAGAGAGAGAGAGAGAGAGAGAGAGAGAGAGAGAGAGAGAGAATTTTCTTTCATACGTAATTTTATTTCATTTCTTTCAAAACTTTATTTTCTGATCTTTTTTATCCTTTATCTTTTGACCTAATTTTTCTCTTTTGACCTAATTTTTCTCTGAAAACAATATATATATATATATATATATATATATATATATATATAATGAAGAGGAATATCATAGAAAAAAACAAACATTCTTTAAAATTTAATTTGTACCAACATTTCGGAATACACTTATTCCATCATCAGGGCTAAAATGATAAATAACTAAATTATGACCAAAACGTTTAAATTACAAAAACGAACATAAAATAACTTGGAATTACAATATTATTAGAGGGAAAAGGTTTACAAAAATAAAATGTAAGCACCGTTCCAGTTACAAAGTTGAAAAAAGTGAATAAATTAATCAATACCTTATTTGAAACGAAACGGTTCTGCTGATTATTCATCACGATTGACATCTGTTTTTAGTTTATAAATGTATAATGATTCCATGACCTTAAACTAAAAGTCAGAGTTACTACCAGCGAATACACCAAAATTAGACAGTGCGCCCCCCCCATATATATATATATATATATATATATATAATATAATATATATATATATATATATATATATATATATATATAGGGTGGGAGAAAAGTCTTTAAGGATTTTATACACAACTATTTAGTTAACAACATTATACGTACAGACAAGTGTTCAAATGATGAAACAAATCAAACAAAAAGTCTACAAGAATTTTATTCATGCAAATATTTTTTTAAATTGCAATTTAATCTTCAAAGAGTTCTCCATCTGCTATGATACATTTGTGAATTCTCTCTGTGAAACTATTCATTGTTCTTCTGAATCTATCGAATGCCAAGGGCATTCACATTTGGATGATGAAACCAGGAGTGTAGAGTTTGTCAGGCAAATAAGTCCAAAGTCAGAAATCACACGGGTTAGTAGTATGCCCGCAAAATGGGAGAGTGCAATTGCAATGCAATGTTGAGCAATGTTGCAAAGGGGGAGTGGGGTTGGCACCCGTGGAAGGTTTGGCACCCATGGAGGGGAGGGTTGACACCCATGGGGGAAACGGATGGCACCCATGGGGTGCATGCAAGATAGGGAAAGGGTGTTCAACCTCCAAGCCGCATGAAGGGGGTAGAGGGGGTTAGACCGGGAGAATGACCTCCCCCAAAAAGGGGTTCCCTAACCTAGGAAGGTAACCTAAGAGAGAGGAGAGAGGAGTAGAGATGGTTTTCGCAGGCATATCTCATCGCATACTAAAGTTCTCGTCAGCCTCATTTGACTTAGAAATCTTAATCAGCCAGTTGGCTTAATCTGGCTTAGAAGGTGTAATTGGTTTGTTTAAAGGTATATATATATATATATTAATGGAATAGATGCTCCTCCCACAAAAATAAAAAATTATTGAATTAAAAATACCCACACCCACTTCTCATTAATTTTCATGCTGAATACTTATTTATTTTTAATCTGGCAAAAATTTTTTAATTTTATTTAGTATGCCATACTTATTATACACATCTACACATAAATGCTGATACAATATATATATATATATATATATATAATATATATATATATATATCAGTGGCGACTCCAGCTCTTCAAGACTACTCGGGCTCTTTTTAAGTTTTCAAGTCTACATATGAGCCGACATTTAAATGCATGATAATAACTTAAGATTATCAATAAAATAAATAAATACATACCTCGGTAAAAAAAATTATTTGAATTTTATTTACTTGAACATAAAGTCCAAGCGTCTTGGTTTTAAAGCAAATTCCTTTAATACTCGGTCATGTAATTCCTTTTTGCTTTCTAAATCAATAAGTATTTATTTTTCAATTGAAATCCTAGCCAGGGACGAGAGCCGTTCTTGAGCCATTGTGTTTCTTAAATAAAATCTAATTCGATCAAGAACAGAGAAACTCCTTTTATTTGAAACAGAAGTTACAAGTATGGTAAGGAGCTGAATCAACTTTGTGGTTTCCGACATCGCAGACAATAATCCTAGTTCGTGAAAGACTTCTAAAATTTCATTTGCAGATTTGCATTTTCTAAAGTCACTGTCACGATAAAGATATTTCAATTCGTTAACTAAGAATTTGGAGTCAATTACATTTGGATATTTAGTTTGTAAAGCATTAAGATGATGCATTGGAAAATTTTCAGCAAATTCTGGAAATTGGTCACATCAATCAACTCAAAGAACGCAAACTCCTGAATGCAATCAAATCGTTCCCTCATTGACATTAGTATAATGTCAATTATTTCGAAATATATTGCTTTATAGTTCATTTGTTTGCCTCTCGCTCTTTTTCTCGGAGGAAAAGGCAGGTCTTTGGATTGTTCGAAGTCTGGCATTGTTTCTTGAAAAACTTTATTATATGCTTTATCAGTACGAGCGCACTCAATACATTCAATAAAGTCATTTACTTTCTGTTGCGCAAACTTCATGTCAAGCTGCTTGCATTGCAGAAGATCAAATAGTTTTTCGGCTTGTGACAATATATTTTCAAAGCAGTTAATAAAAAACAGAAAAGTGAAATCATGCAATTTTATAAGTAGATTAATTATCAGTTTGATTAAGAGTATTTTCATCCCATCTTGCACTGTCATCTAAAATCTTTTGAAATGCATTTTTCAGAGTTTCACGCTGCCTTTTTATTGCTGACACGGTTCTAGATCTATAGCACCACCTTGTTTCACAAAGTGATGGAATGCTGATATTAAGCTCTCTAAATACAGCTTTTCGTTTCGTACTTGAAGAAGCAAATTTACTGAAAGCACGTACATTGGAAAAGAACATTTTAGCCCCGTTAACTTTCTCTGATATTTTACTTAACACTGAATTTAACTTATGTGCATAGCAATGAATAAAATAGCCGAATTTAAAACCTTTTTCTCTCAGGCAGTTGAAGGCACGCTTATCGAAACATAAAGTACATGTATCGCCAGAATTAAAAATTGTGCCTCTACAAGGCCGAAGGATATAAGCCCGAGTTGAAATGTTTTTTCTTTATAAAAAAATTAATAGGAGGAAAAACGTATTTTATTTAATGAGAATTAGAAGAAGGACTATTATGTAACCGTATGCAAGCAAATAATTATTCATTAAAAGAACTTTAAATATACGATATTACTTATACTTTCTCGGGCGTAATGTCTTGCGCCCGAGTAAAGGATCTTGAAAGATTACAGAAAAACTTAATGTGTCAATATAGTTTTTTATAGGTAGTAAGGGTATCTAAATGCGGTCAAAATTTGCTTGCGTGACGAAGGCTAGACAGAAAAATAGTAACATGCTACCAGCCAAAAACCATTTTTACAATTTGTATTTAAAACTTTTTTTAAAAACTTAAATCTATAAATACTATATATATACAGGGCGTCCCAAAAAAATGTATACACACTTTAACAGCTGATAGCTCAATTGATGTTTCTTTCTTTCCAAGTTAAACCCATTAGAATTAATAATGGCAGTCAGACTAAGCTTTGAACAAAGGAAATTCATTCTAAAATGCTACTGGAAGTGTGAAAATGCAGTTGAAGTGCAAAGACAGTTTAGGAGGGAGTTTCAAACAGATCCACCAACGCGACTTACCATCACTCGAATTAGAGAAGTTTGAAGCCGATGGAACTGTTCAGAATGTCCACAAGAAGCGTTCCGGAAGACCACGGACATCGACAAGCCCCACAAAGCAAGAAAGAGTACTGGAAACGTATCACCAAAGTCCAAGAAAATCTGTGCGGCAAGCGAGTCGTGAGGTAGGAATTTCAGAATCGTCTGTCCAACGCATTTTGAAGCGCTGTCAATGGAAAAGTTACATTCCAAGATTAGTCCATGCTATTAATGAAGATGATCCGGACCGAAGAGTGGAGTATTGCGAGTGGTACTTGGCACGATGTGGATGTGGATTGGACGAAGGGGTTTCGTAGAATACCCTCCGCGTTCACCAGACCTCACACCAGTAGACTTTTTTATGGGGATACTTAAAAGACAAAGTCTACGCTATAAAACCTGCAACAGTCGCTGAATTGAGAGCAGCCATTGAACGAGAATGCACACAAATACCAAACGAAATGTTTCGTGATGTTTGCGATTCCATTGCTTCGCGTTATCAGCAGTGCCTGGACCAGAACGGACGTCAGTTTGAAAACAGGCGTTGAAAACAATTAAATAATGTCTGTAGATTCTATTACATTTTGAAAATGAAATGTATTTTAATAAACACTGCCTTTATAAGTATTTAAAGTGTGTATACATTTTTTTGGGACGCCCTGTATATATATATATATATATATATATATATATATATATATATATAAGCAAACAAACCACAGGGAAAAGGAAAAAGAAACAGGAAATCCGAGCGCTTTCGTGTGATATTCACATCTTCAAGGAACAACAAGTAATATTACTTGTTGTTCCTTGAAGATGTGAATATATCACGAAAGCGCTCGGATTTCCTGTTTCTTTTTCCTTTTCCCTGTGGTTGTTTGCTTATTAATAAGATCACGTGTTATTCTGTGATTTTACTGCATATATATATATATCATATACTTTGAATAATAAAACACACCTACATTATTCTGTTTATTTTGTCGAGTTATTTAACACGGATTCATTTATTTACCATGCACTTATTTGAAATATATAGGAGATAAATATACACTCAAAACAATAAGAGTAGAAGAAATCTATGTACACCCAAATTAACATGCTTCTTTTGAGTGTATATATATATATATATATATATATATATATTATATATATATATATATATATATAAATATATACACATATACGTAACGTAAAAACGACGCTTGTATAGGAGACATTCCGCGCAAGATGAGGAGGGAGAACGAACAAATTAAAAAGAGGTAACCACCCGGGAATCGAACCCGGGATCTTCCGATTGCCGGTCAGATATGATAACCACTACACTAGTGGTTATCATATCTGACCGGCAATCGGAAGATCCCGGGGTCGATTCCCGGGTGGTTACCTCATTTTTTTCATTTGTTCGTTCTCCCTCCTCATCTTGCGCGGAATGTCTCCTATACAAGCGTCGTTCTTTACGTTAATTATACTGCGTGTTCTTTGCAGTTGAAATGTATATATAGATATATATTATATATATATATATATATAATATAGTTTTCCAGTTAAGGCCATATAAATTCGAATATTACATTCATGTTTGAAAGATAGCACAAATCAGGGCGACTTACTGACGGGGATAATTCGTCTAAGCTACGAAGCCTATGAAAGATAAATAACCTTTATTGCTAATATTATCTAAAGGGTGTTCCTATTCCCCCAAAATTATTTTTGACACAATGAGCCACCTGTTGTTCAGAATTAGTGAACCGAAAATTTTCTGCCAGGTGTTCACCCGGGCTTCTGTCGTATGAACATATGGATAGAAGAAGCGTTACGATAAGAAACCGTGTGTACCCAAAATATGGACGAAGGTATTAATATTTTTATATAATTTAATTCTGATGGTTTGATGCACCTGTTGGGACCAGTACAAGCTAATGAGCACGAAAATTACCTGCCTAAGCTCGATTACAGATTTAAAAACTTCGTATAATAATACTGTAATACCTACAATTCTCTCACTCTCTCTCTCTCTCTCTCTCTCTCTCTCTTTATATATATATATATATATATATATATATATATAATTTAGGGTGTGTTTATGGTATATGGTGAAAAATGCGAAATGAAAATGCAAGGGAGCGGAACCCTTTATTTTGTGAGGATACATGAGAAAACAGAACAGGCAAAATTTCTTTGTAATCCAACAACATTTAGAGGTTGCCCACAGCTGATAGGTATTTTCAATTTATAGGGCAATGGAAATTTTAATTCTCAGTTTAAATGATCAATTGCATCTCCAATATACATCTCCAATAAGTATTCAGAACAAATATATCGTGTGAGTATATTCACTAAATTCATAATTAACGATTAAAGTACATGACACCTCGAGTGTTGGCGTTCATTGCCATCGTCCCACGGCGATGTTTTGGAGCCGACGATGTAACTGGCTTTCTTTCGGAACTTGTTTCCTCATTTGATGACGCTGACGATGAGGTTTCCATAACAACGGTAGCAGAGATTTCTTCCATTTCCTGCACATGCCTGTCTTTCCGCTTCAATTCCTGAGCAGTTCTTTCTTGGGCCCTTGCGACTTTTTTGGCAATCTTCTTGTCGACATTTCCAATCCTTCCTCTCCGACCCTCCTCCCTTTGAGCAAGCAGGAAGTCCTTGTCTTCCTGAATTTTGATAAGTTTTAGGGCATTTTGGTGACCAATGCCGAAAAGGTTGTTCAAGCTTGACCTGAACGCAGCCTGGTTGTCCAAATTGGTCTTCGTTTTCCGCGAAATTCTCTTCTTTAAACCCTGCCATTCGTCATGCAATTTCCGGACTTGCTTCTTGACCGTGCGGATGTTTCGTCGGTAAACCTTCTGTCACCCAGATTTCAATGATGGCTTGTGATGTCGAGGACACACTCTCAGCTAAGGATTTCTTCTCTTCATTGTGGAGATGGAAAAGGTACTTCAATACATCACCTCTTGAAGGTAATTGCTGACCGGCAATAGTAGAACTTGATGACCCCACAAGCCAGATTGATTTCTTCGATCTTGTACATGCCGCCATCGTTCACCAGTTATCTGTGAATAAGACAAAACAGTGAAATTGGTAAGTTAATAACCCATTCATGGATAAAGTACCTCAGGAAAATGTGTAGAAATAAGCCACCCTCTTTGTAACCGTAATCTGTGTTCAAACAATGATTGGCTGATAACCCATGAACCCAATATGTATTAAAATTATAATAATTTTGCGAAATCATGCATACATAACCATTTACAGTATATCCAATCCATATATAAATTTAAAATAATCTACGGTACACTACACTATTTCACTCAGACGATGCGAAAAAAGATGATTGCAATACACTGAAGCAGAGAGCGTCCAAAATTTTATACGCATAAAAATTAAACCTTATAACTATTTTTGGAAACAAAAATATTGCCGGTAAAACAAGTCATTATACTTACAAACAATTCATAATACCATCCATTACAGTGCTAAGTAAAAAAAACGTTTGAAATATATGAATTATTTAAATAACACTTACCGTTATGAGAACTGTGATGCTTCTTGGCCACCATTACGTAAATGCATGAAAGACGTGAGTAATTAAGAGAAAACGATTTAGAATTAAAGAAAATTCATTTGTTGGTATACTGAAGTAAAGAAATATGGATTATCCGAACGCAATTGACAAATGCAATTTCTAATTTTGGGGACGCTGTGTATCAATGGGTTAATAAACACTAGAAGTGACTTAAAAAGGGCGCATAAATAAATGAGCATATGGGTAAAATTTTGGGGTCTTTGGGCAACCTCTAAATATTTGATGATTTTCCAAAAAAATCATGTGCTTTGTTTTCTCCCGGAACCTCATCATTTGCGGGGTTCCGTGACCCGAAATTCACACTTTCAGTTTTTAAAAGCACTATATATATATATATATATATATATATATATCTGACCTCCCTGCGCACATTCGACTATCGCAGAAATTCTAAGTGTTGTTTTCCAATTTGATACAGTCGTTAACATAAAAGCGCAAGGCGATTCTGCAAATTTGTTTGGGCGAAGGAAGATATATATATATATATATATATATATATATGGGTGAATTTCACAATTAGACACGTGAAATGAATGAATGATGCAAACCCACAAGGGAAAAGAAAAATGATTCCAAGGCCTTTCGTGTATTCAGAAGTACACCTCGTCAGAGAATGAAGGGTGGAGGCACGATAACCAAAAATATGTGCAACTTTTTGTTTTTCTGTCCCGTTGTATATATTTTTGGTTATCGTGTATATATATATATATACAGGGCGTCCCAAAAAAATGTATACACACTTTAAATACTTATAAAGGCAGTGTTTATTAAAATACATTTCATTTTCAAAATGTAATAGAATCTACAGACATTATTTAATTGTTTTGTCAACGCCTGTTTTCAAACTGACGTCCGTTCTGGTCCAGGCACTGCTGATAACGCGAAGCAATGGAATCGCAAACATCACGAAACATTTCGTTTGGTATTTGTGTGCATTCTCGTTCAATGGCTGCTCTCAATTCAGCGACTGTTGCAGGTTTTATAGCGTAGACTTTGTCTTTTAAGTATCCCCATAAAAAAAGTCTAGTGGTGTGAGGTCTGGTGAACGCGGAGGGTATTCTACGAAACCCCTTCGTCCAATCCACATCCACATCGTGCCAAGTACCACTCGCAATACTCCACTCTTCGGTCCGGATCATCTTCATTAATAGCATGGACTAATCTTGGAATGTAACTTTTCCATTGACAGCGCTTCAAAATGCGTTGGACAGACGATTCTGAAATTCCTACCTCACGACTCGCTTGCCGCACAGATTTTCTTGGACTTTGGTGATACGTTTCCAGTACTCTTTCTTGCTTTGGGGCTTGTCGATGTCCGTGGTCTTCCGGAACGCTTCTTGTGGACATTCTGAACAGTTCCATCGGCTTCAAACTTCTCTAATTCGAGTGATGGTAAGTCGCGTTGGTGGATCTGTTTGAAACTCCCTCCTAAACTGTCTTTGCACTTCAACTGCGTTTTCACACTTCCAGTAGCATTTTAGAATGAATTTCCTTTGTTCAAAGCTTAGTCTGACTGCCATTATTAATTCTAATGGATTTAACTTGGAAAGAAAGAAACATCAATTGAGCTATCAGCTGTTAAAGTGTGTATACATTTTTTTGGGACGCCCTGTATATATATATACAGTAGTGTAAACCGAGCTTTCATGTTTCAGAAGTACAAATACCAGCCACCTGTTGCTCTTCCGAATTCAAGGCTCACAAACCATTCCTCCAGAAGGGGTCACGAATACCTGTCCGACAGAATAAAAAAATTCCCTACCTAACTCTATTCTCAATTTTATTTTCCAAGCAGCATTCTCTGCCGATGATAATAATAAAACATTTTAAAAGCGATAAAATTTATTTAATTTAATTATGTTGTTCCGAAATATTTTATCACATATAGTAATTTTTGTACGCTGATTCTGAAAATAATATTAATTTTTCATCATCACGTACAAATTTTTTCACAAGATGTCATATTTCATATTACATATGTAAATAATTTTCATTAAATTTTGATTTAAAACTACTGCCTATAAATGACTGGTTTAGCCAAGACATCAAAGAAATGTAAAAGAGATATCAGGGAAGGTGGAACGGACTACTCCAGAACTATTACATAAAAGAAAAGGAACAGCGCTTACATTCGAGTCTAAAAAGCATAGATCTCACAAGAAAACTCCGAACAAATAAAGATGAATATGTAATTGACATTAATAGTCTTCTTTCTTTTTAAAGTTGTTTCCATTTGTGATTAGTATAACAAAGTGAATTAGGTGCCTAATACAAATTGAAATAAATAATATTTATCTATGTTGCTGTTTTTTTCACTTCCAGTTTGCAGAAAATCCTTACGTGATAGAAAAAAAATGGACACCTTATTCGAAATCAGCGTAGTTGAACTATATAAATCAGTTATTAGTAAGATATCAACTCTTACAAAGTTCTCATTCGCAGGCATGTGTAATAATGATACAAATTTAAATAGAGATAAAAATTTATTTTAATTAATTAATATTTTTATTAAAAGTGATTCTTGCGTATATATAAACTCAAAATTCATTTCTAAAAAACTTTCTCTACCTTGTGCATAGTCTATATATATATATATATATATATATAATATATATATATGTATGTATGTATGTAGGATATATATATATATATATATATATATATATGTATATATGTATATATATATATATATATATATATATAACCGTATGCTAAAAACATTTTTCTGTGCAAACACCTAACACCTGTCATTTTTGCTTTAAATACGTATCGATATGCGTTGTGAAAAGCTCGGATTGGAAATCCATATTTTATTCTCATCATGCGTGAACTAATAAGGTATGTACCCACTTACTAAATATTTTCCTTTAAAGGACCTAAAATTTTAAAACTAAAAGTAAAAAATTAAATTTTTTTACTTCTTAGGCTTTAAAAGAGTTTAATCCTTCAAAAGGCTTTAAAACCTTGCGAATTTTAATAAAAATAATCAAAAGACTTTCAAATTACTTTTTAAACACTTTAAAAAGAGTTCTAAAGTCTTCCCTTTAATACGAATACAAATCAATTTATGTAAAAACTGTTAAATTTATTCAATGAAGATTTATTAATAATGAGTTTACGTTTTAAAAATAATATTAAATACATGCTAAAAAATTAATTAATGTTAAATTTTTGTGTTGATATTCAAGCAAATAAATAAGTTTTTATTTACAAAATAAGGACATATTCAACCATTCATTTAAATTTACATACTTTTGGACTCTGAAAGCAATTAAAAAACCTGAGGACTGTTCAAACCAACTTTGATAAAGACATGCCCTCAGAAACGGCGTCGGCAAATCAGAAATTCTCGAGCTGACGAATGGCCTCTGAGATCAAGCCTACGACATTTTGAGTGGTTCAAAACTCGCATACATGCGACATAGGAAAGCGTACAGAGCCGTTATCCGCCAATCAGAAAGCCTTCGAGTTGGGTCAACGCTCCATATATAAAGGGGGTTCACGTTCAATTAGTGTCATATCAGCTGCTATTTTTACCAGTGAATGATCACTCATTTGCTATCCGTAATAATTAGGACAGTCAAACAGAACTCTATTCTTCACCACAGCTGCTTGAAGTTGGCCACATTACGTAAGTTACATTCGCGACAGTCGCTGACTACGAATCCATCGGCCCCGGGTTCGAGACCCGGTGACGGCAGCCGGCGCGCAGCGAAACACAGCTCTTCATCGTTTCACACAATAAAGTGGCTGGTAGATAAATGGGTACCCTTGGTGGTAGTGGTTAAGATGCTGGGCTGCTGGTGGGGCGTGGTTCGGATTCCACGTTAAACTGTAGGTCTAAATTGGAGTGAAAAGCTTGACCTTCGTCGGAATGAACGGAAGCTAACCACCCGATATATATATATATATATATATATATCGGGTGGTCCGAAAAAAATGACGCATTTTTTAAAAATTAATATCTCAGTAACCCCCTTCCTTATCATGACAATTTTTATATGCAAGATACTTTCAAACTTCTTTTTTTGAATGCAAGAAACGGAATTCTGATATCTTTTATAGTTTTCTCGCAATTAACAAAAGTAACAACATGGGTCAAAAAAACGAATATCATGAGAAAGGAAAAATTTAATCAGAAATTTAACTAATTAATTTACAGTAAATGATCGATTGGGCCACCACTCTGTTGACACACTAATCTAAGTCTTTTCTTCCACACAAAAATAATACTTCTTACTTCATTAATGCCAATTTCTTGCCAAGATTCAAGTATTTTACTTTTTAATTCTGATTCGGTGAATTTTTCTCGTCGACCTCGGTAAACCTTCTCTTTTAGTAACTCCCAAATTGAGTAGTCCATAGGATTACAATCTGGGCTTTGTGGTGGCCACTCATTTTTCGTTATTAATTTTGGTGTATTGCTAATCAGAAACGACTGTGTGGCGTAGCTTGTATGCGACGGTGCTCCATCTTGTTGAAATATGAAATCATTTTCTTGATACAGGCGACGACAATCCGGCAACAATTTTGTTCTTAAAAGTTCAATGTAATTTGCAGAATTCACCTTTGTCTTTTCAGTTTCAATAAAATGAACATCTGTCTTGCCATTCCAAGAGACCCCTGCAGATATCATAACCTTTTTGGAGAATCTTGACGTTTCATGATACAATCTGTTTATTGAAATGTCACACTTTTTACCACGCCCGTAGACAACATCATTTTGACGGTTTCGCGGAATTTCTAGAGTGAAATCTTTTTCATCCGTGAAGACTATCTTTTTAATATCAACGACAGAGAAATTATCAAGTAACTTTCTGCACCTGTTTTTCTTTTATCCTTAACAGTATCACTTTTTCTAGAAGATACTATTCTTTTGAAGGCTTTTAGTTTTTGTGCTTTAATTATTCGGTGTACAGAAGTCTTTCCAATATTCAAATGTTTAGCAATTGTTCTTCGTGACAAATGACTTCCTGGTTTATCTTCTTGAGAGCAGATTTTATCGTTGATGTAATCCACATTTTCTGGAACCGAAGCTGTTTTAGGTCTACCGCTTCCTGGTTTTCTGGCAGTACTTCCCGATTCGCGAATCTTCTTTAAGTCTTTCCACTGCACGCCTTTTCCACTTTTTGCCGGGAAACTCTTGCAATAACCTTCCAGTCTTCCATCCTTTTTCACAGTAACAATTTTTAATGAGAATACGATCTTCCTCTGACAACATCATTAAGGGTACTGACGAATTGTTAAAAAATAAAAATATCCACAATTTGACTTGTTCATTCCTGTAGAGTTTTGTAATAACTTGCAAAATATCGCATGATATCGTGTAATAATGATATCGTATAAAAAACGGATATTATATTGCGATTTTTGTTTTTTTGACCCATGTTGTTACTTTTGTTAATTGCGAGAAAACTATAAAAGATATCAGAATTCCGTTTCTTGCATTCAAAAAAAGAAGTTTGAAAGTATCTTGCATATAAAAATTGTCATGATAAGGAAGGGGGTTACTGAGATATTAATTTTTTAAAAATGCGTCATTTTTTTCGGACCACCCGATATATATATATATATACACGCACCGTGTACCCTGGTTGTTTAAGCGTCTGTATTATATTATATCTGCATAAAATTTACCTAACATTTCTACTTTTACGAATTAAATTACATCATAATTCAGAGGTCTGCAGACTTTCTTCAGAAAATGTATGAACTGTCCAAAAAATAATTTTAAAATTTCTGTCTACAACCGCGCCTTTTTTTTTCTTAAAGGACCCGGTCGGAACTTGATCGGTTATAGAAACTTTACGTAATAGCTTTGAAGAAACCCAAATAGCCGGCGAGGATTTGAGCATGGGGATTGAAGTTTTAGTGGACAATGGATCCAACGAATGCCAGGTCGTCGAAGAAATAATGTTTTTTTTCTTTTTCTTGTGTGTGTTTCGGGATAAGAATAAGCCTTGTATTTTGAACACTTTATTTAATAATAAAACCATAAGGATTGTTTTATAAATTAATACATAATAGAGTTTACTGTATACAACACATTTTCAATGTTTCTCACACATATAGGAGTGGCATTGGTATAAATTTTTTTGATACATACTTATATTATTATATATATGTATCGAACTTAATTTATTTACAGAATCAGCATCCATTTCATTTTTAAATAAGCTACAGAGCATAAGCCTCATCCTTAAACACTACACAAACTAATATTATTGAGCAGATTTTATAATTTTACACAATATTGTTACAATTGATGAAGTCACAATTATACACGCGTAAAATTTTCACACAATACACCGAGTGCCTACAAACGGGAACCGATTTTTTATGTTGTTGCATACCATTTCATCATTCCGTTCGGTGTCGCACAGATCAAATAATTTTTAAAAATTTGTAAATTCGTTTCCGCGGGCCATATGCATGAAAAATGAAAGGCAGTACATCCCGCAAGTATTGCTATAGTAGCCCTAGAATTGGAAAGGGTTCCAAACAATTTGGAGATTGTGCAATTGCTCGAGAAATTTTACAATAATAACGTCATTCCAAGGATGGACCCCCATTGAATTAAAATAGTACATTTGCTCCTTATTTTTAAAATAAACGTCTAGCCAATGAATCCCTTCGCCTCCGCTAACATCAGCATTGAGAATAAGTTCCCCGTAGTGTCTCGTAGCTGGAAGCTTCAGCGTTTCATTCTTCACAAACACCGATGAATTTGGAGCATGTGATTCGGTCATTATTCATTACTCTCTGGAGTGTATTCGCATCCATTTTAAAAGTCTGTGACTACGCCTCTAAACCTATCGCTCTCTATTAGGGCTTGTGATTCGAGGTATATTAGTACACTAATAGGGGTGTCTAGCGGCTTGGCGAATTCCAATCTGACTGAGATGTTTCCACTCTGCTATGGACTTTGTGCGTGTTTATACTAGCAGATAAGTCAGGGGTAATGTCAAAAGGGTAAAGGTTAACCTGTTCGATGAATTCCTTCTGTGTTACGCCGATTCCTAATTCGTTGTAAGTGCCCGCAATATGTGCAAGATTACTCTAAGCTCTCGAGCAAAGCGGGATCACGGCTTCTTTTGAATAATTCGTTTCTAATATCTCCCCTTAAGGCGACTCCATTGACGTATAGGGAGGGTTATATTTTAAGGCCGAAATTTTCTTTTTATATTTAACATTCACAGAAACGTGTTCCTGCATTCCAATTAATAACCTTTTAGGTAGAGATCCAGGGTCGACGTTTTCTATCTGCTTCGATATTAGCCCAGAGGGCACCGTATATAGTTTGATCTGTACTCTGTTAATTGGTATTTTACTGTGGCGTGTACGAAATTTTTTTTCAATTTCTATTTGTTTAACCGAACTTAATTTCACTCGGCGCACGCGGAAATATGTCTCCATAACATGAATCACCTCAGGCTTTGAGCTCTCTTCTTGGGTACCCCCCAGATTTAAACAAATCTCAGGATTCGAACGAGTGAGCTTTATTTTCATATCGACCCCATTCACAAGAAGCTTCTCCTGGAATGTGAAATCTGTGTGTAGGCGCCCGAAGCATTCATATATCTTTTTTTTTTTAGAATTTTTAAACTTGTCCTTTATACTGCTTTCATCTTTAGCATGATAAGAGCTTCGGCAGTTAAAAAGGTGTCCTACACTTCTTTTGAAAAGTTGAGGACATTTTCGAGATAGGCTCGTAGGTGATAGTAACCAGTTCCTGCCGAGATGTTAACCTGATTTAAATACACGTCACACTGACTGAATATGGAGTGTAGAAAGTTTGTTTCCGGGAATACAACGTATTTGTCTTCGCAATCCGTTCCATCTGAATGTGCTATTCGTAGTTTAGCGTACATGTACACACAGCTTGGATAAAAAAAGTAAGGGCCTGAGCTAGGGATCACGAACTCTATAGGAGCACTCGGTGAGCTAATGGTGTTTAATGGATTAATTGTAATAAAGTCACTGTGCTCAATAGAAACTTAAGTTGAGGGCATGTCAAAGACGGACAGCTCCGATTTACAACATTGTGAACGACACGGATAGATGAAACACGCCATGGCGAGCTAGAAATAGTGGCACCTCTCTCAACAAATAGTAAACAACCTATGACTCATGAGAGCAATGACGTTACCTTATATCAGTTAAAAAAATGATCAACCATAGGTTTCAGTCGCTTAGAACACTTCTTTTTTGATGTCCTTTTACGTTTAACGCCTCGTGCTGGTGCCCCCTTCTTCTTCCGGGGAGCCCTCTTCTTCTTCCTACCACCACGCATTTTTCTCTTTGCATCTTTGATGATTTCGTCCCGTGTTTGCTTCAAGTGCTTTTTTAGAGCTTCTTTAGGCTTAGTCCCCGCCATTATGTCTTCTACCATGTTAAGACTGATTGTAACGCTTTCCTGCCGTGATATCTGGCAAGGGGACAGCAAGGGGACAGCCGTACGCAGTATGGTTGAAAAAATGAATCGAATCCCACTCTTGCGCTGGTATTTCATCCCTCGATAGACACGAAAGTACAGCTTCACTGTTAAGCTCCCGTCACCGAATGGAAAATTTTCCCTCTCAATCGTTCTTATATATATTGAGATATTGGTTAGTAAGTTAGTTGCGACATTGACATAATGAGGCTTGTCATATGTAATGCTTAAGCTCCTTCCTCTATGATTGGGAATGTGAGCGATACGCAGCAGGCGCGCCTGGGTATCCCCAACAAACTGATGCTCCATGATATTGCTGTAAATATAGAATATGTTTGGGGAAGGGTAGCCATCGTTCAATTTCTCTAATTTCAACTGATACATAAGGCTGCACAAACCATGAAGTGTTTCGTGAAAGGTATCTCTTTGGAGGGCTGCTCCATATCGGACCTCGGTTATAATTTTGAACAGCCCTTTGTCTTTAATATTTCTGTTAGCCTCTGATTTTAGAGTCAGAGTATGTGCCGGGAGATCTTTGTTTACAATTTCATATACTAAACCATCCGTAAGATTTGATCTTTTCAAATTACCATTTAAGTCTCTCACAACATCCTCGGCTGCGCCATAATGACCCTGGCCTAGTGTTACTGCTGTAGTGTAGTGCTGTGCCTCCCTACTCCGGGCGGCACGCATGGTTTCGTCCCGAGTTACACCGGCCTTTTCACACTCATCACGGTTTCTAAGAATTGTAAAAACGGATTCTTTATCAATACTTGAAAACTTGGTAGACAATTGAATTTCGCATATTCCTACTTCATATGATTCACGATCCAATTCGATGGGTCCGTGGAGTTCTGTTACAAAGTTGGACAGGGTGTTGCCAGGATGTACAGACAGAGAAGAAGAGGACGGGAGTGTGACAAAGAAGTGGTTAGGCGTAGGTGTTGAAGCTTTCTGGGTACCCTAGCCATTTCACCAGGTACATTTTTCTCTTTCCTGAACCTTTGCTGCCTAAACTGTTTTCAATTTTAAACACGTTTTTTCCTAAATTAAATGTCACTTTCTACAGCTCCGCCCCGCAAAAGCCTCCTGCAATTTCTTCCCCATTCAAATCTCCAGCGTAATACAGCATTATCTCGTCTTTAGGTCTCATAGCTCTAACTTTAAAAATCTCACGTATCCAACCTTGTTCAAATCCCTTCGCGAATTTATTACTCGAACGCGATAGCTTTACATAATCATCGATTTTGAAACGCGCAGAGTGTGGTGGCACTCTACAAGTGTCTTTTTTCACCTCACACTCTGTGTGCGTCCCTCTTTCTGAAATTTCGTTAGGTGATGTACAAATCACACGGTAGTGTCAACGGTTGTAGGTATGTGTTTTTATGTGTGAAATAGCGATGCATGCGTTCCTTTATGGTACGTTGACCTCTTTCAGCTAAATATGCCATATGTATAGAATTGCTAGTGTAATAACTGATATTAAACTCTGTCACTATGCTCTGAAAAGCTCGGCCTATAAATTCTTTCCCCGTGTCCGTGCAAAAATAGCCAGGAATTCTGTTTTCTTTCAACATCAGCGTTTTGGAGGCTTCAGCAACTGTTTCAGGCGATTCATATTTCAGGGAATTAATCACAGATATCTAGAGAATACATCTATTATGAATGGGATGTAGCGAAAGCCACCATTATATACTGAATATCTCTGCATGTCTGTTAAATCCGCCTGCTAAATAGAATTAATCGAGGCTGCTGCTGTCTTGGCTGTTACAAACTTTTTTCTCACCGGCTTATGAAGTGTATAAGCATCCTGCTCCCGCAAAAACTTCTCAACATCTTTTTTCCCTACTCCCTCATTATAAATGCCTCTGTACAGTCTATTAACGCCGACGTAGGAGGTTGGGCTAAAAATGTCATAATAACGTTTTCTTAATACGTTAGCCATTTGCGTATTTTAGAGGCACGCGGGGAGGGATACCCGTTGTTGTTTGGTCTCTTCTTTCTCCTCTTCAGAGATGCTACCGCTAGGGGTGAAGGCGTGCTCAGTTGTGGCACATGCGAGGCTTGCTCCAAGTCGTTTAACCTGTTCAGATTTCCTATCAATGCTTTGTGGACATTTATTTGCTGTAATCTTGCTTTAATATGCTTCCATCCCTCTGGTGAGGGCCTATCCCTCACCAGGTCATGGACGATGTCGACGATATTCGAGCCCTGTACCTTTGTTCCTTCAACAATGACCTCACCTGTATCGGTCCACTGTATAATGGGATCCTCATTCAATAGATTATAAAGACTTAAGCCTTTATTCCTCAGTGTATGTGGGAGACTACTTTTTAATACATGCTCGATATGTTGTGGGGTCGCTCCATTATTCTTTGACTGGTCGTCTCTAGCCTCCACCCCAGGTCCTATGCCTCCATGCTCAGCGTCGTCTGCGCTGTGCATAATAACTACGGGGACCTCTGTCGGATTCTTATAATTTTTGTACTCATGAAGAAATTTCTGCAGAGCCTCTTGGTATAAGAATCTCTTTTTGTCAGGTGACTTTTCACTGTTTAATAGGTCTAACAATTCGCCTTCCATTCTTTTAAACCTGCTTTTACGGGGTTCTAGAACCGTGTCTCGACTCTTTGAGCTTTGTAGTGAAGCATACACCTCGTGTGGAATCACGACTATTTTCTTCATTTTATTAAACTAGTCAGTAAAGGCTCAAAAACTGAAAATAAGATGGGGAGGAATGAACCCCCTCTTTGTTTGTACAATAATTCATTTTTTCTTCCCCACAGTTGGATTTTTACGAGCTTGTGTGCGTATTATGTTCTTGTAACGGCGTAGGCGTTTCAATGGTACATTACAGTTTATAACGTTAAGACAGATTTCACAGATGCACTTAAAAAAGTCGGAGTCAATATTTTTAACAAACAGCTGCTGCAGTGCCCGGGGCAGTCGATGAGTGATTTTTATTAATTCACGGTATTTCTTTAGCCTCTTCTTCATTCTGGAATATACACCGTTTCAGGCTCGTTTGAGAATATATTCGTTGTTAGAAGCACCCTAAGAGTGTTTTGCGGATGAAGGTCACAAAGCAAATATCCGTAACGTTGACTTTTAGCTTCTTTATAAACTTCCATAAACTCATTACGCTGATTCGGGAACATTTGATTGGCTAATACCCCAATTTGTGACACATCTCTTGTTGTGCGAATAATACTAGATATTGTGTATTTAGCGACACATCGCGCATGTATCTATTTTTGAAAAAAAGATTCTGATTGATGAAGAATACGCTTATGTTAAATGGTGGGAGAACACTGTAAATGTCTCGGCAAACGTTTTATCCATTTCTAACGTGAGATCGTCAATTACAATGACCGTACGCTTATTTCCCTTTATCGAATTAGGATCTTTTCCGTTTGACTGCCGCCATTGAAACATAATTAAACTTTTTGTATTTTGTATTTTAACTGAAATGTCTTGATGATACAAAATAAGTTACTTTATAAAAAAGCTTTTCTTAATTTCCCCTTCAAATTTTGTTTCTTATAAACAATTTTAATTACTTTCAAGATCCATGCTTAATTTTTAAGTTTTAATCGTGTACTCAGAAAAATAAGGGGATCACCTGAAGATCAGGGCCTCCAGCCTTCTTTAGTTAGCTTTATAAGGCTAACTAACAAAACTATCACGACCTAACCTAACCAATCGTCAAGGTCGTACAGTTGACCTAACGATTGGTTAGGTTAGGTCGTAATATTTTCGTTAGTTAGCCTTATAAGGCTAAGTAAAGAAGGCTGGGGGCACTCACCTCTTATGTTTCAATGGCGGCAGTCAAACGGAAAAGATCCTCGAATTAACGTTATATACACCTTTGTGGAACAAAATATCATCTTCGTACTCGTTGAATACTGATTGGTATGTTGAATAGCACCATATGACTTTATGCACAAATTTTGGAAACATCTCCCCCTTATCTTTAATGATTTTAAGCATAAACACAGTTTTACCACATCCTGTAGGGCCAGATATAATACATGTGGAGGGGCTCGTGAACCTAAATTTTTCTACAGAATCCATCTTTAACAAGTCACACTCCTAAGTGGAACATTTACAAAATATAATAAAATTTTAAGTGATGATCCTTATATTCTACAGTCTTGTTTTTCCTCTTATTCCTCAGAACCGTGAATGACGATGAGGATGAGGTAATGTGCCAGCAACATGTCCCCATCATCGATATTACAGATGATCCTGATGACAGTGTAGTTGTGGCTACAAGCTCCAACCCCGCTAGCGAACCCCCACCAGCGACACCTGTAGCACGCCCACGCGACAATTCGAGGAGAAAGCGGGGGCATGATGAAATTGATGATGATTCGCCTTCCACGTCAGGTATAAATAAAACGTGCCAGGAGTGCAGCTGTTGTTAGACCCCTAGTAATAGAGCCCCAACCCTCTACGTCTTACGACACATCCCTCACATTAGTTCCTTGTACAAATAAAACTGCACCCCTTATTCCTGTTTAATTCCGGTCGTACCCTCCACAGCAGCACCATCTTATTCTGTGGAGAGAAGCATAACATTCGAGCTGGTGCGCATCGCCACCCCGACCCCAGCCCTGACTAGAAATCGGTACGTAGTCAGGGTCAACACTGGAGCCATGTATAGCAATGGTGTTGAGCACGGACTGCGACGCGTAGTTGAACGTATTGTGGAGTTTGCCCTTCAGAACAACGACGGACGTGAAGTCAGGACGAGGTTGTCCTTTGGGTTCGGGTCAGATGATGGGGATGTAGATGATTTTTGGGTAGTAATACCATACAGGTGCTTGGCCGCTGTAGACATAGAATATATTATAGGGTGTATAATGCAGGCCTCTCAAAGATGCAGCGCCTTCAACATGGACAACTTCATGATAGATATTGATCGGGTATTCCGTGTTGCGGGACATTTGGCCACACCTTATACTCTTAACTTCAATTCTCGTGCTATTTACAGGCAGCATATAAACTCCGAGCATGGTTGCGTCTTTAAGCAGTAGTCTTAGCTCATATGTTTATTGTGCTAAATGCATGGGCCAGAAAAATTTGGCTGCCGACGGTTGTGCAGTGTTCCCGTAAACTGGCAGCAGATTGCAAGATCGAGTTTGACTGTAATATGGGTCCTGAAGAGTTGAGAAGGGTGGAGCAGGAAATGAATGTTCGCATAGTTGTATATGGGATGGATGATCGTCGTAGGACTGTGTATGTTTTTAAAAGCAGTGTGAGAGACCATACAAGACCCCTACTTATTTTAGGGCTGTTAGGAACAACGTATCTCCCCATTCGTAATGTAAAGGACCTTTATGCGAGTTATGATAAAAGTCGAAAATATGGAAGGCATCATGATTTGTGTAAGGGATGTCTCGAGTTTGCGGATGATATTGTGAAACATTGTAAGGATTGTCACGTGGTATGTGAGCAGTGTAAGAGCCCCAGGTGCGAAAGTCATGTAGTTGAAGCTGAGAAGAACTGTAATGTGTGTAGACGCACATTTTTCAATAACATCTGTTTTGCTCTCCATAAGTGAATTGGCTCTTGCAGGAAAATGAGAATCTGTGAATGTGATATGTTTCATATGATGGATAATTGGGGAAAGTTTGAGCACAAATGCGATGAAAATCACTGTTATATATGTCATGAAAAAAATGAGGCGGATGGAGTAAAGCATGTATGTTATATGAAAGATGCTAAGCCTAAAAATAAACTTTGTATAACTGTATACTACGATATAGAAACATATACGGATGCTGAAACCAAAGAAGTTTTCCCACATCTACTTGTAAGCCAGACTATCTGCGACGAGTACATGGAAGTCAAGTGTGATGAGTGTCACAAATGTGGTAAGCGTCTAGTACGACTCATCGCCGCCGACTCATCGCCGCCGACTCATCGCCGCCGATTCATCGCCGCCAACTCATCGCCGCCAACTCATCGCCGCCAACTCAACTCCGAATGCACCGTTGCCAAATAATGTTTTGTATAATTTATTAATCTTTCTTTAGTGCGATGATAGGTACTGAAGGAAATTAAAAACACTTGGAAGAACCATTGAAAACATAACTAATTATATTTATATAATATTTTATTTATATAATATAACCTAACTAACCTAACCCAACCCAACCTAACCTAACCTAACCTAACCCAACCTAACCTAACCCAACCCAACCCAACCCAACCTAACCTAACCTAACCCAACCTAACCTAACCCAACCTAACCTAACCCAACCTAACCTAACCTAACTAACCCAACCTAACCTAACCTAACCTAACCCAACCTAACCTAACCTAACCTAACCCAACCTAACCTAACCTAACCTTCACCAATTAACATTATAGATGCCTTATACAAAATACAGAAGAGTCGAGATATGTATCTCGAACAACTTGTAGGAGTCATGCTCCACCTTCAAAGTTAAAAAAATATCGTGATGCTGATGACCGTATATTAAAACTAGTTTTAAGCTTTGAGCAACGATCACCATTAGAATATTTACGTGGGATTGCCTACAATTACCACTAATTAAAATCTGAACCTTTTAATCTTTTTTTAACGTAGTAGAATAAAGAGTTTCTAACGATTTTTAATTTTTTAAAGCTCTAACCTTCAAAAATAAATTTAATTTATTTTTTTAAAAAATGGAGTTGAGTTGGCGGCGATGAGTTGGCTGGAGTTGAGTCGGCGGAGTTGAGTTGGCGGCGATGAGTTGGCGGCGATGAGTTGGCGGCGATGAGTTGGCGGCGATGGATCGTCCCATCCCGTGTGGTAAACGAACAAACGTTTTTAAAACTATCGCACACGACAACCCCGTGAAACGCTTTGTCTAATATATTGTCATGGTTTGAGGACAAGTTCAAAAAATTACTGTGTATTTTCTTGCCCATAACGGTGCAAAATTTGACACACAATTCCTTTATGAGGAACTGCTTGAACACAAGTCATCGGAGATATTTACAGGCGATCCCTTGAAAAGAGGAAACAAACTTATACAGATGCAAATAAGAGGCAATGTTCAGTTTAAAGACACGTTATTATTCACACCTTGTAGATTAGCCAAGCTACCCAAGGTGATGGGTGTAGCCGCCGAACTTTCAAAAGGGAATTTCCCCTACACTTTCGTCACTAGCGACACTTTAAATTACGTAGGCCTACCACCCTCCAAACATTACTTTAACTATGCCAATATGAGTGATAGTGGGTGAGAAGATTTTGACCGCTACTAAAACAGTTTTAATGGAGATATTCCTTACAATATAACGAATGAATGTGAGCGTTATTGCGTGAATGATGTACACGTACTTAGAATATGTTTCCAGGCCTGTAGAAGGATGTACATAGACCGGTTCAATTGCGACCAGCTACAAGCCGCAACCACAACCGCCTCATTGTGATTTACGGTGTTCAAGAACAACTTCATGCCTAAAGACACACTGGTCGTCATTCACAAAAACAACCCACGCAGTTATGGGATAAGGCTATTTACTGGCTCATACACCTACAGCAACAGACCGGTGTATACATAAAACATGCCCGCAACACGGGGGAAGTGACCATTAAGGACAATGGTCGTGCTTTTTGGGTGGATGGTCTAAACGAAGACCGTGTCACTAGTGAGAAGACTGCGTACGCCTTTAACGGTTGCTGGTAGCATGGTTGCTCACTTCCTGAGTGTGTAATCGTAGGAGATATCCAAGGTAGATCTCCTGCCGATAGTCTTGCATGGACCCGGACCTGCGATCAGCTTATAAGCTCTCAGTTCACTCACAAGGTAATGTGGGAACACGAATATGATGCACGAATGGAGACAGATGGGCAGTACCGCGAAGAAATAAACACCATCAAACGTTCACTAGTGTTGGATCCTCTGAAATGCGGCAATAGCTTGTTCGGCGGACGTACAAACCCCTTCAAACTATACTTTCCACCGGCGGATGGCGTGAAACTCCATTACTACTTCTGTTATTTATACCCCTACGTGATGAAGAACAATCCGTACCCCGTAGGAGCACCTGAAAAGCTTGGTGAGACCTGCCCTGCCCACCATCGAAGAGTTCTCAGCTAATTTGAACGCGAACTATTTCGACCTTCCTTTCGTAGATGTACTGGCCCCTCGCGACTTATGGATGCCAGTCTTACCCATCGTTATAGACCACAAACTCATGTTTCCACTGTGCGTGAAGTGCGCAGAGGAGAATACTGGGGCCTGTAATCATACATCCAACCAGAGGAAGATCAGAGGCGTATATACAAGTCCCGAGCTGTCCCTAGCAGTTCGCCACGGTTACAGAATATTGAAGATATATGGTGTGTGGAGGTTTCAGAAGCTCCCCAACTTTTCACACCATATAAAACACTTTTTTGAAGGATAAGGTAGAAGCATCAGGGTATCCGCGAGGAGTTGAGACCGAAAATGAAAAATCAGCGTATATTCAGCGCCACCGTGATCTTGAAGGGATACAACTTGAATGGTCCCAAATTGTAAAGAACCCAGGCAAGCGCTTTAGTGCAAAGTTGTGTCTAAATAGTCTTTGCGGGAAATTTGCTCAGAATACAGACAAGAGGAACGTCCATCTAGCCCAAAGTTATAGCGAGGTGTGGGATTACGCCAACGCTCCCAATAAAGAGGTCATGAAGGTCGTGAATGTGGGCAATACGTACATAATAAAGTACAACAGAACCGAATTGGTTACAGATACATCACGTGTTACAAACATACCTGTAACCAGTTTCACAACAGCATCCGCCCGCATCAAACTTTGGGGACTACTGCATCCTCTTGGACGGAGGGTTCTGTACGCAGACACAGATTGTGTGATATTCACGGAAAGAGAAAGTGAATACATGCCACCTATTGGAGAATTCCTTGGAGAGTTGACTGATGAGATCAAGGACGAGTATGAAGATAGCGCCTACGCTGATTCTTTTGTCTCAACAGGTCCAACAACTTACGGGGTTCGGGTGAGGGTGGGGGAGAAAGTGAGATATAACGTGAAAGCTAAAGGCATCACGCTTAACCAGGTGAACCGGCGGATCGTTAACTTTGATTCGCTGAAGGAGCTACTGAGTTTAGAAGATGAGGGCGACCAACCGCCCCAACTAACTGTATGGACTCATAATTTTCGAGCACAGAAACTGGGGGGCGTGAAGGAGCTTAGGGGAACGAAAGTGTGCCGTAACACATATAGGAAACGGTACCAGGTGCCTGGTACCTACGATACCGTACAATTTGGGTACCATGGCCCTTGAATGTTTTGCCATATATATATATATATATATATAGATATATATATATATATATATATATGTGTGTGTGTGTGTGTGTGTGTGTTTACTTGTTGACGATATGTTTATTTATGTATTACGTGTATTTGAATATATGCCATGAATTAGAGACTATTTACTTGTTGACGATGTGTTTGTTTATTTAAAATAAATCATGTTTCAATTAGCGTTTCATTTTCTCCTGTGTGTGTGTGTGTGTGTGTGTGTGTGTGTGTGCAGTAAAAAAGCTGTGCATCGCCCACTGTATGCTCAGTCAAAGGGGTCACGTGACTCCTGTCACTATTTGGTCATATCTCAACCTCGCGTCCTCAGTTGACCTCAACAGTCTGTGGAGCTCAGACATGTGTTTTGAAGAATTCTCACGTAGAAGGAAGATAGCGATGGCTACCTTTGATATTGCGTGATCGACATTCATGAAGTGGTATTCGATAAAGTCTGCAGATGTGGTAAACACTCAAAGAATCCTTAGTCCTCCCTCCTTTTAGGCTTTTAAGGCCATATTGAACCGAGCGAAGCGTGAGGAGCAGGAGGTCCAAATACTCTATGCTTATTCTGGCGACAGCAATGCTGGCTTTCGTGGATCAAACGATATAATGGACTACGTCATAGGACTAAACTGCGTAAAGGCACACATACACTGCGAAGTGAAAGAAGCATCACGTGCAGAAGAGAAACAGCGGGTGTGGGTAGTGAACTTTGTTGACGAATGGGGTTACAAGCGGTATTATGTCATGTTACATCACACCGAGTACGCATACCCTGCGTCTGAGAATATAAATCTTGTTATCATGGACAGTCTAAAATATTTTTATCATTACGTTCATTATATCATGAGGTTCGCAGTGAGGTTGTGGCTAAAGGCTTGTGCGAGTTTTTAATAGAGTTTAGGGATGAGTATCGCTTGTTAAGCAAAAAGGACAGATATGGACACATGTTTCTCTCAAATAGAGCGCCGGATTGTTAATGTGTGGTGAAAATGACTGAGGTTGTATGGTTCCGATAAAACATTAAAGCCGCTATAACTTCATGAACCGAAAAATTCTGAATGTCCGATATAATAGGATACAAATATTCTTATGATTCTTTATGTTGGAACAGCCCCGTGCACGAATCACTAACGCTTGGCACGACGCGTCCGTGTGCCTCGTTCCCCCACACCTCCCAGTGAACCAAACCGCGCACCTGCGGCTCATAGTCACCTCAGAGCTTGACCCGACTGGACGTGCACTCCTCACAATAGAAAACGATGGAGCTTCCGTTGAGCAGCATTCTCAATGCCGTATACGACGTGTCCTTGACGAAGTCAGTACGTGTGTTCAGGCATAAAACCGGCGCTGTTAATTATGTACCCGAAACGATTTGTAGAAAATCAAACTCTGGTAAACGAAATGTAATTTATTTAAGTGTTGAGGAGATGAACAGAATCTTCGTGGCGGTTGAGAAGTGGGGTGAGGACCGTTATAAAATACCTGCAGGTGTAGGCACAAGAAGAGAGCAGATTAGTGATGGACCCTCATACGCTGTTATTTGTACGCTATGTATAAATCGAGACCAGCCATGCATTGATATACGGTTGATGTGGAAGAATGCGGCTGATAATAACGTCTTTCTCTCCACGCGAAACCGCTTCATCCTCGACAGAATGTTTGAAATCATCGGTTTCCGCAAGCTAAAGCCTATATTAGACGCGCGTGTTGCCGATATGCTTTATTTTGATACGGTTCTTGAATACGCATACACCGCTCTGCTTGACGGCTTTACCGAGTGTAGGACTGAACAAGGCGAGAATGGATTGGAACTGGATGCTTATTTAAAAAGTATAGACTCGTCGAAATATCTTGAACTTTGGTACAAAGGACTCGAGCGGAACAGGGCTGAGCTCACCTACACTGTTCACCTTGAAGAGCTATTTCTTTATATAACGAGCAGTTGCCGTCACGACTTAGATGATTATTTCAATTGCTGATATGTATTGTGAAGAAGAATTCACGGTTGAAAAGCTCGGATTGGAAAGAATAAACCCTCGCTTGGAAAGAGTTGCTTATAAACTTGAATTTAATAATAACGTTGTGGTAAACGATGTCCTCTTTGTGCGTGCTTTTGAACGTATTCTATCCGTGTTTCAAAAGTGTTAACTTGCCACCCAATTGTAAAGTGGGTACAAAAATAGTGTTAAACGAGCTGAAAGCCCTTTACATCGAATATAGACACCCTCATACTTTGATTGGTGAAATAATGTTAAATCGCGTTTATTGCATCGTACAAAGCAACGAGGATGTAAATGTAGACTCGATCACATGCGAGTTTAGTAGTTTAATTAAGCGCAGTAGAACATAAAGCACGTATATTTTGATGTGTGTATATATATATATATAATCCAAGTATTGGAACTCTTCTGCCCTATTATTTTTGAAGTTTAAATATAAGTGTGTATTTTCTTGTACACATATTAAACGTGTACACAGATTTCCACTGTACTATTATTATTTATGATTATATCTATATAAAAGTGTATTTTTTGCTGTATAGATTTCTTCTACTATTATTATTATTTTTTATTGTATATTTACACCCTATATATTTCGAATAAATATATGTTAAAATATTTCCATGTTAAAGAGTTCGACTAAATAAATAGAATGATCTAGTTGTTTTATTATTCAATAAACGATATTAATTGAAAAAGTGCTTCCCTTGGTTTTATATATATATATATATATATATATATATATATATATATATATATATATATGCATTGTGAAGAAAGAATAAACCTATATATATAAACGATATTAAACAATAGAAATAACTGGGATGATGAGAATATACAAACATGCATGTGTGCTTCGATAAAATATATATATATATGTATGTATACACTACGCCAAATGGCTGGTTACGCCTTCTAAGCCAGATTAAGCCTTCTAAGCCAATTACACCTTCTAAGCCAGATTAAGCCAACTGGCTGATTAAGCCTTGTAAACTAACTGAGGCTGCCAAGAACTTTAGTATTCGATGAGATATGCCAGCGAAAACATCATCTCCTCCTCTCCTCTTTCCTCTCTCTCAGGCTACCTTCCTAGGTTAGGGAACCCCTTTCGAGGGAGGGAGGTCATTCTACAGGACCAACCCCTTCTCCCCCTTCATGCGGCTTGGTGCTAAACACCCTCCCCCTTGCTTGCATACCCCCTCTCCCTATGAGTGCCAACTCCTTCCCCCATGGGTGCCAACTCCCTCCTCCTGGATGCCAACCCCACTCCCCCTTTGCAACATTGATCAACACTGCATTCCAATCGCACTCTCCCATTTTGTGGGCATGCTACTGGGTTAAATCAGGTGATCTGGCTGGCCACTCGATGGGATCTCGCAGCTCAAACCATCTTCCTTTAAGGTTCGTATCCAGAATCTCACGGGCAGCTGCAGAGTAGCGTGGTGGCGCTCCATCATGTTCATAAAGCCAACTTCTGCCAATGCCATTAGTAAACTGTGGCAAAACTTTGTCTCTCAATACCTGGCAATAGCGTTTTCCATCCATCGTGTCTCTCGATATGTCAAAGGAAACAAATCCTGAACAACTAATGCACGCCCATTCTGTTAGTGTAGCCGTTTTAACGGGTTTACCCAATTGTATTTTGGGATTCTTTTCGTCCAGTAGTAAACGTTGTGTTTGTTTCCTTTACTCGTTAAACCGAAGACACATCACCTGAAAATCTGATCTTTCGAATGAAATCTGGATCACTGCTGAACTTTCGTCTCAATTTTTCAGCAAACTGCTGCTGTCAATCAAAATCATCGTCGTATATGAGCTGAGAATAAATGAGTTTGTAATCATGGTACCCCTGTCATTTCAATATTTTTGCTACTGAAAATTTGGAAATACCCAATTCCTGTGCTACTTTTCTCGATGAAGTTGTTGGATCGACTAGAAAACTGGCCAGGACAGTTTCCCTGTTGTTGTCTCCTGTCGCCGTTACTGGCCTTCTGCTTCTTGGACGATCTTTTACCAGGCTCCCTGTTTCCAAAAGTTTGAGCTTCCAGTATCGAAGAGTGGTTACATTTAGGGTAGTTTATTTCCTGGCCTTGTACAGCTACTTTGAAAAGTATCGCATACACTGCAGTGATATCAGTGGAATTTATTTATTATTGACAAATTATTTGTATGTATAAAATCCTTAAAGACTTTTCTCCCACCCTGTATATATGCATTATGCACCTTTCTTTTCAATCTTTCAGGTGCTCCGTGCGATAATTCTTCATTTCACAGGGTAAGGCTTCTTGCTCCTCCCCTTGAGTTGTCCTGGTGAAGTATGAAGGTGGTTTCTTACGTTCTCCCGTTCACATACCAGGTACCCTTGGCTCATCTGGTATTGTTCCGAGTCAGGCGTCTAGTGTTCTTTTGAAAATTTCCACCATTACATTAGCCGTGTTCCGTATTTCCTTGAGCAGCTGGTTGAACAGTTTTGACCCTAACACAACAAAGTTATTTTATTTCAGAGTTGAGGATGTTCCCTTTGTAGCCTTTAGTTTGGGAACACGACACATTCTTCTTTTCCTACATTCCATTGCTGTTTGAGCAGTTATAGGGTTCAGGTTCACAGTAAGATCTGGGACTAGGTCCTCCATTACTTTCCAAGTGTAAATAAAGGTGTACCGCTCTCTTCTGCTTTCCAGAGAATATATATTTAATTCGAGTAACCCTTTCAGTTATTTAGTTCTTTCAATCCATTGATCTTGGCTGTGAAGCTTCTCTGAATCCCTTCTTGTTGACTAATGTCTTCTTTTTTATATGGGGATGTTAGACTAAGCAATACTCCAACTTGGGTATGATCAGTGTTTTCAACAGAGAAATAATTACATTCCTCTCCCTTCTTTAAAAGGTTCTCAGTATCTGTCTAGCTATTCTTCTTGCTTTATTTACTGCTATCTTATTTTGTGTTTCAAATTTCGCGTCATCGGTTATTATAACTCCTAAATATTTTGCTTTCGAGATTCTTCGAATTTCTCTGAAAGCAAAGTATTACAGTTTTAGTTCCTCCCTTCTTCCGTACATTAATAGTTGAAATTTCTGTGTTAAATTTCACATTACTACCTTCAGACCAATTGTTGATTCTGTTCTTATTTGTTTGTAGAGATTATATATCATCTAGGTTTCTTATATATATATATATATATGTGTGTGTGTGTGTGTATATATATAATATATATATATATATATATATATATATATATATATATATATGTAAGGAATAAGAGGACGAGAATAACACCTTCCGACGATCTCCCTCTCCGTTTGTGCGAATTGCTTGCTTTAACTCATTCCGTAGCATGTCAGAATACGATGCACTTGTTACTGTAGTTCCACACTAGAGAAAATGTTCAAGGATAGCGCCACGTGTATCCCAAAACAGTGTTAGCATAACTTTACCTGCTGACGGCTGCGCTTTGAACTTCCTTGCAGCGGGAGATGTTGGATGCTTCCATTGCATGCTCTGTCGTTTGCTTTCTGGTACATAGTGTGTTATTCTGTTACACAACAATGCGCGCCCTCATACCGCTGCACAGACTAGAAAATGTCTTCAAGAACTTAAATTTGAAGTTCTCGACCATCCAGCCTACAGCCCAGACTTGGCACCTTCGGATTTTTACCTGTTTGGACCACTAAAAGACGCTTGGAGAGGTCAGCGATTCCAAGGCGATGATGACCCGAAGGAGGCGGTACATGACTGGCTACGCACACAGCCAAAAACATTCTTTTGTGATGGCATTAGGAAGCTTGTAGATCGCTGGACTAAGTGTATTGAGAAAGAGGAAGACTATGTTGAGAAGTGATGTATTTATAATCCATCAGATGTGAAAATAAAATTGTGAAAATAAAAAGTGCGGATACTTACTCAATTACCCTCGTGTGATATATATATATATATATATATGTATGTGTGTGTGTGTGTGTGTGTGTACACAGACACACGTTATTTAATTTTTTTATGCAGGAAGAAAGGAAGGAGGGGGCCAAGGGCGAACGCCTACTAAAACGTCCACCCCATACAAGAAGAAGAGAGCCGAAATCAAGGTCAAAGTTTTCGAGATGCCTGGACCTGCGTTTGAAAGATTGGAGGTCATAGACAGGGGAAAAGATAGATTGAGGAAGATTGTTCCAGAGTTCACCAGTTGAGTAAATGAAAGATTGAGAGTACCGATTAATCCTTGCATCAGAGAGTTAGACAGAAATGGGATGGGAATGTGTCGAAAGTCTGGTAATGCAAGCTCTCCTTAAAAGGCACGCAGAGGAAGTGTTAGTAACACACCCGCCCGTCCCAGTCCCCCCAGTGAGGGGGAACTGGGAGGGGCTAGGGTAATCTGTACGAGAGAACAGCGTTCAATATAATAGCGATATTAATTGTGAGATATTAAGGTGAGAGGGAAACAACATTACGGCGAAGAGAGAGGGGTTGAAGACAGTCTGTAAGAGACGGGGAATTGATGAGGAGAAGTTTTTTATTCCACCAGGTCAAGTAGAGGTGTGTGGGTTGAGCCACCCTACATATGAAAAGCGTACTCCGTACAGGGACAGACAAGACCCACACTGTACGGTGGATCGATTTTACATTTTTTCGATTTCCATATTCTAATAGAGACAAAAACTTGCGCATGCATGAGAAAATAGCCTCTGCAAAATCTAGCTTAATAGGTAATCATCTTCTGCCCCCGGCAGAGCGATGAAAATCATATTTTAGTAGTCAAAAACGTATTTTTAAACCCTAGCCTAGAGTCATAAAATTTTGCGTGTGTTATTTCATGCCTAAGCAACGATATAAATGCTATGGGAAATATGTAAATGCATTATTTAAGACAAAGAGCCGATCTGAAAATATGTTTATTATACATATTTCAGATCGGCTCTTTGTCTTAAATAATGCATTTATATATTTCCCATAGCATTTATATCGTTGCTTAGGCATGAAATAACACACGCAAAATTTTATGACTCTAGGCTAGGGTTTAAAAATACGTTTTTGACTACTAAAATATGATTTTCATCGCTCTGCCGGGGGCAGAAGATGATTACCTATTAAGCTAAGATTTTGCAGAGGCTATTTTCTCATGCATGCGCAAGTTTTTGTCTCTATTAGAATATGGAAATCGAAAAAAATGTAAAATCGATCCACCCTACTGTACAGGGACAGCAACTAAGTGAGGGTAAAAAAAAATTGAGGATCCGGTATACTAGCACACGTAACTTCTTATAAGCTGTGATCTTCCCAGCAAAGATCACGAGAAAAGGAAACGCTAAGAATGTTAAGAGAAGAGTAAGGATTGAGTTGTGTGTTGTTGAAGGTAAGGGGATAATCGTGTGGAAGATTGTGACGAGTAGACAGGTGAAGGAACTGAGTTTTTTAGTAACACACTCGCCCCTGCCAGTCCTCCCCATGAGGGGGACTGGGAGGGATCCCCCTAAGCAGCTAGGATAATCTGCACCAAATTTAGTTTACACATTAAGGGAGAACCAGGGAAGGTTTTAGTAACGCACCCAACCTTCCCATTTCCACCCACCTAGGGGTGGACTGGGAGGATAGCTCCCCAAACGTCAGGGTAATATGCACCTGGGAGGGAGTCCCCTGAACGGCTGGGGTAATCTGTACCAAACTTATTATACACATTAAGGGAGAACCAGGGAAAGTTTTAGTAACATACTCGCACCTCCGTGTTCACCCCCCTCCCTAGAATGTGTTTCGATGGTTTTTGCTGCGCAAGGCGCAGCGGGCATTCTAATATATACACTGACTATACAGTACACTGCGTTTTATTTGGATTTATATTTAAGCTTATGTTGTCATACTGTCGTTTCAGGTTAGATAAATCTATTTCTGTTGTTATTATATATATATATATATATATGATAATAAGAACAGAAACAGACTAAACTTGATAGTAATAGTCATCTATAGACCTCCAAGCACCCCAACCGAAAAATTCTCGGAGGCCATTGATGACATTAGAAAGCTAATAAAGGCCATAAACCCTCCATCCCCAATATAATGATCTGCGGAGACTTTAACTTCCCATTTATAAAATACAAAAAGGTGAATAGGAATATATATATTCACCAGGACAAGGGGGGCACAAGAGAAGATCAGGAACAAGCAAAAATGTTGATGGCTCTCACAAACGAGTTTATGCTGACACAGGAGATAACAGAAAATACCAGAAAAAATAACTGCCTGGATCTGGTATTCACGAATAACACGAACTTGATTGCTGATATAAAAATAACCCCAACCATTATCGCAGACCACAACTTAATCGAGATATCAACAAATATGATGGCAGCATTAGAAGACAATACACATATTGTGGAAAGAAGTAAATTCGCGGCCTTTAACTTAAACTCGAAGACCATAAATTGGGAAGCAATCAGATCGCACATGGCCCAAATAGAATGGAGAACAATTTTCGAGAATAAAACAACTGAAGAAATGCTAACAACTTTGGAGGAAAAAACGCTGAGAATTTTAGAAAAATATGCTCCGAAATCACAGCCAAAAGGAAAGAGGAGCTGGCTAGAAAGGCAAAAGAGAAGACTATTCCGCAAAAGAAAGAGAGTGGAGGCGAAGTTAGGAAACTGCGGAGATAATGGCAGGAAAATAATAAAAGAAAAACTGGAGGGTATCGATAGGGAAATACAAGCACTGATTAAGGACCATACAGAGAGGGAAGAGGAAAAGGCGGTAGAAGCAATAAAGGAAAATCCAAAATACTTCTATAGCTATGCAAAAAGGAAAACAAAAACGCGCGCCGTTATTGGGCCCTTAAGGACGGGAAATAATGAACTAACCGACGATCCAAAAGAAATATCTGATACATTGAGAGCTCAATATGAATCAGTTTTCAGTACCCCAAAAAGTGACAAAGCGATACCTTTCATAAATGCATTCTTTGAAGAGGAATTGCAAGGAGAGTATATAACAGACTTTGAGTTTACACCAGAAGATGTAGCGAGAGCTATAGAACAAATGAAACTACATTCAGCTGCAGGTCCGGACAATTGGAACGCATTATTGATTAAAAACTGTAAAAATGAAATAGCTACACCTTTATACTGGATATGGAGAAGATCCCTAGACACTGGGGAAATACCGAGCATCTTGAAAAGAGCAAACATTGTCCCTATATAAAGGGTGATCCAGGGAAATGGGACCCAAAAGAAACCCCTGTAACTCTTAAAGTATAAGTTCTTTTATAAAATCATACGCATCATTCGAAAGAGGATAGTTACAAGTTTGTACAGGATTGTATAGGTTTTGACAATACAAGACAAGATAAGATACAAAACAAAATAAAAGTGTTAGTTAAAACTAACCCTTCAAGATGACTGCATGGACTGTGGAACAGCTGCGTTTCATAACTGAGCAATATTATGAGCATGGAAGAAGTGTAGTTTCAGCTCAAAGATCTTTCAAGACAAATTTTCAGATGTCAAAATCACCTTCTAAGAGCTGAAACTACACTTCTTCCATGCTCATAATATTGCTCAGTTCTGAAACACAGCTGTTCCACAGTCCATGCAGTCATCTTGAAGGGTTAGTTTTAACTAACACTTTTATTTTGTTTTGTATCTTATCTTGTCTTGTATTGCCAAAACCTATACAATCCTGCACAAACTTGTAACTATCCTCTTTCGAATGATGCGTATGATTTTATAAAAGGACTTATACTTTAAGAGTTACAGGGGTTTCTTTTGGGTCCCATTTCTCTGGATCACCCTTTATAAAGGAGGGGACAGATCTCAAGCAAAGAACTATAGACCAGTGTCATTGACGTCCCACCTCACCAAAGTATTTGAAAGAATAGTTAGAGAGAAAATTTATGATTTCCTGGAGACACGGGAAAGATTCAACGAAAATCAGCATGGATTCCGATCAGGTAGATCATGCCTATCACAACTAATAGAGCACTACAACAATATCCTAGATGCATTGGAAGGCAATGACAACTACGATGTTATATACACAGATTTTGCTAAAGCTTTCGATAAATGTGACCATGGTATAATAGGACATAAAATTAAAGACATGGGAATAACAGGCAAAGTGGGAAAATGGATCTACAACTTCCTTAGTGATCGTCTGCAGGTCGTCAAAATTCAAGGTATATCATCATCAGAATCGGAAGTACGCAGCTCAGTACCACAAGGGACAGTTCTGGCCCCACTCCTGTTCATTATCATGCTAACAGACATAGACAGCGGAGTAAACAGCAATAGTATAGTAACATCCTTTGCAGACGATACAAAGATCAGCAGAAAAATCAGCGATGTACATGACGTGGAGGCCTTGCAGAGGGACACGAACAAAATATACAAATGGTCAGAAGACAACAACATGTCATTCAACGCCGAGAAATTTCAACTCTTGAGATATGGTAGAAAAGAAGAACTTAAACAGACTGCATATTATGCTCCAGATAGACAGGAAATTCAGAGAAGCATGAAAGCGATTGATCTCGGGATAATAATGACAGATGATGCGAAATTCGAAACACAAAATCAGATAGCGATAAATAAAGCAAAAAGAGTCGCCGGACAGGTTCTAAGAACGTTCAAGAGAACTGACAGGACAGTAATGATTCCCCTGCTAAAAACACTGATTATACCAAAACTTGAATACTGCTCAGTTTTGACGTCCCCATATAAAAAGAAAGAAACTAATAAACTAGAAGAAACGCAAAGGCATTTCACAGCCAAGATTGATGGCTGCAAAGAACTCAACTACTGGGAAAGACTACGTAAACTAAATCTGTACTCACTGGAAAGAAGAAGAGAGAGGTACATCATAATCTACATATGGAAAATGATCGAAAAACTGGTACCAAACCTAAAACTAAACCCAATTACCATTCAAACAACACTGGAAAATAGGAAAGGCAGAATGTGTAGTGTTCCCAAATTAAAAGCACGACAAGGGACCTCCTCAACCCTGAAGGAAAATAGCTTGGTTGTCAGGGGGCCAAGACTTTTCAACCAGCTTCCTAAGGACCTCAGAAACGTAACGGGGGTCAAAGTTGAAGTCTTCAAGAAAAGACTGGGTGCCTGGCTCAGGACAGTACCAGATGAGCCGGGCGTGCCTGGCTATGTACGGTGGAGAGCGCAAGAAAGTAACTCGCTCCTCCACCAGGCCAGACCTAGAGGCGGGGCCACCAGCTTGACCTCCGTGTGAAGAGAGACCAACACACGAAACAACATAAGGTTCATAAGGTAAGGTATCTATCTTGAAACGACAGGATGACAACATAGGATTAAACATAAATCCAAATAAAACACAGTGTACTGTAATGTCACACGATCAAAACGCTACATGAATAAGATAAATAAACTCTACTAAAATTTGATACTTGTGACATATATACCAATTTCTAAACCATTGAAGAATCTCGGTTTCGCCTTTGAAAATACGTGTCCTTTGAAGGGCAAATAAATACAATATGAAGAAAAGCGAAAGGGACCTTCATTTATTTACAAAAACTGAATCGCAACTTCAATATAGGGATGCGAACATTATTTGTAAATAGACTAGTAATTGGTCACATATCTTACTGTCCTCTCATTTGGAGTAGATGTCCCTTAACTTTAAAGAGGCTAAAACAGGGCAAAATTTTGCAACCAAAGTGGCATGTGGATATGGAAATAAAAAAACGACCATACAACTCCTCTTAGAGAAAAATTAGGATGGCTGAATATAAATCTGAAACTACAATTTGACATCCGCACATTTGCATACAAAGTTATGCACAACTCCCTTCGTCACTGGGTGCTACAATTTCCTTCAAATCATCATCAGCATCATCATTATCATCATCATCATAATAGTGACATAAGTTTCAGAAATAATGACTGGTAGAATGGCAGTGTCACAAGTTGTTCCTTTACTATGGAATAACCTCCCTACTCTAATCAGCACAATCATCATCCCACTCCAGTTTCAAATCTGCTTGAGTAGAAATTTTGGTAATCTGAACTCTGCATCATGCACAGGCATATTTTCTTTCTAAAACGGCAGAAGTGCAATCTTCAGTACTCTTAATGTTACATAATCTTCGCCTGTCGTATAACCAGTTCAGTAACATTATAATTTTAAAGCATATATATATATATATATATATATATATATATATATATATATATATATATATATATACATATATATATATATATATATATACACACATACACACATATAATATAATATATATATACAGTGGCGATCATAAGTATTTGTACAGAAGACTATTTCAGTTACATTCGTCCTTATCTTTTGTACCACGTTTTGGATAGTCATGAAAAATTTACTGTTCGTTTCAAAATTTAAACAAATAAAAAAATCAGTTTAACGCCAATTTGAGGAATTTGAGGAAAATAAAAAAGTTAAAATGCAAATGTTTTCGTAAATTTGCTTACGAAATTATTTAACACTTTGTGTGTCCACCTTTTGCTTGAACAACTTCAGTGTTTCGTTTTTGGTATTTTTCCACAAGTTTTCGACATCCCTCAGTAGAAATTTTAGCCCGTTGTAAATGGAATTCGAACTTCTCCTATTTACCCATAACTCTTTCCACACTCGTGCGCAACAATAACAGATCTCTAAAGATATGTAGACAGCTCTTTACCACGACCGACAAAATTCTAGAATTTAGAATTGCCAACAGTCTCTAATCAATAAACAGCCAACTACAGATAAAAATTTTAAATTCTTCAAGACTAAGGTGGACACACAAAGTATTAAATAATTTTGTAAGTAAATTTACGAAAACATTTGCATTTTAACTTTTTTTCATTTTCCTTAATTTCTTTGATGTTCTACATTATATGTTGGACTTAAACTAATATTTTTATTTGTTAAATTTTTTAAACGAACGATAAACTTTTCATAACTACCCTCTGCATGGTTCAAAAGACAAGGATGAATAAAACTGAAATATTTCTCTGTACGAGTACTTTATGAGCGCCACTTCATATACGCAATACGCATATATATTTATATATGTATTGTATGTACAGTATTTGGTAATGAATACGCAGTGTATATGTTGTCATACGGATGCGTAATTTTTATTTAAAAATGTATATAATTTCATTTTAAACCTAACAATGCATAACGTTCATTTAATTTATACTAAATTTAAACAAAACAAACAAAAATCTTTCTTCAGAAAAGAATACAAGTAACACCATTTTACAATAGTTCGATATTTTTCAATATTTTTCTGCACAATTTAGATATGTCAATGGTATATTCACACTCTAATGTAAATATGCCGTTGGAAACATGAAAGCTTTTAAGACAAAATTAATGGAATTCGGTTTGCTATTACATCAGAAAAGTAAAAATGGCACATAATAATAATAATAATAATAATAATAATAATAATAATATATATAATATTATTATTATTATTATTATTATTATTATTATTATTATTATAAAGGATTTACATTTAATTTCCAATATTCTGAATAGTTTTTTATTTTCAGTACTGAGTTTCTTAATAATAATTCTAGATAAGAATTTGCAGTATGCTAAGAATACTGTCTTCATTTTTTTCTTCTGCTGACGCGTTTCGTTCATATACTTTCAACATCTTTAGAGCTTTATACATAATTTTAAAGTAAAATGGGTTATATATATATTTGATTGTAAATTTGATACAATTTCAAATTAATTTAAGAATATTCGAAAGTTCATTAAATTTTATATTAATTTTCGGGTTTTTTAAATTTTAATGTGAAGGGCTTCGGCAATTTTTAGTTTTTGTACGTTATGTGATGAGTATAAGATTTGAAAGTTTTGCGAGATATTTTTTAAATTTAATATTTTATGATCTACTCTACTCAAATTTACAATAAAAAAAAAATGTATATATATATATAACCCATTTTACTTTAAAATTATGTATAAGGCTCTAAAGATGTTCAAAGTATATGAACGCAAGGCGTCAGCAGAAGAAAAAATGAAGACAGTATTCTTAGCATACTGCAAATTCTTATCTAGAATTATTATTAAGAAACTCAGTACTGAAAATAAAAAACTATTCAGAATATTGGAAATTAAATGTAAATCCTTTATAAAGACATGGGCTGATATCGACTTTCTATTATTATTATTATTATTTTATTATTATTATTATTATTATTATTATAATGAAATTAAAGGTACTTAATAAAATGAGCATATTTTAGATAGTTAATTATAAAATGGGAACTTAATTATTATGGTAATAATGACAGTAGTGAACTCATACATCAGTAGGAGTTAATGGAGTGCTTTTTTAGTGATTTGCGAAATACATTTAGTAATGAAGCCTGCCTGATATGCACGGGAATTGCATTCCATACATCTATTCCTTTGAAAGAGAGTGCATTTCCTGCAGTTTCTATTGTATAGTTAGGTTTGTATATAAAATCCCTAGCCAGTCTGGTGTTATAACGATGGTGTATTTGATGGGAGGGGGGACTGCTCTTTGGATACGTGATGTATGTCGATTATTAGTGATAATTTTGAACATACTGTCTGTTGTAGAGAGTTCGCAGACACTTTTAATGAATGACTTCCAAGGGATGTTTCATATATTTCTTTAAGATATCCCATGTTGTAATGCAATATAATAAATGTGGATGGATAAAGGAATAATATAGGGAAAGGAGTGCGTTTTGAGGAAGGGTCTTTTTGAATTTAAATAATAAGAATATAAATCTTGATATTTTGGCTTTGATACAATATGTTGTACATAACTTTTGAAATTCAGCTTTTCGTCTAAATTAATGCCAAACATTTTAGCCTTATTCATCCTTGCAAGAGTAGTATCCCCAATATTTATTTGATAGTTTGTATTTATATGTTTCTTAGTAATAATGATAAAAGACGACTTTGTCAGGTTCAATAAAGTTTATTAGCACACATCCATTTATACTGTACACATGCTCTAATTGCCTGTTCGTTTCATTTATTACAAAGTCTAAATTATGATAGGAAGAAGTGCGGTATCATCCGCGTATTGTACACAGTTTAATGTGGTTGCGAGATAAAAATCGTTGACGTGAATTAGAAATAGTAATGACCCAAGAATAGATCATTGTGGTACCCCACTAGTTAGCATCGCTTTGTCGGATAAATTATCTTATAATCTGATGTACTGATCATGTTTTGACAGATACGATTTGAACCAATTGAGGATATTGCCTCTTATTCCGTATATGTGAAATTTATTCAATAAGATTTCATGCGAAAGTGTATCAAATGCTTTAGACAAGTCGAGAAAGAACAAGGCAGTTTTATGCTGTTTCGGTTCTCATACACATTTTCTAATAACATGTTTATGGCATCTTCCGTTGTATGCCCACCTCTAAACTCCAATTATGTTTTAGTTAAATTATCGTGTTTGATTAAGAATTTAGTCAGTTTATCGTATACGATTTTTTTTAAAACTTTAATTAAAGTTGGAAATAAGGAAATGGGGGCGATAATTGGATGGAATGTTTGGGTTTCCTGACTTAATTACACGGCTTCTTTTAAACTGCCAGGAAGTATACCTAGTGTTACTGGTTCATTTATTAGTATACTGAGTGGTATTGCAATTTATCGGGCAATAAAGATTACGAGTATATATTTTTAGTGGGATCTTATTGATGTTTGAGTCTTTATTTTTCAGATTTTTCTATTGGAAAGAGATATCGCACGGTTGGATTGGATAAAAAAAATTAGTTTGGAGTGGGTTGTAGCGCGTATTGTCGGTGAGTGTCAGTAATTGGAATCAAGGCTGCAGTACTGGAACCGATATTTGCAAAGCATTTGTTTAATAAATTGTCCGTCTTTGGGATCACTGTAAGAATTTCCAAATTTCCGTACTATCTTCAGATATTTTTATATATTTCCTTAATGCTTCCCTACTACAGTAATTTCACTGCATTTTTTATATAATGTTTTTGCTTATTATTAAATGATATTTATGGTTTATTCTTTTATAAATTTATTCGTCAATCTTTATTTTTATAAACTTACGAATTTATTCTGCTTAATTTCATTCTTTTATGAACATCTCTTGTATAACTCCATTTTGTAATACCTTCTCGTGCACTGCGGAAGAATAAAGGACTATTTTGTTTGTTTTAGCTCCACAGTTTCAAAAGTTAGGAACAGAGCAATGAGAAACAGGAAATACGTCATATTTAAAATCGCAACCACACCATGATAACCTACTGTATATTAAAATACTTATTGACACCTAATTAATGTTTTAAATTAAACTAATAAATCACTTTTAATTATCATATATCAGGTTTGGTTACTATGGTCGTAGGATATGGCCGAACAAGGTTTTTTTTTACGTTATTTGATCTCTTTCAGTATTTTTTATTAGATATTTAATTAAAAAACATTTCAATATAATTTTACATGTCTTCATAATGTATATTAAAAACTAATCATTATAAATTACTCTTAATAAGAATAATAAGAAGGGTTTAAAAAAACAACTCGCCAAAACACGTCGTATCACTATATATATATATATATATATATATATATATATATATATATATATTATTATATATATATAATATATATATATGTGTGTGTGTGTGTGTGTGTGTGTGTGTGTGTGTATGTGTGTGTGTAGATTTATGTATGAAGTATTTTACCCCAAACATTAAATTGGGTTAGTATGCGATCATAATAAACTTTCTTCTTATGCAGTCAGCAATTGTAATTATCAGTTAAAAGGGAAAATCAATGGCATTACCATTAGTGAAGCATACCTGAAGAAGGCGTAAAGCAATTTTAAGCAAAATATCGGGGTTTAAATCGCAGTTTCGACAATGAACCTTCGTGTTTTATTACAACCTTTAAATTAAGGTTCAAGAAACATGATCTTACATCGTTTTTAATTAAAGAAATTACAGAGAGAGACACACTCACATACACACAGCCCTTAATTTAGTCAAGTCCTTTTACATTCTCTCTCTCTCTCTCTCTCTCTCTCCTCTCTCTCTCTCTCTCTCTCTCTCTCTCTCTCTTACATTGGTATGTTATAATTTTGTTTTTCTCCCTCTCCTGTCGAGAACTTTAAGCAAAACAAAGGAGTATGTATAATGACGTATACGGAGAGGGTCATTTTGTGCATGCATGCTAATGGAGCAGTAATGTGTGTCCATTAAGTGCCACTACATTAACCAATATTTAATACATTAAAGCTAAGAAATACTTCCCACAAGTGAATTCTAATCAATAAGACATAAAATTTGACAGCGGAATTAAAAGTCACTTTTTCCATTTTTGTTATTAATCAAACTCAAGATAAACATAAATCAAATTAGTTTTTTAATATATATATATATATATATATATATATATATATATCCACTTCAGAAGTGGAGAACGTTTTCGAATATTTTGACACCGCACATTATTATTATTATTATTATTAAATAAAATATTTATTATAGTTCCTATTATAAAATATTAATGTAAGGAATCATTTTATTTGAAATGTGTTTGTGGGACACCCCACAAAAAAACAACGTCGTAAATAACCCACAATACAATAATTTCAAACATAAAAAATATTTTCGGATCCTTCTGCGAAAATAAAGTAAGAATTTTATGTATTGGGTAATATAGACTTTTGCGCCACCCTGTATATACTCGCATATATATATATTTGTGTGGTGTGTGGTGTGTGTGTGTGTGTGTGTCTGTACGTACTTGTGTCTATACTACAGATTATAAAAATAAATAAAAATGTCCCCAAAATTACTTATTATTTAAATTGTATTCTTTTCGTGCAAATATTAAATCTTGATTACCTTTATTTTAATGATTTATTTATTTATATCGGTGAAATTAGGTGTCGAAAATAAGAAATGTTATCCATATATTATTATTATTATTATTATTAGTAGTATTATTATAATATAGAGTATATAGGGTACTCACTCTCCTCCAATCCATTCGAAGAAAAGTGTTTTGATTTCGTTTTGTGAATCTTGGTTTGGACAAATGGAAGATGAATTGTCATCGTGGCGAAGAGAATCAAGAGTGAAAATGAGACCAGTTTCTTATCGGTAACAAATGTACAAAAACACACCGATTTCATTCTTACCTACGGCCATACACCTATAGTTTTATGCGGTAATAATAATATATATATATATAATATATATATATATAGTGTTTATAAATTAAAGTTTCGCTACTTTATTTTTGGGTCTAAACTTTGAGTTTACTATTCTCACGCGTCAGCAAATTAATAAAAGTTTGCATTGTTGCAATACACGAAATTAGTCATATTCACGCGATAAAATATTACAATTTTACATAAAAAATCTCAAAATCAACTTTATAAATATCTGTATCCATTAATTATATTTCGTATCTTAATTGATGCGTCAATTATTTTTATGAGTTTAAAGATTTTTTTATAGTTTTAGTTTTAGTTTTTACTTTTGCGCGGAATAAACTTCATAAATATGAGTAAATAAAAATATGGGCGATCATCCGCTAACGCATCCTACCTCACCAAACGTAGGAACGATACTGACTGGAGATTCGAATGAATACAACTTAATACGGGTGTCACCTTCGAGGGTTTTACGACTCGTATATGAGATTTGTCGCATTCTGATAGTTCGCCTTTCTGGAGAAGCCAATTTAAATGCATATTTTCAATAAATGAATGACCCCCTCGTTCCATAATGCCCGTACGGTAGCCGAAATGCGAGCTCATTGATAGGTTTTTTTGGTCAGGTATACAAAAAAAAAGTTTCAGACGTAAATTCGTGTCATTTGTTTTACGAAACAGTTCCATAAAAATAAAAATAAAATGTATTCCTTTTTTTTCTAGAAAGAATATTTTTCGCAACAAAATCTTGTTATTGCAAAATGAAAAATGCTTTACAATTTTTCATTTGAACACTGTTCAATCTAAGCTTAAGGAAACAGTTCTCTTTGCGAACGAAAACAAAAGGTATAATGGAAATCAATGTTAAAAATAATGTAAAAATACTTGTTTACCTTCTATTTTCATTTCCATATATTTTGCATTACTTTTTCACTAATATAAATGTATCCAAGAGTATCATAGTACAGTAGTATAGTAGCTCCACTTTTTTCTTTCCTCTATCTATCTATCTATTTATCTATCCATCTATATATCTATCTATCTATCTATCTATCTATCTATTTATCCAGAGAGTGAAAACAAATGTATGATAACCTTTCAAGAGCTCATCTTCAAGATGTTAAGCTCATCTCTTATTTTCTATGACCTACTTTTTAAAAATTCCTTTTGAATTAAAAATATTTAAAAGGTTTCTGTAATGAACACACACAAAAATTCTTGTTTAATTCTTCAAAAGATTTATTTTACGCAGAGAGCCGAAATTACGTCAGTTTGATGGAATTACGAGATTACAGGAACAAAATCGAATTTCATAATATCGATGTTCGACCTTATGCAAGTCGGCCTTATTCCAGATCGACCTTATGCAAGTTAGCCTTATTCCAGATCGACCTTATGCGGATATATGGATTTCAGATGAAAAGTTTGCTTAATATTTTAACCCATACACAGTGCCGTTCTTCGTCTGATGCAACTGATGCAATCGCTTTGGGTCCGGCGCCTTTGGGACCCCGCGCTAAATTTTCAAATATAAAGAAATAGTAATTTGTTGGTTATTAATACAATAAAATCTAATGCTTATTTTGGTATTATACATAATTTATGCTGATTGTTATGCATAACTTACATTTGGATTTGTTAATTTTTTAGTTACACGTGATCTTATGCATTATTAAGACATCATTTTCAAATGTTATTCACACAGAATTTGGATGCTATTAAAAAGAATTGCTGCTCTTTGCTTGCTCACCTATAATGAAACATTGCTAACACTCGCTCGCCTAACAAAAACAATGCCAACGCTCGCTCTCACCATTTTTATCTTGTATTTTTTTGTTTATATTATTTTTGTATTTTTTATTTCATATATTTACGTATTTTATCATGTTTTTGTATGTATGTAATGAAATATTATATTTATGTACTATATAAATTATTATGTATTTGTAAATTTTTATTAGGGGAGACCTCCGCTCGCAGCTATGCTTTGGGGCCAGCAAACTGTAAGGCCGGCTCTGCACATATATACATTTCAAATTTTCATTGCAAATGACTACCCTAACCTTACTAGACTTAACTTAACCGGGCATAAAGTAACCTAACCTAACGAAACTGAACCCAACCTGACGTAATTTCAACTAACTTAACAAGAGTTTTCGACATTGTGGAGATCGACATCGTTCCTCTATCCCATTCTATCACATTCTATATTCACTTATAAAACAACAATTTTAAGACGAGAATTTAAGCTTTAAATTCAAGACAATTTCTGACTTTGGCATTTGTCTGTCCACAAATTAAGGATTATTTCATTGGATTATTTCACTTAAAAAAAAATTGTTTAATACGAGTCCTTTGTATGCTATTGCGGTCTGTCTGTGCATACCGTTAATTGCATAAAGGAAATTAAATGTATATAATTGTATTTTTGTGAATCATTTAAAGATTCGTATTTAACCCTCTATGGCCGGCTTCTACCAAATATTAACCAATTAGTGGCCAGTGGTAGAATTTCCTACCGACAAAATTGGTTAAATCGTGACATTTTCGTTAGTTAGCCTTATAAGGCTAACTAAAGAAGGCTGGGGGCCCTGATCTTCAGGTGATCCTTTTATTTTTATCTTACAATTTACTTATTTAACTCTAATAACTCAAAGCCCATATATTCAGTTTTGCACATTATATGCAAAGAAATAAATATATAAACTTTTTCTCCATTACCGGGTTCGAATCGCTCTCTTTGAGTCTTCTTCTCATTACGCCATTGGGAATTATTAATGTGATTTAACATGTTGGGTATGTATAATTTTGCGCTACATTTAAAAATACTTTGTATTCGGAAGAAAATAAAAAAAAAATGTTCTATGTGATGTCTCTCAGCTCATTAACTCTCTGCAAACACACAACAATATTTTTGCAGCACTCCAGACAGAGTATCTGTTGAAATCTGAGAAATTTATTGTTCAGTTGATGCCTTCAATTCTTCTGTGTGTGAATCCTGTTTAAACACAATCTTTTGAGCAAGTGTAGTTTACGCCCCTGTGGTGCCTAGTGTAGTTTACGTTCCCCTACATTAACCTAGCGTAGTTTACGTTCCCCTACATTATCCTAGTGTAGTTTACGTTCCCCTACATTATCCTAGTGTAGTTTGCGTTGGATTACCTGAAGATCGGGGCCCCCATATATTCTTGTTTTTTGCTTTACAGTACCAAATATAATAATAAATTACATTGAATGCCCGGTTAGGTCAACTGTACGCCCTTGACGATTGGTTAGGTTAAGTCGCGATATTTTCGTTAGTTTTAACGCTTTAAGATATCATTTGGTAATTGAGGCTGGAGGCCCTGATCTTCAGGTGATCCTTTGCGTTCCCCAACGTTGTCTGCGTATACCTAATTAAATAAAACGTTAAAACTAACGAAAATATTACAACTTAACCTAACCAATCGTCAATTTATTATATATATATATATATATATATATATATATATAATATATATATATATATATATATTGACGATTGGTTAGGTTAAGTCGTAATATTTTCGTTAGTTTTAAGTTTTTATTTGATGGATTCATTTAAAAAATGTCTCCTAAAGACTAGTGTAGTTTGTGTCCCCTTTTGAGTCAGGGGGACGTAAATTACGCTTGCTCCCTATCTTTTAAATAACCTCACATATAAAAGTCACAATGGTTTAGATCTGGTGATGTTGGTGACCATGATATTCTTTCATCATAAACCGCAGAAAATTCGTTGGACAGAACTCTTCCGTCGAAAGTATCGTGTAAAAGGTACAGTAAAAATTTCATACTTTTATTTCAGTTAATAAAAAAAAAAAAAACCGAACCATTTAAAATGTCACATATTTTAAAAAAAATCACCTAATATTATAAATTCTCAAAATGGATGAATATAAATGAAATTTTACTAAATTTAAAACTAAATCTTGTTAAAGTAAAAGGCTAAAATGGATTTCACTAATTACTCATAATTCCATCAAACTGACGTAATTTCGTCATCATTGATTGAAATTAACAGAACTAAGGGTTAATTAACACTATTATAGCAATGGTTACATAAAATGTAAAATCAAAACGATTAAATTTGCTAAAAAATTGTATTCATATATATAAACCCTCAAAAAGGGGAAATATAAAGGAAATTTTACTAAATTAAAACTAAATCGTGTCAAAGTAAAAGGCTGAAACAAAATTCACGAATTACTCTTAATTCAGTACAATGAAATTACGAATTAAAAATTAAAATCAAACATTGCATCCCATATACGTTATGAGACAAAAGTTAAATTTACACTAAAAGTCAAGCGTAAGGTCCCCATAAAAATAAAGATTTCCTAAAGTATTCAAGTTTGTAAATGAATGACAATTAAGAAGTTTCGATTTTAAACGCCTAAAATGGACTGTTTTAACGTTCCTAATTTTCACCGCTGTTACTTGATTCTCCAACTGAGAAAGAGAAACGGGAGAAGGGGGAGGGGCAGGGAGAAATGCGAAGAACCATGGTTGCCTCTGATGGTTGGTTGGTTGACAGATCTGATTCCAAGAGAGTTCAGAAGTAGCCAGATTTTTACTAAAGTAGACCTGTCACTGTCACATCTGTTGAATCCACATCCGAGTGTTCCACCTGTTATAAACTAGAAATGAATATGTCGTGGCAGTTTGTTTTTATAATGGAAGAGGAAAGTGTATTTTCAGGATTAGTGTTATTTACAAAATGGGTTTCAATTTCTTGCTTATTTTGTATCCCATATACGTCCGCAAAAATGGACGCCTGAGGTATTTAACTTTCCTTAGTTACCGCAATGTGACAGGACTCAATTTATGATCAAACTTCGTCAAAAAGACTCGGGTACTTTTATTATATCAAAATTTCGAAAACACTTCTTATCTTTCATATGTAATGCGATCCTTTATTATGCCACAGTTTCAAAAAAGGATTAAAAATCCGTGGATTAACTTACATTCATGAAACTGGGCACAGTTAGTGTGGAAGGGTAGGATATTTTTTACAGGCACACAACGTGACGAATTAGGGCAGTGTAATTTCTTGTCGCGGCTTCAGGCGTGCAATCTTTGGTCCAATCTTTATTGACACAACGATGGACCAAACTGTTTACCTCTTCATCGACCAGGAACAGTTCATTCTCTTTCTTATGGTCAAAGGCAATGACGATATAAAAAAAATTTTTGGTTTCAGCAGAACGGCGAAAGATCTCATGCAACAAATGTTGCATGAAACCTTTGGTTCGAGACTCGTCTAACAGGTATCACAAATGGAGTCTTGCATGCCCTATTCTTTACCTGGCCTCAATCCTTATGATTTCTTCTTATGGAGGTATCCAAAGGACAAGACCCCGAAAGAAAATTTCAGAACATTAGAAGCTCATAAAAGAGCGCTTGAACGTGAAACCCATTCCAATTCTATCGAAATGCTAGAAATGTTAGTAAGAAATTACACTGTCCGGATTTGTTGCGTAATTCGCAAAGGGGGAACACTTTTTGAGCATGTCTTTTGCTCGTAAAATTACCCTACCCTCACAATAAAACGTGCATAGTTTTATGAATATTAGTTAATTCATTAAATTTAAGTTGTTTTTAGAAATCGTGTCATAATTAAAGTAATAAATAACTGAACCTTGAGCCAAATTTTAGCATAAATAATGAAATTATTACTCACTTTAAAATTGTGAGTATTAACAACTGGAACAGTGATAATATTAGAATTAAGTACTAATTCATTTCGCTTTTCTACCACGAACAAGGAGTGAGGACAATAACTTACGGATCCGTTTGCCAACGTCCATAGCTCAGTGGGTAACACCGTTTACCTATAAACGAAGTAAAGTCACTGATATCAGAGATTTGAATTCCGATGATGTTGGTTATAATAAAACAGGAATTACTGTCGAGAAATGGGCCGCATTACTGCAGATGGCCTGATCATTATACCAGTTTCTGAATGATTAATTATTTATTATCATGAGTCCGTTTGAAGTTTGAAAAGTTTTACGTTATTGTATATAGACCTAATTTTTTGTCAAAATATTAAACTAAGCAGTTTCCAATAGAAAACTCACACACAAGTTTTGTCTTCTTTTTATCGTTGAAATATTGTAAGAAATGTTGTATATTTGATGTATTATGTGAACTTTTGAGCATGTAATATTTGTTCTGAATCTCTGCATAAATTTACTTCTCAGAAATATGTGGAAAAAGTTAATTTCATTTCTTCACTATACTGAATTATCCGAATTGAAAACAAGATTACAATTTGTTATAAAATTCTATACATTGATTTTCCTTTATTAATTTTATTTTCCATTGTAAAAATCGATATATTTGTAAATTACTGTATCGTGTATTATTTCATTATAGTTGATTCTTTATGAAAGTAATCATGGTGTCTTCTTTGTCGTCCGAGAATAGGGGCAGCTTACATGAATATAAGTCGAAGTAGAGCTCACTATAAAGCAGCCAAATGACGATGTAAACAGGAACAAGACTCCATTCGAGCTTCAAAAGCCTGTGAGGCTAAGCCATCCTATCAACAATTGATGGAGTGTCTAGAGAGGTAGAAATAGCTAAGTTATGGAGAACGTGATGAGTCTTCTTATCTCATTCCTCTTCTCAGCAATGCTTGCTCACAGTTATATTCCTGCAGAAGTTATGAAGGCTTACATCACGCCACTCGTCAAAAATAAATATGGGGACATTCTATCCAGCGATAATTACAGGCCTATTGCTGTTGCCGTGTGCTTCTCAAAATTACTTCAGAAACTTTTGCTACGCCGACTAAATGATTATTTATGGACGTCTCCTAATCAGTTTGGTTTTAAAAGGTCCCATTCAACTTTTATTGTTAGATGGGGCAGTCCGAGTGTCTTAGATCCTCATGCGGAGTTAGACAAGGCTCCTTACTCTCACCTCTGTTGTTTAATATATATATATGTACTGATGGATTAATTGTCTCTCAATGAGGCAAGAATGGAATACTATATAGATGACATGAGGATAAATAACTTAGTCTATGCCGATGATATGGTATTAATAAGCCTCTTGGTGAAAAGTCTGGATCATCTTATAAAAATTTATAAAGTATATTCACAGAACCATGACATTAATTTTAATGTTACTAAAACCAAGATTATGCAACTCCATCCTAAAAGTTCAAACTAAACAGCTAATGTTATTTTCAAAATGAGAGATGAACCAATAGAACGAGTACAAGAATTTAAGTACCTGGGTCAAACTATCACCAGGAAACAATATCGAAGTTACTGTGCTAATGCAAACATGATTATAAAAAACTTTAAATTCTGTACAAGCAAAGCTAAAGGCCCTCTTTTCGTACTTTCTGCACTAATATTTATGGGCAGCAACTCTGGGTTAATTATAGAAAAGGCTCCTGCAGAACCTTTGTTGAATTCGGCTTTCTCTCCCGGGGTGACGTCCGTTCCCGGTGATCCAAGGAGTGATAGGTTCAAACTTGCTTTTTCGATCATTTTGCACCGTTCATGGTTGGGTGCTGACGAAAGTAATGCACGACAATAAGAATGTTACCATATCACTAAACCCACGACAACTGTAATGGTAGCGTAGTCATTTATTTAGTTTACTCTGTTTTGTTTTACGCTCAAACGTTAACATCACCTAAGTACAGTAAGCTAACATCGTTTTAATTTTCAAATTTTCCTTTAACTGTTATTATAAAACATTATTAACTTTTTATACTTTTAATCTTATGTTTCTCACAGGTTAAATTAAATTACAGTTACGTTATACAATTAATAAATGAGAATAAACCTTGATCAGAAATCAAGTAGGCCTAAAGAAACCGGATAGGCCTCGCGCGTGACGTGACCTATTCTTGTCCCGCCTAGGGCGAGAGAAGAATAGGTCTCAGGCCCAAAGAGAAAGTTTCCCGTACAAAGGTCCTAGGAGAGATGTGAACTGAATTTACTAACTCAAGTTCACCTTAAAAGTGGGTCCCATTACCCACGGGCACGAGTGGAAATATTAAAATGAAAATAACAAGGGAGGATGTATTATGTACGACCTGCTCTCTATAGTTTATAACAAGCTCTTCTCTACTGACCGAGGGATTCTCTCTTCTGCGCTGCGCTCTGTCTCCCTTCTGCACTTCAGATTTTCATCTTGCATTGAGGAAAACAGTCTTTCGTCCATCTTTCCTATAAACCTGGAACGAACTTAGAGACAACTTTTACAGACATTATTTTATCAGTTTTACAAATTCCTATCTGTTTTATATTACTTAATTAACTTATTTGACCTATTTGACAATAATGTTTTCATATTTATCTCAATTACTATATTAACACTAATATTGTTTATGAATATAGGATTGGACGAAACGGGAGGTGGGACATCAGTTTCTGATATTTTCACACCTCATTGGTTGACAAAAAAAAAGTCATGTTCCAATACAAACACGTTGAGACCTATTTGGCTGTTTTCTGGGAATTACCTTAGGCCTATTTGATTTTATATCATACCTAACATGTTTTTCATTTATGTTGAAAATTTTAATATATTTTACATTATTAAACCCATTAGATCCCATGGAGGATCTACCAAGCAAACTTTCAATATCTTTTGATATTTTGATGAATAGAGGCCAAATAAAGAGAAAATTGCAATTTCACGTGAACTATTTATATTTTCCCATTACAAAATTGGTTTGTGAAGCACGTGATAAGAATTAACCTATTTATTAGGGTGGAATTAGCAGCACTAGGCCTAAAGAAATAATAAATATAATCTATTAACAGTGTTAACAGACATTCAATGTGTGCAGGAGTGTCAATTTTAAAGCTGTACTCGGGCGAGTACGGTACAAATGAATTAATAAATTCCCAACTTTTGTAATCTCAACACCCTCAATTTGCTTTACAAGAGATTCTATAGAATGTTGATAAAGTACACACAAGATGCTCAATCTCTCAAATGTTCGCTAACCGCAACGTTTCGAGCCTCCCTGAGGTAACAAGACGCGCTCAATACAGTCTAATGCGAAGAATTAAAAACTCAGACAGTCCAACTGGCCAAGCTATTCATCAGTCCTGCTTTATGTTTTCTAGACTGTAGACCTCTTGGTATGAAAGTGTTTGTCTATAGTTCCATTTAACTCCTGCATTAGCCATTCCATTACACGTACTTTTTATTTTTATGAAACTGTTATTACTATTTTCAATTATTTCTCGTCTCCTTACGTGTATCATTTTTATTTCTTTATTATCGTAGTCCTTTTTGTTTTTTTTTAAATTTAATGTTTAATTAGTTGTATCGTTGATTACCTTGATGGATACTGTACCTTTTTATTTTATAGGATCTGTCTCCTGCTAATAAATATTATCATTGTCATTATCATCATTATCATTATCACTATATATATGTTGGTATTGTCGCTACGTGTAGTTTTTTATTTTATTTCCATTTTTTTCTTTTTGTAATCTTATCTGTGAGTAGTTTTTATTATTACTTATTTCAGTACGTGTCTTATTTTTAATTATCTTTCAGTCATAATTTTTAGTTTTTAAATTTATTATTGTTAGATTTATTTTATCGTTTATTACCTTTAAGAATATTGTATTAATTTATGGCATTTATATCCTGCCAATAAAGCTTATCATATAACTAGAGGAAATATGTTTCATGGTTTTAGCTTTGTGAAAATTACAAGGATTGATATAAAGTATATATTTTAACAAAATAAAACCTAACTTTTTTTCCTCGAATAGCGATGTTGTAAAGACAATTTTTGTATTAGTTGCACGTCTACTTTATCTTGCAAGAAACTTCATTTCTCATTTTTATTAATCTTTCTTACCCAATTTCCAAAACTTCATTCGCTTGGCAGAAAAAGAATCTTTGAATAATGCTACAAAGTTTACTGTATAATAAGAGAAATCGGAGCGCATCTCTTGCAGTTGTTCTTCATCCTTGAAATCGCGTCAACGTCAGGTGTCGAAGGGGTTTTGCGCAGAAAAAGAACTTGGCAAAATCAGTCAAAATACTGTTTGCCAAAGAATCCAAGTGATGAATATGCTAACCATGATTATTTTCTTTATAACAAACTTTCATAATTAATTAAGTAATCATAAATTCATTGTGAAATGTTTTGGTTGTTGTAAACAAACATGTTTTTTACGTGTTGGGAAAGAGATATATTATTACTTGCTCGTGTAAACTAAAGAAAGAGGTGGGAAAACACGACTCTCTTCGGCCATTGATCATTCACTCATCGACTTTGTGAAGGGATTCACGGAAGAGGAATGCTGTCTGAGGGTTTCGCGCAGTCAAATAAAACTTTTATTTGTTTATTCGTTCGAAAGCCCATTATAATCACAACGATTGCTGGTTAGAATTATCAAAATGGTCGGTTGTTAGAGGAACCATAAAATATAAATACTGTATGTAAAATGTAAAAATGTAAAATGTAAAAATATTTAATTTTCTGGAATTCAATTAGAAATAAATAAAAAACATTTTTATATGTAGATTTTGCACCTTAATATATCTTAACATGATTATATTATTATATCTCGCTTACAGTGAACGATTCTTTTATTTTCAATTGACGAAATCTGAAGTTCTTCCTTCATATTTAGCGGTTGTGAGTGTATTTGTATAATTATTCTTTGTTTATGTAAAGATTTTCAGTGCAGTACAAGCATCCAAAGAAGTCCTGCAAAGATCTTATATAGATATATGTATATATTATAACTTATACGGGTTTGTAAACGAAATTGAGTGGGAGCGACGGAGGTGTTCTGTCTAGAACACGACCCTCGTGTCAGGGTCTTAAATCGGCGTGGCCCCTTCTCATCGTACAGGGGCAAACAAATTCACGAAGCGGGTTTTTTTTTGTGCACAAATCACTACTACAGGGGTAAACAAACTATGACCCCGGGGTTTGTGACCCACCGTTGGAGAAACACTGGTCTAGGATTAATAATAAAAAGAATAATAACTGTATTAATAGTGATAATAGTAATAGCAATATTAATGATGGTGATAATGGAGGGGGTAGAGGTGAAAAAACTCAATGATATTTGCAGGAGTGAAGACGAAGGGACGAAACTAGATTATAAAGATATACAGTCGTTCCCCGCGTTTCGCGCAGGTTACGTTCTTGGAAACCCGCACGAACCGAACCGCGAATGCGCGAACGGCGAAGAGTTTTTATAATGTATTTCCATGGGATCGTGAAATTGTTCACCAATCTGAAAATTTATTTTTACATAAATTAAATTGAAATAAAAAAAATTATGTGTGGTACTTACCAGTCAATGTATGTTACCAATGTACTTACCAGTGATGTAGTCGAGACCACCATGGCCGAGATCGAGACCGAGACCTAAGCACCCGAGACCGAGACCAAGACCAGAAAAAAGTCTTGAGATCGGTTTCGAGACCGAGACCGAGACCGAAACCGAGACCATATGCTATTTTTGCACGTATTCAGTACTGTGTAATGCCTAATTCCTAAACTCTGAATTTCTCAGTCAGGAATAAAGATTCTAAGGATGATATCAAGTGACAATTGCAAAATTTACTCATAATTTATTCACAAATTCATAGTTTGTGACATTTTTCAGCAGTTAATTGCCTACGTAAAACAAGATAAGTGTTCGTTGGACTTGAGGAACATCAGAGTGATGTAGTCGAGACTATCATGACCGAGACCGAGACGGAGACGGAGACCAGAAGAAAAGGTCCTACATCACTTGTAGTTTCCAATCGAAATATGTTGGAGAACATGAAGCATTTCTTTGTTTACATTTTTGAAAAATGCTGTGCATTAGGTTTTTCATTTTTATAATTATGTTTTATATTTTAATATTTTATATTTATTTATTTGTTTATTTATTTATTTACTGTGTTTTAGAAACGTTTTTATAAGAATACGTTTTATTTTTATCCCTGACACTTGTTCTGAGGTAGTCACTACTGCGCATGCGTTATGCACTGGCCTCTGGAATCTTTGTTTATGTTTTTTCAATGAATGCCTTCAGCCTATAGATGTTGAAAACTTGAGATAATTTTTTTTACATTTTAGAAAAATATTGTACAATGTGTACATAATATTTTTACACTTTTGTACTTATGTTTCATATTTTGTTTCAATTTTTTTTATTTAGAACTTACCATTACTATTTACCACTTACCATCATTACCATTCCAGTGAGCGGAACTGCGAAGAATTGGAGCGCGAACTTTAATAGGGAATCAAAAAATCTTGCGCGGAACTGCGAATGCGCGAACAGCGGGGCACGACTGTATATATTTAATCGCGACTGCAAACCAAAGAAAAGGTAAGGCATTAAAAGTTTGTCGGAATTAGAGTCTGAGGTTGGTTTTTGGAAACCATAAGACGTAGTCTTTTTTAAATTCTATTCAGTCTGAGTTTACAAAGACAGTTTTTATGTGCTGAGTAGGGTGTCCCGTTAAACCCAAAGTTGGTCGGGTACAGCATTAACCGATATAATATCGTGAAGTGGGCTACTAAGAATGCCGAAACAAGTTTTTAAAGTCCTATCTAAAAAAATCATGCATCCCCCAGGGGTTTACATTTTACACCCCCGATTCAGACCAAAAAATTGGCATTTTGACCTTTAAAAGACCCATTAAAGCTATAAATTACATACACATTTTTTTCAATCTGTTAGTAGGAAGCCCCAGAACCACGTCAAAGGTTGACTGGAATCTCTGGAGTTTTTTTATAGTTTTTTTTTAGTTTTTTGCAGTTTTTTATGGTTTTTTGTTTTTTACTTTTTTTTTTACTTTTTTTGTATTTTTAATTTTGTTATTGTTTTTTTTTATATTTTTGTATGAAAAATTGCATAAATCCCCTTTTTTAATAAAAAATTGCATTAATGCCCCTTTTAAACTAATAATTTACCTAGTAATTACGAAGATTCTTTTTCTTGATTTCTTTTAAATTTTTTTCCATGATGTTCTGTGGTTTGAATTTTAGCTTAAAGCTGAGCTTCATCTTTAACTGTAGGAGCCAGATCAGTTATAAGCTTAATAGCCCTTTCAGCACAATCATTGACAACCTTCAAATTACTCACAAACTCTTCCATTTCATTATAGTTTGGATCTGAGCACCATTCTCCCACTGGCTTTGACAACCAACAACTTTCTAAATTCATGATTCTAAAGATTTTCCATGAATTAGGTCCTATCAAATCCACCAGATGTATATCTGGGTGTAGTTCTGGAACTTTTGGCTATCCTATAATAATTTCATCTGGGACTTCAGTTCCTAATAAACGAGCTGCGATACTTGCTTTTGTATTCTCATCTAAAGTTTTACTAAAAAGAGATAAAACCACACATTCTTGACTTAAATACCACTTGTGTCTTAAGAATGCATCTACTGCAGCAATAGAAACTTCTGGATCTACTTCCTGCCAGACATTAACTAATTGCTTATAAAATCGCAGGTCATTGAGTGGTGCTTCTGCAGCTAATGGGGTCTTTAGCCAATAAGGGCCATAAACTAAAGATGTAAACTTGACAAATCTTCCAAATGATTCTTTTACTTCTGGTTCATAGTTAAGCTGATCTCTAAATAAGTCAAGTTTATTTAAATACAGTTGAGGTGCCATGAATCTAGCTCGATGGCATGCTCCTGGCTTACGAAGATGTATCTTTGAAGGCCTGTGCCCCAACAATAAACAGTTTAATTCTAAATATTCTAAGTAATCATCTCTGAAATAATTTTTGTTCTCTAATAAAGAATTATAAATTATATTTGCACTTTCTTTAATATCCATCAACAAAGGCTCAGTTATATTTATTTCTTTAGTTTGGGATAATGTATTTTGGACCAGCTTTTCGGAAATTCTTCAAATATGGGATAATCGGGACCAGTGCTTTTTCCAAAGATGCATTACCAAACAGATTTTACAATAAGTTCGCCAATGTGGTGACGGCATGCTAAATATAATAATGGTCTATTCAGATTTCTTTCTATATAAATGCAAGCTCCTTTGTTAATACCTGTATTTGAGGCCGTCGTGTCAAATGACATACCTCTCACCTTTCCTGTGACCTGCCAATCTGTAAGGAACTTGAATGTAGCTTCAGACATTTGTAGCATTTTGAATAATAGGTATCCCCAAAATTTTATCAATATCAGGAGATCCAGTAGCAGCAACAGCAAGCCTTTCTAAGCCTAAAATCTGTTTTGAATCCCAATGGACAACAAGATGTTTTATATTCGTATTTTCAAATAATTCTTTGACTTCATTTTCAGTTTTTACCCTATTTTCTTGTGCTGCTGTATGAGTAGATGTTTTTGAAACTGCATAATCGTTTAGGTCTCCACCGCCGGCTCTAATTAAAGCAGAAATTATTAATGTAGCTGTTCTAACAGATACATTTCCTCGGTCTATAGCACTGGCTACAATAGACTTTAAGTATATTTCTAAGTAGGTAGAGAGACTCTTGTTCTTTAGTTGGTTTTAGTCTTTTATTGAGGTAATCATAATCGCTAGAACTATCTCTCTCACATCATTCTAATTCCTTTATTTTCACTTTAGATGGTTTGCTTATTCTCTCTTGTTCTTTCTGACGTAAACGTTCATTGGTTGCTAGTCTTTTTATTTTATTTTTTATTTTTGGCTCTGAAATCTTATCTCTTGAACCCAGTGTAACTTTATATCCCTCTCTCAGCATCTTTAAAAACTCCAGATCTTCCTCAACTTCAGCTTTCCCTAGCTTTTCTGAAAGAACTTTTCAGGAAATGGGTGAGCGACATCAAATATTGTTTCAAGTTTTTCATAAAATTTGTTTACTGAACTTAGGTGCTCTTCAGTTTTTCTATATTTATGTTTTGTTAGAACATACCATTCCTGTTGCAACTTAAGAAGTTTTTTAACGGCATATTGTCTGCTACTAGTAGGTAAATTGCATTTATTCCAAAAGGAGAACACATGGTCTATTACCATGCCAGCTTGATGACTTACAAGTTTTCCTTTAACAAGGGGCTGATTATAATGGGGATTGCAAGCTTCAATATGATGGAAATATTTGAGTACTTGCTTGTTGGTTGGAACAGCTGTAGTCGTTATGGAGGCTATAGGTTGACCTAGAAAGGGAATTTCTGTTTTGCTTCTAGTTAATGGTTTGCTTAGAGCCATTTTATCAATTTAAATAGGTATTATGGTACCTAGATTTAGAAATTCCTGAAAAAAAGTTAGATTAGTGAGTAAAAATCGCTAAAAATATGAAATAAGGGGGCTAAATTGGGCCCTGTGGGGCCCACATTTAACATTGACATTTATAAAGCTAGTATACAGTATCAGAAATGCATATACAGTGGTAAATGTGTTTTACTTTTAATTAAAATAGTATATTTTACTAGAAAATGCCAAAAAATGCCAATTTTTTGGTCTGAATCGGGGATGTAAAATGTAAACCGCTGGGGATGCATGAATTTTTTAGCTTCACTTTAAAAACTTGGGTGGGCATTGTTAGTAACCCACTTCATGATATTATATCGGTTAATGCTGTACCCGACTAACTTTGGGTTTAACTGGACACCCTAGACTGCTGAGTCTCCAGATATACTCGTATATAAAAAATATTATTCTTAATGAAATACAGGCCTGTATACGAACGGTTTGTGATTCCGGAGACTTGTGGTTTTTGGTCCAGTTTGTGTAGAGCAAACCTAAGGTAGTATGAGTGTGACTGTGATTGATGCAGGTAAATTTGTGCTGCCTTGGGCAGGAAACACAAACTTACGGTGCCTCTTGCTCCTGAAGAATCATGTACCAGGACTGATAATAAATTGCGATCAGTTGAATATGTTTACGGATTTTCTTGAGACTAGACCAGGGGTATTCAAACCTATGCACGCGGGCACATTTTTGCCCGTGAAGCCATTTCGGTGTGCCCGCGAGTAGCCGCCAAATAAGGTTTTAGAGACCGGTTAATAGAAAGAATATTGCAATTAAAACCACATAATAATATTTTTTATGTGTTTTATGTATTTTTTATCATAATATTTTTTATGTGCGCCTGCCTGTGTTCCAGCATTTGGAAAATGTGCCCGACTGCGAAAAAGTTTGAACACTCCAGGACTAGACTAACACGGAGTATTGTTGCTTTCAGTGGTGATGAACCACGTACGAAAGCTTCGTTAGTACTTTCACCTCCTGTTTGCTTGGCAGTGCTGGTGTGAGCTGCTCGTGCCCTGAAGTGGGCGTATGGGTGGAATGGTACTCTGTGTAAAAAGATGTTTGACTCTTCATACTTCCTCTTTAAACTGTGAATGCATCGATAATTAAACACACACACACACACACACACACACACACACACACACACACACACATATATATATATATATATATATATATATATATATATATATATTATTTTAGTTTACTTCAGTTGTTTTCGAACTATGGTTCAGAGTTGGCCTGGCATGATATTTATAATTATAGTATAAAATAATAATAATTGCCCGAAATTCTATACACATATTTTTAAAGAATATTGATTACATGCAAAATGGAACACTACAACAGCATTGTGAAAAGTGAAAGTTAAATTTAATTTTAAGGTATTGTACTAAATTTAACAAGCAAAGTTAATTAAATGTTTAACTTAGATTATGATTAATGCTTTGGGTTCTTTAAAGTCCTTTGTAGTGGCAAAGGTCGTGTAACGGAAGAGACCTACAACTTTACGAAGGATCTGACCCACGGGTCGCTTCACCTAAACGTCTAAATTTTGCAGATCTAACCGGAAGCTGTGTTGCGACATGGCCACGACGTAGCCCTGTTTTGCTATAGGAAAAGTAGAAAAGAAATATCATATTTACAGCATATTACACTGTGTAAAAGGTTTATATCAGTCTTTCTTTGTGAACAGACGTGTTTTATCGAGTGTCCAGTGTTACCATTTGAATAAGTGGTTTCGTTGAAGTGTTTTAAAAGAAAATAGTGTTTGGTGCATTCTTAACTAAATTACTTCGTGTTACTAATCATTCATTAAGGAATATATTTCATTTATTGACGTTATTCATTACTATATTATTTGATTAAACCAAGGCTAGTGCACGTGGCTTGCCTTGTTTGTTTCCTAAATCTATTTCATAAGGTTGAAATTCCCTTGGTTTGCCTTTTTTGTTTTTCAAATCTATCAGGAAACGTGCTTTCATAAGGTTCATTTTCCTTTCCTTCAGGGGATCAAGTAGAGTGTGGTCACCCATCGTGGGAAAAAGGAAAAATGGGAAGAAAACAGTCGGTCGAATAGCGGACAGATAAGTTTTAGTAATACTTTTTCATTTACAGAGCTTTCGTCGGTTGCTTAATTACATATTCATTTAGTATAAATTTGTGTTACAAGAACCTGTTTCTGCGTTTCAGGAACATTTTTGCGGGTTTGCGCAGGTGACGGCGCAATAAAAACGCGGTAGACCTACGTTGCAATTTATTTATTTCCAAACGCTCGTTTTTTGTTTTTTGTCTTTTAACTAATTAAGAGCATGGCACCCCCGTCAAGTACTTTTAGTCGCTGTGAAGGAAAATTTGCTGCTTACGCGTTTACAATTGCTAATAATAATGAACAGTTAGTTTGCAGGTGGTGCTCAAGCATGGAAGTCCTGAGGAACGAGTTAGAACGTGAGAAGGAGGCCAGAGTGAGGCTTGAAGAAAGCGTGATGCTCCTGACGACAAAATTAGAATCCCTTGAGACTCCAGTTATGACCCCTCCTGCCTCAGTTTCTACTAATAATATAAATAGTACTAATAGCTCGCTCTCTTCCCCTAGTTCCCAACCCTTCGTTCGAGTGGGTAATGGAGCCCCATTGAAGAAACCTAAGACATGTCTACCAGTAATAACAAACAATAAGTTTTCTGTTTTAGGTTTCGAAGATGCTGATGAACCGGAAATACGACTCGTTGGCGATTCCATTGTTCGAGGGCAGCTCGAGGAATTCTGTGGGAGAAACCCTCGTCGTAGGCGCCATTACTGCTACCCTGGTGCAAGGGTGGAGGATGTAACTAATAGTGTTGACCATTTTACAGACGGTACCACTGAGGACACAACGTGTTATTCATGTCGGTACTAATAACGTTTTAAATTCTAGATCGGAAGAACTGTTGGCTAGGTACAGGGACTTACTAGAGCGACTAAAGGAAAAACTAATAAGATTGTTTTAACAGGTATACTTCCTCGAATTATCCAACGTAGCGATTTCTACAGCAAGGCGACCTATATCAACAATAACCTAGTCTCTTTGCCATCAGGAAGGAGTGCATTTTCCAAATTTTTGAACAGTTTTTACGGCAGGAGGGACTTGTTCCTTGGAGGTGGACTTCATCTTAATGACGTTGGAGCTGCGCGCTTAGGAAGACTATTTCATAATACTGTCTCATCTTTCCCATGCGCTCCCGAAGGTGTCGCAATTACAAACAATTTGAAGGTTCTATCCTTAAATGCTCGTAGCCTACGAAATAAAATAAACAAATTTTTTTCTTTAATTGCTTGTAATGTCTATGATTTAAATGCGATAAATGAATCGTGGCTTAGCACTGAAACACGTGATTTGTAGGGGAGTATCAAATTAGAGGTTATAGACTTTTTGTTAAAAACAGAATAGGTAGGCGAGGAGGCGGTGTTATGTTGTATATCAAAGATAATATTGCGAACGTTATAGAAGTAAAGCACACAATTCCAGAACCGATAGATTCGACTATAGCAGAACTTAAATTGAACGATTTCAAACTTCTTGTTGCGGTTATATGATATATAGGCCCCCTAATCAAACAGCTGATACGGACGAAGCATTATATCGTGAACTAAAGAGAATAATAGGTAGTGAACAGGCATTAGTTATGGGTGACTTTAATTGCGCCAACGTGAATTACGATACAATGCAGGGAGACGCGGAACGTAATCGTTTAGTTAATTTTCTCGAGGATAGCTTTCTTATTCAAAAGGTTGGGGAACCTACGAGGTTGGACAGTATTTTAGATTTAGTAATAACTACGGATGATAGGCTAATCACTGATCTTCAAGTAATAGAACCGTTAAGCAATAGCGATCACAATATGGTAGAGTTTGTCCTCTCAGTAAGTCACTCGAAACCAGCTAACTCGACTAAAATTCCTAACTTCCAGCACGCAGATTTTTGTAAATTTCGAAATAAATTGTTACACGTCAATTGGGAAAACGTAATGGGGATCTCCAACGCAAAACTAATGTGGGAATCGTTTGAAACAGTATTTAGGACTATAAATGAGGAATGTGTACCGTACAAAATTAAGCGTGGGAAAGTAAACAACAAGCCCTTGTGGTTTACTTCTAGAGTAGGAGACATTATAAAGAGTAGGGATAGGGCCTATAGGCTACATAAGTGGGATAAAGACAGTTTGTGGTTACGAAACAACTACATATCTCTAAGGCGTGAAGCGAAAAGTGTAATAAAAAAGTCCAAGCGCAAATTTGAAATCTCCATAGCTCGTGACAGTAAAGAAAACCCCAAGCGATTTTTTCAATACGTCAGCAATAGAAATCCAGTAAAAAGTGTCTGGGGACCTTTGGAAAATGTTAACGGAGAGCTAGTTTCTGAAAACAAGGAAATGGCTACCTTGTTAAACGAATTATTTTCGTCAGTTTTTACTATAGAAGATGTAACGAATATCCCTACGGTCATAGACATAAAACCTTTTGATAATGGTAATATTTTGGATAATATTGTGGTTAGTAAAGGGGAGGTAATACGTTATATTGATAAAATGAAAATGCGTAAATCACCGGGATCGGATTCCATATATCCCATACAACTAAAAGAATTAAACGATAGCATTGTTGTGCCGCAACAACGATTTTTAATGCGTCTATTTCTGAGGGGTGCGTACCAGATAATTTCAAGTTAGCAAACGTAACACCTATCTTTAAGAAAGGCGATAAAGTGCGGCGGGAAATTATAGGCCAATCAGTTTAACGTCTGTTGTAGGTAAGCTACTGGAATCAATAATTAGGGATCGTATAGTCGAACAATTAGAATTGCATTACTTAATTAGAAATACGCTGCACGTTTTAGGGGAAACAAATCTTGCGTAACTAATCTTTTAGAATTTTTCAAAGCGTGGTTGACGTTTACGATAGTCATCGGGCGGTTGATGTTGATGTAGTGTATTTAGATTTTCAAAAAGCGTTTGACACCGTACCACACTAAAGACTCATTGAGAAAACTAAGGCTCATGGAATCACGGGTGTAGTAATAAATTGGATAGAAGAGTGGTTGCGAGGTAGGAAACAGAGGGTGGTCGTTGAAGGAGCGGAGTCTTGTTGGGCTAATGTAGCGAGTGGCGTTCCTCAGGGTTCTGTATTGGGCCCCTTGCTTTTTCTTATATATATTAACGATTTAGATGTCGGCCTAGTCAGTACAGTTTCAAAGTTTGCGGATGACATGAAGTTGGGTGGTAGGGCGATTAATGACTAAGATAGAGGTAAAATCCAGGAAGATCTGAATATAATCGTTGATTGGTCAGTCACATGGCAAATGAGATTTAACGTCGATAAGTGCAAAATTTTAAATATACGTTCGCGTAACGGTAATTTTGCGTATAGTATGTCAGGGAAAGATTTAACAAGCGTTGAGCAGGAAAACGATTTAGGAGTTATAGTCACTGGTGATTTAAAAGTAGCGAAACAAAGTACAGCAGCGGTCAATAAAGCGAACAAAGTGTTAGGTTTTATAGCTCGGAATTTTGAGTACAAATCGCGCGATATTATAATGTCTCTTTATAAATCATTAGTTAGACCTCATTTGGAGTACGCGATCCAATTTTGGAATCCGCATATGCGCAAACATATAGACAAACTCGAAAGAGTTCAAAGACGAGCAACTAAGATGATTCCGTCGCTTAGGTCAAAGTCGTACGAGGATAGGCTTAAAGAGTTAAAATTGACTACACTCGAGACTAGGAGGCTAAGGGGTGATCTAATCCAGGTTTTCAAAATTATGAATGGGTTCGATAACATAGATAGAGATAACGGGTTTAAGTTGACAAGTAGAAGGTTCGAGAGAGCAGTTGCCAAAAACTTTTTTGCGCATAGAATAGTAAATAGCTGGTATAGTTTGCCGGTAGAAGTAATAAGTAGCACGTCTATAAACATGTTTAAAAATCGATTAGACGCATATGTTGATAGACTGGGTATAGTTTAAGGTAGTAAAATTAAAGCTTTGTGGTTCGGAATCCACGTAAAATTGTAGGTCCCCTCCTCCACCACGGAGGACATGCACAATACACAATTACGAACACAGTTAGGTAGACCAGCCATGAGTGGATCCTAGGGTCTTTGTTGGTCTGAAACATTATAACATTATAACATATATATATATATATATGAGCATGATCTCATTTATTCTAATAGGGTTTTAATTATAAAATAGCTGGTAGAAGTGAATACAAAGTTGGCGGCACGAAAATCCTCGTAGAAATGCTGTTGCAGCGATGGAAAAGCTTGGTCTCGAACTCACGGCTGAAGATGAGCGAAACCGTTTATTTACATTGGACAAAAGTACATTACAACGTTCAAAGCGGAAGAAAATATTAAGTTTGAAAGGCACTGTGAAAACAGGCTGACCTCAGCAAATCATCATGCCGTTCATGGAATTGATATTTTGGGATATTAATTTTACCGAAATTATGTACAATTATGGTTTAACCCTTGAAGAATTTTATATTTTTAACCATAAGTACTAATGAAAAGCAAATTATCTGCAAACCCTTATTTATGGAATAGAATGGAATTCAATATAAAATGATTTGCAACTAAACAAAACATTGTAGATTTTATGCTTGTGCATTTAATGTGTGTGTGTGTGTGTGTGTGTGTGTGTGTGTGTGTGTGTGTGTGTGTGAATCTGTAAATGGGATCAGGGATTACCTTTTACTTCTTTATTAAAACCATTCATACATTTGTTAATTTGATCATTTTCTGCGTATGATTTTAACTTTAACATGTTTACTCTTTTGCTTACACTCATCAGTAACTTTCTCACAGATACACTCCGCAAGTTTACTGAACATTCTACCTCATCCTTACATCTCATTTCATCCTTTTTTCTTCGCAGGAATCATGCACGCTTCTCAAATCACTCACCTCAACTGCTCTCACTCCCATCTTCGTGTCAGACGAGAGTCTCCTGCCATACTTCATCGTTGTGACAAATAAGCCTTCCTGAGAAGCTCGTAAATGTAAATGTTCCTATCGGCAAACAGAAATGTTTACCTTTCCATTTCTGTAATATACTTTAAACGTTCTTTATATAGGAAACGTTTACTATTCATTAGTGCTTTAAATTGTATGTAAATATTGTTACTACATATGTATATATCTGCAGTTTATTACACACACACACACACACACACACACACACACACACAAACGTAAATATATATATATATATATATATATATATATATCGGGTGGCCCCAAAAAAACGCCTTGAGATTTGAACATCAATAACTTCAAAAATATGCAGTTTACACTTCCAAAATTTACATAACGTTTACCTCAATCTATTGCTAAGCCATCATAAAAATTTCAGATCTCTACATAACATACTTTTTCCACAGCTGAGGGAAAAATAAGGTATGGTGAAAAAAACGAATATCCTAAATCCTAAATGTGTAATTGTGTATAGCTGTACCTGGTAACTATTCCAAGACTTGTAGTAGTTTCCTCAGCCTATGGATAATCTGTTAGTCTCTGAAAATCGTCAGACGGTATAAGCTACGCCCATCTGAAATACTGTTTTTTAAACTTACTCTTCAAATTATGGTTCTAACTAACGGTGAAAAAGCGGTGATTGAAAAGTGTTTCTTAAAAAAAAAATGGACTGGGGCAAGAATTTTGAGGGAATTTCCAGGAATAACTTGTAATAAATGCAAAAAACTTCACTTTTTTCTACGTGAAGGTCAAAATATGAAAATAAAAACCCACTCTAATAGACAGAGTTTATTTCCACGACAGTTTCGACGCCCACTGGCATCCTCCTCGGGTGGATACAGAAACACGAATGAACCAAAACAAGAGGGAAAAACAGTCCAGGGACCGACCGTTAAGAAATTCGCACCTAGGTTAGATCCCATTCTCCCGACACCGGAAGGGCATTTTCATTAAGTACATTCGCGCAAATTTAAAACAATCTTCCTGTTCTAAACATACAGATTCTATTATTTTTTTTATTTTTTACATAATTATTACATTTATTATTAAATTTATTACATTTAATATTGCATAATTATTTTTTACAGAAATTATAAATTTATTATTACATTGGTTATTACATTGTTGTTTATTATACAGAACTTATAAACCGAAAAACGAATAAAAAAAGCCGAATAGGAAACAATCCAGAGACCATTGAGAAATTCGCACCTAGGTTAGATACCGTCCTCCCGACACCGGAATTGCATTTTATTACAGGGTCCGCTTATAAGTACATTCCCACACATTAAAACTATCATACAGATTCTAATATTTTGACATAATTAGTGCATTTATTATTGCATTTACATTTTTTAACATTTATTATTATTACCTTTACCCTAATTATTAAATTTATAATATTACCTTTATTATTACATCTGTTGCATTTATATTTATTTCCACATTTATTACTTCCATTATTACATTTACTAAAAGCGAGTAAGGAAACAATCCAATCCAGAGACATTTAAGAAATTCACACTTAGGTTCGAACACGTTCCCACGACTCCGTAAGGGATTTTTTGACCAAGAATCTCATTAAAGGGTCTAACTTATAAGTACCTTCGCACAAATTAAAATTATCTACTTTTTCTATACACACAGATTCTATTATTTTTCTTTTGACATAAATATTACATTTATAAAGTACCTTACTTGATTCCCAATCTATAGCATGATTATTTTGGCTGGCGTGATAAAAAATGGCATTATTAGTATTACAACTTCTGAAGGCATATTTGTGTTCTTTAATACGGGTTTCAATATTTCTTCCAGTTTCTCCCACGGAGTCGTGGGAACGTGTTCGAACCTAAGCGTGAATTTCTTAAATGTCTCTGGATTGGATTGTTTCCTTACTCGCTTTTAGTAAATGTAATAATGGAAGTAATAAATGTGGAAATAAATATAAATGCAACAGATGTAATAATAGAGGTAATATTATAAAGTTAATAATTAGGGTAAAGGTAATAATAATAAATGTTAAAAAATGTAAATGCAATAATAAATGCAGTAATTATGTCAAAATATTAGAATCTGTATGATAGTTTTAGTGTGTGGGAATGTACTTATAAGCGGACCCTGTAATAAAATGCAATTCCGGTGTCGGGAGAACGGTATTTAACCTAGGTGCGAATTTCTCAATGGTCTTTGGATTGTTTCCTAATCGGCTTTTTTTATTCGTTTTTCGGTTTATAAGTTCTGTATAATAAACAACAATGTAATAACCAATGTAATAATAAATTTATAATTTCTGTAATAAATAATTATGCAATATTAAATGTAATAAATTTAATAATAAATGTAATATTTATGTAAAAAAAAAAAAAAATAATAGAATCTGTATGTTTAGAACAGGAAGATAGTTTTAAATTTGCGCGAATGTACTTAATGAAAATGCCCTTCCGGTGTTGGGAGAATGGGATCTAACCTAGGTGCGAATTTCTTAACGGTCGGTCCCTGGACTGTTTTTCCCCTCTTGTTTTGGTTCATTCGTGTTTCTGTATCCACCCGAGGAGGATGCCAGTGGGCGTCGAAACTATCGTGGAAATAAACTCTGTCTATTAGAGTGGGTTTTTATTTTAATAATTTGTAATGTTACGTCTGTGAATAGACTAATTAAAAAACTTAAAGCAACCGGTTCGACGGCATGAAAGCGTGGAAGTGGTCGGCCTAAAACAGTTTACACTCAAGACAGTATAGCAATGATCGAAATGATGAGCCTATCTCAAGAGGATCGACCTGGGTCACACTGCTCTCAGAGGAAATTTGCAAGAAATTTAGGTATCAGTCGAAGTTCCATACAAAGAATGCAGAGAACGGTAGGACTTAAAGCATTAAAAAGGATCCGTGTTTCAAGACGTGACAGCAATGTAAGAGCTAAAAGAAAAATTCGTTATAGAAATTTGCTTGACAGATTTTCGTCCAATGATGTTAAAAAAATAGTTTTTACAGATGAAAAAGATTTCACCATCGAAATTGCTCGAAACTCCCGGAACGATGTTGTTTATGGTCGGCGTAAGAAAGACATTCCTCCATCGAGCCTTTATTACCAGACAAGTCGGTTTTCCAAAAAAATCATAGTATTAGCAGCCTTAGCAGGTGTATCGTGGAATGGAAAGACGAAAATTCATTTCATTTCAGAAAACAAAAAAAATTAATTGAGAAATCTATGTAAATCTCGTAGAAGAGAATCTTTTGCCTGATTGTCGGCGTCTGTATTAAGAAAACGATGTCATACTCCATAAAGATGATGCTACAGCTGATACTAGCAAGTTCACAAAGGATTACACTAGGGAACAACATTTTTGTTTCTTGAAAACCATTTGGTGTTTCTTATAGAACTTTTGATGCTGATTCCAAATATGGTTTCAGAATGTTTGTATCACCCATAGTTTTCGAGAAAATAATATTTCCATTTACTCAGAGTTTTCCCAAAATATTAGTTAAAATTAAGTGTACTAATTTAATTTTACTTTCTTTTTTTTCCAGGTTAACTATATTTAATAGTATTTTTTGCATTAAAAAAATATAGCTATTTGAACAAACAGATTTTTAATAAAAAGAAAGAAATTTTTTTCAAGTTTTGCTCAAATTTTAAAAATTTTCATAGTAGAAAAAATTGTTTTTTCATTCAAAAAAGTTTTCCGTGATTTCAATAATTTTCCGCCAGCATGAATCGAAACTGTATTAATCCCAGAGATACATTTTGCTACGTATGTGGAGAACTGACCATAAGGGCACAGAGGAAGACAATGACCCCACTCGTGAAGAAGGCTTACGAACTTTATTTTGGATGTAAGGTAGGCGACCAAGACAAATCCTGGGCACCTCATATCTCATGCATTTCCTGTGCCGTCACTCTTAGGGGTTGGATTAAAGGTACCTGCAAATCTATGCCATTTGCCATACCAATGATTTGGAGAGAGCCCAAGGATCACCTAACGGATTGCTATTTTTGTATGACTAACGTTTCAGGATTCTCTGCCAAAAATAAACATAAAATTCAATACCCAAATCTTGCATCTGCCATGAGACCAGTACTACATGACGATGATAACCCAATTCCAACTCCCCCAAAGTCATGGACACTGGATGAAGAGTCTGAGTTGAACCAATGGAAATTGATGACACCAAGATACAGACTTTCAGCAACCTGAATCAAATAAATCACGTATGATAACGCAGGTTATGCTGAATGATCTCGTGAGAGATTTGGACCTTCCGAAAAAGAAAGCGGAATTATTGGGCTCCAGGTTACGTGAATGGAATTTGCTGGCAAAATATACAAGCATATCGGCGTTCCGCACTCGCCAAAAAGATCTGATGCAGTATTTCTCCTCGTCAGGTGATTTATGCTACTGTAATAATGTAAATGGACTGCTGTTAGCTCTCGGTCATGAGCACAAATCTGAAGATTGGCATTTATTTATTGACTCTTCGAAGCTAAGCCTCAAGGTTGTACTACTTCACAATGGAAATAATACCCTTCCATTCCTGTAGGGCACGCTGTCCACATGAAGGAATCTTACGAAATATGAAACTCATCCTTCAGCAGATTAATTATGACCAGTTTCGTTGGTATATATGTGGGGATTTAAAAGTCGTCGCGCTTCTTCTGGGAATGCAGCTCGGTTATACGAAGTTCTGCTGCTTCCTTTGTGAATGGGACAGCAGAGCCAGAGATTCGCATTATTTTGTAAAGGATTGGCCACTTCATCAAAAATGTATCCCAGGACTAAAGAATGTGTCTCATGAACCCTTAGTTGACCCCAAGAAAATATACTTACCGCCACTTCACATCAAACTTGGCATCATGAAAAATTTTGTCAAAGCAATGAACAAGGAAGATGAGGCATTCAAATATTTGAAGAAAAAGTTTTCACGACTTAGCGATGCAAAGATAAAAGAAGGGATCTTTGTTGGTCCCCAAATCAGAGAGCTCATGAAAGATCAAAAGTTTGATGATGTCTTGAGAGGAAAAGAAAAAGTGGCATGGGAGGCCATGAAGAATGTTGTCACAAATTTTCTAGGGAACATCAAAGCCTCTAACTATGAAAAAATAGTGCAGGACATGATTGAAGCATATAGGTTATTGGGATGTAATATGTCACTAAAAATCCATTTCTTGCACTCCCATTTAGATTTCTTCCCTGAAAACCTCGGCGACGTAAGCGATGAGCATGGAGAAAGGTTCCACCAACATATAGCTACTATGGAGAAACACTACCAAGGGAGGTGGGATCCGGCAATGTTAGTTGATTACTGCTGGACATTGAAGCGAGAAGCTCCTAATGAAAACTACAAGAAAAAATCAGTGACAAAGAAGTTTTAAGAAGAATATTTTAAATGCCAATCTGCCACTAATATAATTTTTATGAAATATTTTTAATAACTTCTATACACTTTTTGAATAAATATTAAAATACAAATTTCTCAGTAACCTTGGGTGATAGAGAAATTCTACGGCTATATTCGGAATCAGCGGAAAATATCCTATAAGACCGACCTGTTCACGTCCAAGAAACAAAAAAAAGTTAAAATTTGTTCCCCAGTGAATTATCTACAACAGAATGTAGTCAACTTCATTGGAAAAAACGACTGGTCCCCCGCAATCACCTGATTGCACTCCCATGGATTATTGCATATGGAACACTCTAGCAGAGAAGATTTATGAAGGCCAAACAGAAAAGTTTACAGAAATGCAATTAAAGAAAGCAATACTCGAATGTTGAGACCAAATAACATTAGCAGAAATCAGAAAATGTATTATGTCGTGGAAGAAAAGGTAAAGATGGCGGACATATTGATCATATTTGCTGATAAGATGTTAATAATAAAATTTTTTCAGTTTATGACATTCGTTCTTTTAAATTTTAGAAGTGTGAACTGCATATTTTTGAAGTTATTGATGTTCAAATCTCAAGACGTGTTTTTTGGGCCACCCGATATATATATATATATATATATATATATATATATATATATATATATATATATATATATATGTGATGAATAAAACGACGAAGGAAAGGAAACACAGAGTGGTGCTCAAGCGCTTTCGTCTAATGATATCCTCAGGATGTCATTAGACGAAAGCACTTGAGCACCACTCTGTTTCCTTTCCTTCGTCGTTTTATTCATCATAAATATTTTTCACGTGTTACTTTCGTGAAAGTAACTTCAGTGTTCTTGAGGATGTCATTAGACGAAAGCGCTTGAGCACCATTCTGTGTTTCCTTCGTTGTTTTATTCATTATATATATATATATATATATATATATATATATATATATTAGTGATGGATCGAGTGGTCGGTTTTTCACAACCGCGGTTGCGGTTGTGTTTGCGGTTGTCGAATTTTTTCCAACCGCGATTGCGGTTGCGGTTATCATATACTAGGAAAAATGCGTAATTATTAACTGGATTTAGCCACTATAGTGCGATTTAGCCACACTTGGTACATAATATATACTAAATAGTATTTATTTAGTAAATACCTTATGTTGAACACAAGTTTTGCAATACACCGCTACCGCTATTTGTGTGTTGCAAAACTTGTGTTCAACATAAGGTATTTACTAAATAAATACTATTTAAATGAAGTATATTCTAAACTTATATAGCTATTATGAAAGAATAGGTCAAATTAATTAAAACCATATTTTGCACTAAGTGTGTTACCAGGATGAGGGACGAGGACCCATCGCACTGTTCATCCCACCTACCACTTTCCCCAGCCTCCACCCATTGGAAAGTTATGGATTATTATTCAATTGAAAAACTGATGTGGAACTTAATGACAGGCAGTGTGAATTTCAAGAATAATATTTTTGCTGCATTTTCACCTTTCAAGCGGCAACGCCTCTCATCGTACAACGTTCCCGCTCCACTGAAGAGCTGCTCGCTTGGAATGCTACTTGAAGGGCAAGCAAGATATGTTCTTGCAATACAGCCAAGTTCTTTGTATTTTAGTTCGTTATCTTTCCACCACTGAAGAGGATCATCGTCGGGAGCAATTCTTTTTTCTTTGTGATAGTTGTCTAGAAGAACTCGCATCTTCTTGTTGATCCTTGGTGAACTTTCTTCTTCTTCACTGCTTGAACTCAAAAATGCGTTCATCGAGTCCAGTAGTGACGACTTTGAAGAACTTGGCTCAGGAGAATCAGTCATTCGGGCTCTTTTTGGCTGCTTTTTGACTGGTTCAGGGTTTGTTCAGGGTTAAAATTAACTAAGCTTTTACAACCGCAACCGCACTTATGGAACGGCGGTTGCGGTTACGGTTGCGGTTGTGAATTTTTGTGCGGTTGTAGTGCGGTTGCGGTTGCGGTTATTCGATCCATCACTAATATATATATATATGAGCTGTTGAATTATTCACTGAAGTCAGATTACGCAAGAAGAGGTTAGAGAGAAAACAGTTTGGAGAGTACATGTGATATTTACAGAAAAGCATTGTTTTCTGTGTGTGTGTGTGTGTGTGTGTGTGTGTGTGTGTCTCACCTACGGAACTGCGACGATCCTGAGGATACACACAGAGTCCGTCGCGATACGAACGTGCGTATCTCGACATTTGCCGTGTTGCAGTAAATTAGCTTTATAAATGCTATCTTTTATCATGAAAAAAAGGGATATGATTAAAGCTAGGTTAGGTTACGTTAGGTTAGGTAAGGTTAAATTAAGCTTGGTTTGAATTATTAGGTTTTCAAAAAATGGGTGAGTGGTGCGGTACAGAATTGAAAATGTGAGAAAGAGTGGCTGTAGGGAAGCTAAACATGTGTGTGTGTGTGTGTGTGTGTGTGTGTGTGTGTGTATGTGTGTGTGTGTCATAGAGTGTATGTAAATATGAACGGTTCTTTTTCGTTTGTAATTGCATGGCAGAGAGAAGGCATAACTACAACAGTGGTTCCCTTTTTCAGTATTTTGCCATAAAGACAAAAGTCAGTGAAGCTAAATTCTTCTCTTTTTCACGAGTTACACAGTGCAAACGTTTCTCCCGCTGGTCTGGAAGACGTGCTTGGAAGCTCAATGCTTTTTCTTAATGCGTGGAAAGTTCGTTTTCGGGTCTTTAGCCTTTTAGCCGGAGAAAAAAATGGAGTCAATTCAAATAATTGTTATTTGGTTGAGAGTTGAAAAATGTAGACACACCATTTGCCAAATTGATAATGTTCACATCTTTAACTGTTCATATTATTATTATTATTATTATTATTATTATTATTATTATTATTATAGAGAGCGTTAGATATAAAGAAAAATCCTCCATCAAAAAGTGCTTCACCAAAAATGGCGTCTTTCGAAATAAAAGACATTTGAAGGACAAAGAGCGAAAGTCAGGATTGACAGAGATAATGACAATTATTTTCGCCAAGTCCAAGTCTAAATATAATTCATTAAAATTAATGACAAATATATTAAGTCTTATTGTACAACGTAAAGGACACACACACACACACACACACACACACACACACACACACACATATATATATATATATATATATATATATATATATATTGTTGAAAATAAGATATGTAATGTAGATTTTTACGCTGATTTACAAAATGTAAGTCCGTTTTTGGAGAAATGAGCAGTTCAAAAGTTATGTTTATTATTGTAATTTTGTATTAGGTCAAAAACTATAACAATACAACTGAAAACTAGTACGAGAGTTATTGTATTCTTTAGTAATACTGTCTTATGTCACTAAGTATTTGTGTGAATAGATTTCGACCGTTGTTTTTCTGTCCGGTTAAGTTAATTGAATGCCCGGTTAGTTTTAACGAAAATATCACAACTTAACCTAACCAATCGTCAAGGGCACACAGATGACCTAACCGGGTATTCAATTAACCTAACCGGGCATTCAGTTGACCTAACCGGGCATTCAGTTGACCTAACCTAGCATTCAGTTAATCTAACCTAATCTAACTTTTGAACCGCTCATTTCTCCATAACATGATTTACATTTTTTAAATCAGCGTAAACATCTACATTAAATATCGTATTTTCAACAAAATCAGAAACAGTACATGAAACGGAAAAGATCCCAGGTCACGGAGAACAACGCACTAGAATGAAGGGCAGAAGAATACTTAGACAAACGAATACACACGATACAAGACAGCAACACCATGAATAAAATTGTGAGTACACCAAAGACTAGAAAATACTTATAAGGGAAGAACTACCACTGGAACAAACAAGAGGGGTTGAATCGCACAAATTCCAGAAGGGTAAGTTTGAAAACGTAAAATAATCCAAAAGACGGATCATGTACGAATATTACAAAACAAGTTCGTGTAAATATGGTTCCAGCTGTATATAACTATCCTAAATAAAATGTTTCTACATGATGAGGGATGGAAGTTGCAGATGCGGAACAAACTGCTACTATTTCCACCCTTCTTTGAGCAGACAGTCAATTAGGAAGAAAAAATGTCTAAATATCAAGTGCCCCTATTTTTACATTAAGGGTGCTCAGTGAAGAGAAAGAGAAATAACATCTCAAAACCTAATCCAAAAAAAAGTAATAACAGTGCCAATAAAGTACGTTTTTTAGAAGAAATGAGAACGATAAAAGAACAATTGTCCCTTTCAATTGTTATTATACACCATTCTCCCGTCCACCACAATAATACCAAGGGTCGCAGCAGCAATATTCTCAAATGCAACGGCTCACCCAGTAACACCAGACAGAAAACGTCAGAAACGAGACTATTATCCAAGACAACCGAGCCCCAAGATTAATTATTAACCCTGTAAATTTGTTATACACAAATATTTAAGATTTTTTTGGCTTAAAATTATCTTAATTTCATTTCATCTTGAGGATGTTTTGAGCATTGTTAATGATTTCACTTACGCATTATAACTTCATATATAAAAGGCCTTACACTAGACAATTTTTTTTCATTTTCGTCTATGCACGAGTTTATCAGCTGTTTTAACTGATACGGTTTAACACTGCAGTCATTATTATAATTAATTCATCGTGTCTTAATTAAAGGGATCATTTTAATTATATACATTAATAATAATGACGTCCATTCATCATGACACATTCATCATTTGCGTTCGATTTTCTGACTTTTTTCTTTTACCTTTGAGAAGCATTACAGAAATTAGAATAAAGAATTTGATCAAAAGTTACACAATGTTTTAAACGATATGTTGTATCAAAAGTAATACTTACGGTACAGTACTTTAATTTATTTCTATAATACGACAGTTTAAAAAATAGTAAAAATAGAGAAACTTCAAAATTCTTAGAACTTTAAGTATGAACAGGATAAGGCTTTCCTTTTAACATGAGCAGTTATAAATGCAAAAACTTCACTTTTTTCTACGTGAAGGTTAAAATATGATAATAAAAACCCACTCTAATAGACAGAGTTTATTTCCACAACAGTTTCGATGCCCACAGGCATCCTCTTCGGGTGGATACAGAAAAACGAATGAACCAAAAATAAGAGGGAAAACAGTCCAGGGACCATTGAGAAATTCACACATAGGATAGATCCCGTTCTCCCGACACCGGAAGGGCATTTTATTAAAGGGTCCCGCTCATAAGTACCTTCGCACAAATTAAAATATATAATAATGATGTCAAAAATAATAGAATCTGTATGTATAGAAGAAGAAGATAATTTTAATTTGTGCGAAGGTACTTATAAGCGGGACCCTTTGATAAAATGTCCTTCCGGTGTCAAGAGAACGGGATCTATCCTATGTGTGAATTTCTCGATGGTCCCTAGACTGTTTTCCCTCTTATTTTTGGTTCATTCATTTTTCTGTATCCACCCGAAGAGGATGCCAGTGGGCATCGAAACTGTTGTGGAAATAAACTCTGTCTATTAGAGTGGGTTTTTATTATCATATGAACAGTTATATTGTTAAGTAAAAAGATACATTTTTATCGACTCAAATGCTAAAACATTTACAAAGCTATTTACGAGTATCATAAACTGTACACTGACCATGAAGACTGCAAATTACAATGCCTGAAAAATTTAGCTCTGGAAACCAGCATTGATATCCTATGCCTAAAGGAAACACATTCGCATAAATGCGAGAAAGGCTATGAAAATTACATTGAAGACACTGATACAGCAAAAAAAGGACTACAACCTATTCAGAACTGATAGATTTGCTAAAAAAAAGGAGGATGTTGAATTTACATGTCAAACACATACACATGTTAAATGAATGTAATCAAATCAAACGACACAGTCGAAATTGTTATTTTAGACGTAAGAGAACTGAACCTAATCATTATGAATGTGTACACACCACTAAACACTACAAAAACTAAATTTCAACTCGTTACAAATGAAATAAAACAGCATGTTAAAATCATTTTAAACCATAGCACTAAATAATTTAATTTGTGAGGATTTTAATTTCCATTCATAGCATGAGAGAAAAATGATGAAATTATATAAGTTGAAAAGTGCCACGGTAACATGATGAAAGATGATAGAACCCAGACAATAATAATACGATTAGATATTATGGAACATTATGCACTTACCCAGGAAATCTGTGAAGCGACTTGGAGGAAGAGACATAAAAGAATCTATTAAGTGGATTCGAAGTTCTTGCAGACTAATTAAGTCTCTGTCACAAATATGAGAAATTTCAGCACTATGGTCAGACACATGGAGTATCATGCTTCTGAAGAGTTGCAAAGAGAGTACTGCGAAGCCACTATACTTACTATGGAGAAAATCACTCGACAAAGGACAAATTCTGCAGATGAGATGGGATGCTGCAGAAAAGTCGACCGCAAGTTGATCTTGAGCCGTCATTTCAAGCCATCATAAGGTATCCTACGGTGTATATATATATATATATATATATATATTATATATATATATATATATATATATATATATACAGGGTGTCCCAGAATTAACTATCTATTTCAATGAAATCGGACAAATTTTTTAAAAACACACTTTTATTTATGTTTATCATGTTTAATATGTGTTAAAAATGTATAAATTTCTAAATTTTTTATAATTTTATTTTCATAATTTTTTCATTATCTGGTCCAATGAAAGATCGTCTGAAGTCATAGAATGGCAAAGAGACTCTCCAAAAGTTAACGTGTGGCTTGGAATGACCAAATCCAAAATTTATGGTGCTCCATCTTGTTGAAACACAACATTATCAAGAATGCCATCATCAAGAAGCTGTGGTTCGAGAAACTGCTGAAGCATATCAAGGTAGACGGTACCTGTTACAGTTGCTTCCGCAAAGAAGAATGGGCCATAAATTTTGGATTTGGTCATTCCAAGCCACACGTTAACTTTTGGAGAGTCTCTTTGCCATTCTATGACTTCAGACGGTCTTTCATTGGACCAGATAATGAAAAAATTATGAAACTAAAATTATGAAAAAAATTTAGAAATTTATACATTTTTAACACATATTAAACATGATAAACATAAATAAAAGTGTGTTTTTAAAAAATTTGTCCGATTTCATTGAAATAGATAGTTAATTCTGGGACACCCTGTATATATATATATATATATATATATATATGTATATAACACCGCTTACCGTAGATCAACGAAATTAAACGACATTGGGTTTGCGTAGTAGCTGAGTGGGGGATCGTCTTTTTTGGTCTGTTTTATTTTATTATGGAAATTACATTAAATATACAGTGTATATTAACTGGTTTGGCATAAGTGGCAAAATAGCTTTGTGAAAGTAAATGATCCAGTATAAGTTAATCTAAAACAGATGTGAATTTGTCAGTTTTACAGGATCTTGCATTGATCTGACACCCTCCTTTCCAAAATCCCCAAATGGTTACTTGTAGGATTGTTAGATTTAGAGGCAGTTAACCATTACTTATTAAAGTGTGACAGAGAAACTTGAAACAGAAGGTTAATGGTTGATAAATTTATAGATTGGCTCTCCAAAATTACTTTGAATGATTAAACTAAGCCTATTTTTAGATAAAATTTTATATTTTGGTACAAAATCATCAACACAGATTAGTTAATTATCAGAAAGTTCATTAATATAAGACTAATTTGAGTAGCAACTCGCTACTGCTAAGAACTTTTATAAAGAATGGTTAGAATGCTTACAATATTTTCTCTCAAGTTTTGGAGATTGTGACAGAATCTGTTGTATTGCATAACATCAAACCTCCTTATATGAACCTTATGAAGAATACCTGAGATAAGCTTCTATTTTACCTATTTACGTTTTATGAAATAGCATATTCTGGGGTAAATATTGAATAAAATTATAACAAATTCCCCTTGTTAAAATTTATATAAATATAAATATTTTCTCTTGTTATTGTGAACCTAGCACTAGGATGTGTTCATCTAAGTGTGAAAATCCTATCTTTTATTATTTTCTCAAGGACCTTCCCTACAATTGATGCCAGACTAATAAATCTCAAGTAGGCATATAAAAAGATTTTATTCTGCAGCTGAGTTGAAACTTAAAAAAGTGTGTATTAATGATGATTATTATAAAAATATATCTGACATGTTTCTAAAAACAGTTTGTACGTCTTATTTTATAACAGAGATAGCTACTTTGTTTAGTCTACATTGGTTCGGGATACCAAGCCTCTATACTGAAGTATAGATGATATTTGTTTATTAAAAATATTAATAATTTAGAAAAAAATTATTATATATATATATATATATATATGGGATGAATTTCACAATTAAAACGTGAAATGAATGAATGATGCAAACCCACAAGGAAAAAGAAAAATGATTCCAAGGCCTTTCGTGTATTCAAAAGTACACATCGTCATTCCCTGACGAGGTGTACTTCTGAATACGCGAAAGAACTTGAAATAATTTTTCTTTTTCCTTGTGGATTTGCATTATATATATATATATATGAAAAATGAAGTCAGGAAAATATAGCTTATGACTTGGATCACCTTCATAGGTCCTGACTTTTCTTTGTCATCAGTGACTTTATTTAATTTCACAATTAGGTCCTAATAGGATGAACTGGGTTAGGATTGTTTTATATATTTTTCAGTTAATTAGCATGATTTTTGTATCCTATGAACATTTATGAAAATCAGATCCCACCGAATCCCATTCTAACCCCAACATTATCATCACTGACAATGAAAAATGTTTGAAAGAAGAGGATTGGCTGGAAAAACACCGAAGTCCTTTTACCCAGTTTATTAAGCATCATCAGATTTTGAGAACAGTAGCTACATTATAAACAAATATGAAAACTCTATTTTAAACATATAAAATGGTACAAAAAAATAAGAAGTAGTTTAACTTTTTACGTATGACTTAGTTCAAGTTATCTTATGTTTTCATGAAAAACAGTTTGAAATTGCTAGCTCATTTCAATCCTGGAATTCCTGATGGACAAAGTTTTTATGTAATACAAGGCACGCTATCAATGAATCTCATATCCAAATGTCTAATAATAATAAAAATAAAATTTTGGTTGGGGATCTGTTGGATTCTATGTTTTAAAATCTTGGTGAAGGAGTATAAAATAATTTTAATTGTTATAACTAAGTTATAAAATCAATAACTGGTGTCACCAAATGTATGTGAATATTTCAAACTCGCCTATCTGTTCATCCTTCACACACTGCTGATCAGAGCTGGGCAATAAATACATTGAATGTATTTAAATACTAAATACTAAATACATGGGAGAAATGTATTTAAATACTAAATACTAAATACATTTTACGAATGTATTTAGATACTAAATACAAAATACATCAATTGTATTTAAATACATTTGTAAATACATTTTAAATACATACAAATTTTAACATATGCATTCACTAATTCATGAGTAACAACAATATAAAATGCTTGATAAAGGATGAGTGTACAGATTCGTTGTAGCATTGCTTGCAGCAGAGACTTCGTGTTTACACAGCAAACAGGTGCACTTTACCTTATTACCGTCTTTAGATTTAATTTTAAAGTATTTTCCATCAAACAGAGGGTGCACTAAATTGTTATCTGCAGATATATCACTGTTTGATTCACCGGATTTGCTTGTTGAAGCCATGACACGCACACGATAAAGAAATCAACCGCTTTCGACTAAGAGTGGCACACAACTGATTGAACTGACACGTTGAAACATGAACCATGCTGTACTACACTGTTGACGCGTCGTACTGTGCTAGTACAGACGTGTATTAAACCAGTAAAAGTATTTACATTTTTATATTTTGAGTATTTAAATACATTGTATTTAAATACTCATTAAAGTATTTAAATACTGTATTTAAATACATGAAAAACAATGTATTTATAAATACAGTTCTAAATACACAAATGTATTTAAATACGTATTTAAATACAAATGTATTTAAATACTGCCCAGCTCTGCTGCTGATGCATTAAGTAAACAACTTTGTATTCAGTTCAAATATACCGTTAATGAAAATCAAATTCAGATAACCCTATTTGTACAGAATATACATTGATATAAACTAATACGAAATGTGTCTACACTTTTCACATTGATGAGAATCTTCAAAACAATGTGATCATAACAATTTGACGCTAACTCTACACGAGTAACTAATATTAACATTCAAATATAATTAATAAAGCGATGTAATGTTTTCATTGTTACTAAAATAATTTTTCCTCTCAACAGACACACTAATGTTCAGGTTACTTTCATGATGGATCAAAATTTGTTTGTACCAAGCCTCATTCAATACACGATCAATTTACAGTTTTTCTCTTTTTCTTATTGGTCTGCCAACACATAAATCAGTTAAACAATATATTCTATCCAAGTCTTAATTGTTCCTCCCCTATATTTTCATTTGCATTCTAACTCTTAGTCATAGGTAATATGAGAAATTTGATAGGAGTGATATAACAACTTTAAATATCTTACAATGAATCCAAATCTCATCTAGTATGAATAGGTAATGTTCATGTTCATTTAATTATGCTATTTTATTGGATACGTCATACATAACTGGTAATCTCAACCAAGCTTTTCAATTTAGGGCAACAACTTATAATCTGTTTACTTAGATTTAATTTTCTCACTCATGGGCTGTCCCTCCTCTCCATCCATCCATCCATGGTGTTCTGCCTATCAGGCAGGTCCAACTCATGTATCCCGCCAAAGTGTTCTATCCTGAGCTGTCCTTTTCATCTCATGGTAGCTCCTGCCTGCCTTCAAATCATCCAGCATTGCTTTCCTTTTACTTCCCCTTGGCCTTCTACCTTCATATGTACCCTCTATCGCCTCCTTCAACAATCGTTGTCCTCTCAACACATGTCCGATCCATTTCTTCTGTCTTTCTCTTATCACCTTAATGAGTCTTCTTTCCTCCCCTCACCTGTTGCAGTACTTCCTCATTACTTTGGTGTTCCCTCCAGTTTATCTTTAGCATTCTTCTCCAAATCCACATTTCAAAACTTTCCAGTAGTTTCTTTTCAGTTGTTTTCAGTGTCCATGTTTCTGCTCTATATAGTATTACTCTCCATATCAAGCTTTTTACTAATCTTTTCTTCAACTTCAAGTTGAGTTTATCTGTAAGTAGTCTTTTCTGTCTCTCAAAAGCTACCTTACCCATACCAATTCTAGAGCTAACTTTCTTATTGCAATCCCCATTGTTGGTTAATAAACTTCCCAGATATTTAAACTACTCAGCTTCTTCTAAGGTCCGATTTCCTATTGTTAGGTTCATTTGTGCTCCTTTCCTTCTTGCAATTTTCATTACTTTTGTCTTGGTCTCATTAATTTCCATTCCGAATTCTTCCGCCGTTGTTGTCAAGCTATTCACCATTCTTTGCAGTCCTTCCTCAGTACTACAAACAAATGCCTTGTCATCTGCAAACCTTAGAGATTTGACCAATTTACCTCCCACTCTGATTCCCTCTTCCAGATCTGAGAGTGCTTCTATTACACTAGGCAACAAATTTCAACTTTGTTTTTGTTACAGACACGTGAACTACTGATTCCTACTAAAGCGGTGATGCTGATTTCAGATCTGATATCAAAATTTCTCTATCACGTCCAGATTTTGTGTAACCGAAAACCCCTATTTTTCATTTTTTTTCTCACCCGCTTCTATTACGAAAGCCGTCTAAGCTACTTTTCCGTGCCACGTTTTATGTTAAGCATACTTAAATAATTAGTGAACAGGGATGTCTTTCCTCCTTTATTCTGGCTTAAGACAGACAGCGGAATTCCGCTGGCGGAGTTACCACCCCTGCGCCCAACCATCCACCCAAAGCGCGTTAGTATTTTGTTGTTACTACTGAAAGGCAAATTCCTGTTCTTAAGTGAAACTTTGGTGTGTCCTCTTCCTTTGTCGCTTGTAGGATGACGAGCTCTCCTTCTGCAGGAACCAACAATAATCTCCCATCATATTTGGGTTGAAATTACCTTGGTATCTGTTTTCCATAACTGAGATCTGTTGGTGGAAGCGCTCACCATGCTCGTCACTTACAGCCCCAAGGTTGGCCGGGAAGAAGTCAAGATGAGAATGTAAAAAATGAATTTTCAAAGACATTCTGCATCCCATTATTTCATAAGATTTAAGCATGTTTTCTACGAGTTTACGGTGGTTTTCAGCTTTGTGGTTTCCAAGAAAATTTTTGACAACTTCAACGAAAGATGTCCATGCTCCTAGTTCATTCTCATTTAGGTTAGATGGAAACGATGAGTCGTGGATGACACTGCGGATCTGTGGTCCAGTGAAAACTCCAGCTTCTAGCTTAGCATCTGTCAATATTCCTTTGAATTTATCCTTTAAATATTGGAAACCACTACCTTGATGATCCATACCCTTCACGAAATTTTTCATAAGGCCAAGTTTAATGTGAAGTGGTGGAAGATGTACTTTCTGAGGGTCAATAAGTGCTGGGTGTTTCACATTGTATTTACCAACAACATGTTCAGTTCTAGATGGCCAATCATGTTTTTTGTAGCGGTTCTTGTCATCTCTGCTGTTCCATAGACACAAAAAGCACATATGCTTTGTGTAGCCCAACTGTAACCCAAGAAGTAATGATACAACTTTAAGGTCGCCACAAATATTCCATGTGTGGTCCTTATATTTGATGAGTCTTAGCAGCAGTTTCATCGATTCATAAGTCTCATTAAGGCCAGTGGCATGTGCTACAGGTATTGAAGGTTTTTCATTGCCGTTGTGCAGTAATACAGCTTTAAGGCTAGCTTTACTAGAGTCAATGAACAGTCTCCATTCTTTTGGATCATAGCGACAGCCAATCCCTTGCATCAGACCACTGATATCGTGGCAGAAACAAACGTTTTCTTCCTGTAAGTAAAATGATGAAAACTGCAAATGGCGATGGCGGAAATGGGAAACTTTGGTGTTTGGTTGGAGAAGATTAAATTCTTGAAGTCTTGAACCAAGCAACTCTGCCTTTTCTTTTGGTAATTCCAAATCGCGCACTAAGTCATTTAACTCCGCTTGACTTAACAAATGTGGGGAAATATTTGCATCTGGAACATATATGCCATCTTTCCCTGTTTCTATATCACTAGCAGAATCTTCAGATGAACTGCTGTCTGTTATCGTTGCTGGTGGAACTGGTGGTGGATTTGTTTCATCATGTGGTACTGGTTTCATTGCTGATTCGCAGTTTGGGTACGTGATCTTTGATTTGTTTTTCTTTGTGAAACCAGCAATCTTTGTCAAACAAAAATAACAATCATTGAAGTGATTTTTCGGCTCACGCCAAACCATGGGGACTGAGAACGGCATAGCTTTTCTTTTACCATTCATCCAAGCTATTAACATTGCATTGCACTGTGCACAGCAAATATGTGGTGCCCAGTCCCTCTGTTGGTCTCCTAACTTACAGTCAAAATAACACTTGTAGGCAAGTTTAATCTTTGTTGTTATGTTTCTACGTTGTGGCTTAGGTGTATATTGTCCACAGACAAAGCAGAAGTTGTCTGGGTGATTTACACAAGCACGTCTATTTGATGCCATTTTGAATTACCATACAATATCTGAAAAAACGTAGAAAGTAATTATTACGATGTGCAAAATAAAAAGAAATACACACCGTAGTACAAAACAAATGCTATAAAAACACACAAGTCACCACAACCTGTCACTTGCTCATCAGCAGAGAGCTTCAACAACCGTTCTGCTTGACTGTCACGTAGCGACTGACCGTTGGGCCGTTGCCCGTTACTATGCTCTTGACTCAGTGTTGCCAACTCGGGATAAATTTTATTTATCAAAATTGTTCGAATTTGTATATAGTTGGCAAAAAAAATTGCTTTAACCTTGAAAAGCAAGTTTCATATTACTGGCATTAAGCCGATTAAAACCAAAATCTGGACGTGGTAGAAAATTTTACTAAAAGTGATTTGCATTTTACACAAAATCTAGACGTGATAGAAAAAATCTAATTATAGATTTGAAATCAGCATACCGAAATTAGCTAGGAGCACCTATTTGGTCTTCTGTAACAAAATCTTTGTTGCCTAGTGTTATCATTGCTTCCGCATAGATGTTAAATAACACGGGGGACAGGGAGCATCCTTGCCTGACCCCTCTCCCCACCAATCCAGGCTCCGATTCTCCTCCTGCAACTCTAACATTCACATTCTGCCCAGGATATAGATTTTTTATCAGCCTACATTAATATTCTTCAATATTTCCATTAGTTTCCTCCATTGGACTCTGTCAAAAGCTTTTTCAAAGTTAATAAAACAAACAAACATTTCCTGATCATGTTCCAGCACTCTCTCTCTCATCATTCTCATAATACTAATAGCTTCTCTTGTTCCGCAGTTTGACATAAATCCAAACTGATCCTCTCCAATTTACTGCTCAGCTCTGTTCGTTAGTCTTCTGGTTAGTATCCTTAGCATTATTTTTGATGTATGGTTGACCATGCTTATGGGTCGAAATTCTGAACACTTGGTGGCTCTCGGTTTCTTGGGGATAGTAATCATAGGAACTCTCATAAAGTCAGCAGGCCAGTCTCCACTTTCATACATGTTTCTGCACAATACATTCACCTCCTCTCTAGCATCACCTTTAAGACTCTTCAGAAGTTCTGCTGGTACATCATCTGGTCCTGGGGCCTTGCCATTTCTTAGGTTTTTTACAGCCATCTCTACTTCTCTTTCCAATATGTCCGGTCCCATACAATCTATTTCCACCTCATCTGCTTCCTCCATTTCGATGTTACTAGGTTTGTTCTCTTTATCATACAGTTCTTCAATATATTTAATCCATCTCTTCCTTATATCTTCTGGTCTTTTCAGTTTTTCTCCATTTCTCCCCACTATTTCTCGCACTCCCAAGCTACTTCTTTTCCATCTATTTATGTCCTTAAGTTTTTGGTACATTAAATCAGTTCTTCCTTTCCTTTCTAATTCTTCTAATTCCCTGCACTACTCTCGAAGCCACATCTCTCTTGCTTTATCAGTTTCTCTTCTCAGTTCGTTATTCAACTGTATGTATCGTTGTATCCCTTCTTCTGTATTTATACTCTTCCATTTTCTCCTTCCTTCCATTTTGTCAAGCATCTCTGTAGTGACCCAGGGTTTCCTTGCTTCTCTTTTCACATAACCGATATTTTCCTGTGTACTCTCCTTTATTGTATCCCTCAGTCTATACCATCTTTCTTCACTTGTCATATGAATGTGGCCGTCATTTCTTTGCCTCCTTATTTCTTCATTCACCTTTTTAGCAAAAACTATCCTTTGTTCTCCCTTCAATTTTTCAGTATCCCATTTCTTCCCTACTTTATTCTTTTTTCAGTCTTCAGCCTCACCATATTTCCCATTACCACCAAGTTATGATCGGAGTCAGCATCTGCTCCAGAATAAGCTTTCAAGTTCTTCACTGCATTCCTATATCTCTGTCTTACCAAAATAAAGTCACTTTGGAATCTTTCAGTGTCTCCTGGTTTTTTCCATGTGTATCTCCTTCTTCTGTGATTTTGGAACTAAGTATTAGTCACCATGAGTTCTTGCCTTCTGCAAAATTCTACTATCTTTTCTCCTCTTTCATTTCTTCAACCTAATCCGAATGGTCCAACCTCCCTTCCGTCTTTCCCTTCTCCAATCACACTATTCCAGTCCCCCATGATTATTACGTTAGCATTTCTTCCATGGGCTTCAATTATTTCCTCTGTTCTATCATACATTTCTTCTACCTCTTCTTCCGGATGAGTGCTTGTTGGCATATACACTTGCATGACAAATGTATCTACTTTTTCGCCTCTCATTCTTATCCACATGATTCTATCTGACACACAGTCTAACTCCTCTACGGTGTTTCGTATCCTTCCTCTAAATGAAATAGCAACTCCTCCCTCAGCCCTGTCGCCACGAGAATAAATCACTCTCACGTCTCCATTAATAAAATCTCCTCGCCATCTGACTTCTGACAACCCCATGATATCTATGCTCAGCCTATGGTCCCTCCTCTATGGGTTTAGTATTTATCTGTTTATTTTTTTATACAAAATTCATCATCCACTTCAGAGCTTTAATTAGTTTAATGCAATCATAACAATTTGCCAGGCTTTACTACCAATGTAATGTACACCTCAAAAAAAGAGTTAATTGCACCACCTCCATCCTTAACTCGGGACCTCAACCAAAAGTTCTTTATAAATTTAATTGTTCATTGTCTCACATACCGTCTTCATTTACATTCAGATAATTGACTCAATCCTCCCAAAACACTTTTAGCTATTGGTCCATAGTCCACTTTCAACCTTTAACTTTGTACCCTTTCTTATTGAAACTTCTTTCAATTCTGATTTTAAAAGTGTTCTTCGTACTGTTGATTGATGGCTGGTTGATGACACCCAAACCTGTTCTGATACCAATTCAACACTTGTCCTTTTTCTGTTCCTTAAAGATAATAACTATAGGTATTACTCATCTTTGTTAGACAACTTTTAAGGTTATTTATCCCAGGGTTTATCAATTACGGAAGATGTTTCTCTACTTGTTGATATTGTTTTGGCTATCACACCTTGAAAATTATATGATGTAATCAGGGCTTGAGTTGAGGGCGGTATGTAGCGGTTGTTAACCCCTTGCGGAAGGAGGATCCCTCCCCCTCAGCACTCTCATCAACGCACTTCCCGCACCTTAGGTCTATCGGTCTGCGACGCTGCTCCGCGTGAATCTGCCGCCGTACCACTTGTTATTTTTTACAACTCAGGCCATGGATGTAATCTATTTCCCTCATTGCAAGAAATACTGTAGTGAAAAGAATTACAATAATTTTTAAGTTTTTATAAATACAATAATAAAATGTATGATAGACATGACCCAACAGAATATAATGATAGGATAATTGGAAATTATCAAAATATTTTTGACCAATTTTACTGAAGGGAAGTAAGTAATAAGACTACCTAAATTTGCAGATGATATAAAAGTAATTGTTCAAGTTGCAAATATAATGCTTTCTTATAAACTATAAAAAGATCTTGACAGTTTACTCTATGAAGATATATAATGTAGGGTGCCAATGTTTATCTCTGGTTTAACAAGATTGGTATACAACGAAAGATTAATAGAACTAGGCATGTTTAGTACTGAGAGACCTTGGTTGGGGGATATGTGCTTAAAATGTTTTCAAGATTGCACAGTTTAAATGGAATTTTTTTCTTATTAGAGCCTAATTCTGTAAACTTATTTGCTACAAAATACAGTTGCTGTGACGTGTGGCAACACTTTTGGCTAGCTTTAAGAAAGAAATTTATGAATTTTTTTTATCAAAGCGAAATCTTGTAAGTAGCTGGAATTCTTTTGTATAACTACTGTATTATATGATAGAATAAATAACAGAATGCAATTGGTACGTTTTGATCCTTGTTTTGAACAGAAATAACCTAGAGAGACGTCATTATTTCTTTGTTAGTATAGTAAACTCGCAGATAATGGTGGAAATAGTTACATTTTAGAGGTCACAATGAAAAATTTGGTAAATTTGTAGATTAGTTCTGTGTAAATATTTCTTCAGTTACACTTGAATGACACAATTTTATGGAACTAAGAGTAATTTGATGCATATTTTGACGAGAAACCTTGTAAATACATGGGATTGTGTGTGTGTGTGTGTGTGTGTGTGTGTGTGTGTGTGTGTGTGTAAGAGTAGGCTGACGGTCTGGAATGTTTCCAAAAAATTGTGTATTATATCATATTTGCGAGGCATCAAAGAAGAGGGGATGAATCTCAGAGGGAAGCTCTTGGGTGACCCATCCTCAGACGGTTGCTGTTTCCATAGGTGTGCTTAGGCTTCACCCACATTTAAGTCAGATGAATGGCTAGGTTAGCCTTTCAGTCTCGCCCACCCACGCACGTTCGCGTGTATCGCGTTTTTGTTTGTTTTAATTTTTTCTTTATTACGTTCTCCCTTATCCCCATCCCACTTCTCACTATATATAATATATATATATATATATATATATATATATATATGATACGCCCAAACATCGAAATCGCTCAGTAAGCGAAAAAAACAGCCACAACGCGTTGTGGATGCACTTAAGTAACCACACACCGATGTTAGATATTTTTTCGCTTCATAGTCGTTCTCAAACAACCGCAACGCGTTGTGAACGATTCGGATATGACCACAACGCGTTGTGGACGATTTGAAAAGACCACACACCGATGTCTTTCATCAAACTCTATTTAAACACGACGTATATTGAAATGATATAAGCACGACGTATATTTATCGACGTGTTCACCGATTAAAAAGCAAAGTTAAGCAGATATGCTAGAAAAAAGATAAAGTCCTTTAAAAAATGATTATCAATAATTTTCCTGTAGGTTTCGATTAAGTTTAATCAACTTTAGAATGAGCCGTAAATGTAAAATTTAACCAACTGGTTAGGTTAATTGAGTGCCCAGTTAGGTCAACTAAGTGCCCGGTTAGGTTAACTGAGTGCCAGGTTAGGACAACTGAGTGTCCGGTTAGGTTAACTGAATGCCCAGTTAGGTTAACTGTACGCCCTTGACGATTGGTTAGGTTAAGCCATAATATTTTTGTTAGTTTTAACGAAAATATCACGACTTAACCTAACCAATCGTCAAGGGCGTAAAGTTGACCTAACCGGGCATTCAATAATTTTCAAATCATCTACAAAGCGTTGTGGTCATATCCGTATCGTCCATAACGCGTTGTGATTGTTTGAGAACGGCCATGAAGCGAAAAAATATCTAACATCGGTGTGTGGTCACTTAGGTGCATCCACAACGCGTTGTGGCTGTATTTTTCGCTCACTGAGCGATTTCGATGTTTGGGCGTAAAACATATAATATATATATAATATATATAATAATTATTTCCTCCTTTTATTATTTTTAGAGTGCTCGTCGCTAAAGTGTGGTGATCGCTAAAATTCATAGTATGACGTCACACATATATGCTTAATTATATTTTATTTATACTATTCACTTTTATTTATTCCTTATCATCATCCTTTTATCTTATCCTCCCATTATTCCCCACTCTCTCATTACCATCCCGCACCGTCATATACACACATATATTTATTTATTTTTATATTTATTTTTACTTTTCCCTTATGACCCCCCACCCCTCTCTCCTTCATCATCCTGCACTATGATGTGTTCTTTTCTAACTCTTATTTCATCGCTCTTGACACTTATCAAACTCTTTGTTTACACTTATCAATCCCAGTGTTTACACTGGTACCGACATTTGACACTGGCATTTGGCACTTGGCAGTTGGCACTGGCGGTCACTGACATTGAGTTCCTCTATTTTCCCTTCGCCTCCGTTTTCCATTTCCAGCACGTTCCCTCACTTGGCACTGATTTTCTCACCTCCATTTTCCATTTCCAACAGTTTCCGCTTTTTTCCTCTCACTTTGCACTGGCACTATGCCACTCTCTGCACCCATACTACTAACGGAATAAGATTGTTAATGAAGTTCAGTATATTAACAGCAGAGAGAAAGAGAAGTTAGTTTTAAAATCAGCCAGGTGGCATGCCTGGGGTCCGCCTCCATGGACAAGCAATTTGTGAGATATCCAAGACAAACCTTTGCTTTATTTCGTGACAATAGATGGTTAGAAAGTGTGCATGTGTGTGTTAAAACTGTATTAAAAAGTTGTTAGTCGGCTCCAGGCGAACATGCTCTTCTGTTAAAATGTAGTTTAATTATTTTATCATTCGCTGTCTCTCCCTTAGTTATATATTTAAAGTAAACTAACTAAAAATTGTTGAAGGTAAAACGTCGTTTTGAGCTCCGTTAAATGCCACTCCATAGTCCTAACTGACATGCTACCCGATCACATATTAATCAGTACAGTTAAAGTAGAATGCCATATAAGAGGGTCAGTAAAGTAATAAAATAAAGGTAAATGAGAAGGAAATAGTGTACGAATAAGTAAAACTAATGGAAAAAATAATATAAACATTATTTCAACCATTACAGAATACTGATAACATCTTAGGCCTATCTTGAAGCCAAACATTCGACTAGCTTTGACATGTAATAGGAGCAATTGGATAACCTGGTCAGTGGTCACCGCTCTAATTCGGATAATACAATAACATTTTTATGCTATTGATATATTACGTACAAAACTCGTCTATTTTCATGCAAAATATCTTTAGTTACCATGCTAAACATATTTTTGAGAAATTAACCTTCGAGAGAGCCTAATCATTCGTAGACTCAGGTTTGATAAATTTTATAACTGGAATAAATTTACGTAAAAAGTTGCAATTGATATCAATCAACATGAAATTTAATATGAAAAAACATCTTTTTTTTTTAAGGGCCTTAGGATAAGAAATGAGAAGTTCAGGTAGGAACCCAAGAATTTTTAAAACGACCAAACAACCCTAGAGTTCGGGCTTCGAAATATCAAAGTGTATGTACAGTATATATTTTCATGTAGGAAGTAGAATGCCATATAAGGGCGAGCGCCCACAAAAGTGACCCCTGCGCAGAAGAAGGAGCGAGCCAAAAACAAGGTCTCCAAGGGCTCATCTGGTACCTTCCTGAGCCAAGCACCTAGTCTTCTTTTGAAGACTTCAACTTTGACCCCTGTAACGTTCCTCAGGTCCTATGGAAGCTGGTTAAAAAGCCTTGGGCCCCCTGACAACCAAGCTATTTTCCTTTAGTGTTGAAGCGGGTTCTTCTCCTCGCACCATATATATATATATATATATATATATACAGGGTGTCCCATAAGTCCGGCATCATAGGAGAAATTCATATTTTTCTATTTCTACAAACCATAATTCATATTTTTCTCTTTCTACAGGCCATAATGTCTGTGAGCAAGGAAGAACGAATCTAGATAATTCTACTCATAGGAAATCGGAGTCAAAGAGAATCCACTGCTGAATTTAACAGACTGCATCCAGACCGCGAGCCAATAACACAGAGTTGTGTTAACAGACTTGTTGCAAAGTTTAAGTAAACAGGATCCATAGAAGATAAACCACGCAGTGGACCTTCAAGGAGGTCCACTGACGATGATACAGCGACTGCTATCCTGGCTCATTTTAACAGAAGTCCCAATAAGTCTCTTCGGCGATTGTCCGCCGAGACAGGAGTGTCGAAAAGTAGCATCCATCGCATTCTTCAGGCTCACAAATGGCAGCCATATAAACTTCAGATCCTACAGAAATTAAGCGAAGATGATCCCGACCGGCGGATGGAATTTTGTAAATGGGCTACAGAACAATATGCTCGGGATGCCAATTTCTCGTCCACCATTCTGTTCAGTGACGAGGCTGTTTTTTATGAAAATGGTGAGGTAAATCGACAGAACACCCGCTACTGGTCTCAAAACAACCCTCACTGGTATACCTCTTCAAAAGAACAAGGTGCATCTCGGGTGATGGTATGGTGTGGCATTTGGAGGGATCGCATCATAGGCCCCCTCTTTTTCCCAGTGTCTTGAACGAAGAAGGAAATTTCCAACATGGTTCTAGCAAGACGGCGCTCCTGCACATTACAGCACCCAAGTAAGGGAATACCTGTACCAACAATTCCCTGGTCATTGGATAGGACGTCGAGGGCCTGTGGAATGGCCAGCTAGAAGCCCGGATCTCACGCCACTAGATTTTTATCTATGGGGGCACTTGAAAGCGCTGGTATACGCAGAGAAAATTAAGAGTGTTGAACATTTGCGGCAGCGCATTATTGGGGCATGTAACACCATTACTCCTGACATCATTCACCGTGTGCTTGCTGACTGGGTGTCACGTCTGAATTTGTGTATTGAAAACAATGGTGGACATATTGAGCACGTTCTGTAAATAAAAGCTTTTGTTTTGCCTTTTTTTATTATTTTTCCTATGATGCCGGACTTATGGGACACCCTGTATATATATATATATATATATATATATATATAAAACTGTGTGTTTGTGTGTGTGTGTGTGTGTGTGTGTGAAACGTAAATGAAGTTCATATTATCTCGTTTTAGCTGTAACAGATGGAACGCTAAAAGAGATGCTAAAACTAATAAAATTCAGTTTCTGACATGACAATTTAAAAAAATCGTCATATGATTTGCAGTGACCGGTAAATTTGCCGCAGAAAAAATCGCCGCGAGGAAAATTCGCCGCAAGAAAAATATTTAAAACGATTTATCATAATTTTGTACGTCTTAGGGTTACACTGTCACTAAAATGGTGGATATTAAATGTATGTTTATTAAAACGATGCTTATAAAATTATTAAATGTATGTTTATTAAAAATCAATGAAATCATATTAAAAGTGATGGAGGTTCATTGCAACGGCTCTCAAAAAAATTGAGTTTATTTTCTGAATTGTAGTTCCTTAGTTGTTGCTGTAACCTTTTCATAGAACCTTTTCATAGAAGAATCATCACCACGCTCAACTTGTATTTTCTTTTTGTTTTCCAAGCTTTCTTCTTTTTTCAATATTGTTATTAGTTTCCAGATATTTGGATGCATATTAGTGAGAGAACTTTGAAGGGAATTGTGGAACCCTTCTACGCTGTTATTTGTTCGAGGCATTTCGTTCTCTGCTCTTTCATTGACGTTCCAAGTTTCAATTGGAAATGTGAGTACCAATCTGCGTCGCCGATTGCCTCGACCCCTTTCCCCTCCGATATAGTGGAGGGGAACGGTGGGTACAATTTTTCACTCTAAAACAATAATCTGTTGTATAATTTAGGCCTCGGGGGTACGGGGGTGGAGCTCCCGTAGAGCCCCCTTGTCCCAAACTGTCCGGCTGAAAATTTTTTTTTGCGCGCACACTACCGTGCGTTCTGCGGCTTAGTATTACCCACAGAACGCATCGCAGCGACAAGATGGCCGACAGGATGTATCCTTTCTCATTTAATTAGTCCTTTAAAGAACTTTTAATTGGACATCCAGATAGCGCAGCGGCTATTTAAACATCATTTAAACTTATTTTCACACCAGAAATATTAAAAAAAAAATTTTTTATAAAGCGCTCTAAATTTTTTTTCTTGCGGCGAAGTTTCCTCGCGGCGAATTTTCCGGCGGCGAATTTTCCTGTGGCGAATTTTTCGGCGGCGAATTTTCCTGTGGCGAATTTTTCGGCGGCGAATTTACCTAGAACCATGATTTGCAGTGTATATATTTAAGTGAATTTTGTACTCGTTTGTTATTCAGTTTTCGACCTTCGACCTTAACTATATATTAATTTGCAACCTTAACATTTAAGCTGATAGATTATATATTCTTCTGTACTGAAATTAATTTCATTAAGAAACTGTTTAAATTTTACTTCTACATCTCAAATTTCAAATAAATTTCAATTATTTTCTCTTTTCTCCTTGAACTTTATCTTCGTTCCACATAATCTTATATTCGTAGATACTGACTTTCATCCTCAATATTCCATCTCTTAATACAGAAGCATTAATCACACACTCCAGTAAAACGAATCTCTTAAATGACAATATAGAGAAATTAAACTTAATATCCCTTACGTTATTCCCGGAAGAGTTAAATTCTAAGCAAGAAATGTGTTGGACAATAAATTCAGTCATGAGTATTAACATCAGAAGCACGTCATAAAGTTACAAATCATTAAGAGATATTCAGAATTCAATTAGAATACAAAACGTGGAGACAGTTGTCATTATTACCCAATATTTCGGACACCCCCCTCCCCTCCCCTTCTTTCTCATTTGTATTGAAGCACAAAAACCTGTCTCAAATATTTGTATGGATTCTTTTCTAAATAATTTACAGTGAACAGAATTTCGTTAGCGAAAACTTGGATTTTATTTTAACATTATAGTGAAAAATACAGGGTGTGTATATAAAGTAACGCAAGTGAAGAGACAAATCTGATTTGAACTTGCTTAAACTAGTTTCAATTTGTTTTTTAACTTGGAAACAGCAATTATTTCAGTCTGTATTAAGTACATGTAAGTACATGTAATAAATATTACTTGTCCATGTTCACTTGCGTTACTTTATACACACCCGATATCTACATTTTACAATGAAATACATTCAATGAAAGCAGCTTATAAAAAAAAGTACTACAAAATTCACTAATAGCTTTTAGCTTATTATATTAATAACTCATTCCGATCAACTGACCAAGAACTTCAGGCTTTCTTTCGAACAACCTTTTTCCTCGTTATATCTTCCAAGCATCCGTTAAAAAGTTTCTCGATAAAATCTATCAACCGATTCATATGATTCCAAGTGTTGCAAAGGGCATTCAACATTTTATATTTCCATTTTATAATTATTTAAGTTCGAAACTGCACACTGACTTATTCACCCTCTTTGCACCATTATACCCTCAAATCCACAGTATCAAATCAGATCTTACTTCATAAAGAAAAATTACCCAACGCTCTGATCTCATCCGCTGTCTACAATATTCTTTTAAATATACTCGCTGTTAGACGAATTATATTGGCAGCACCTGCCGCCAATATAAACGTAGGATAGACGAGCATCGGAGGATTTACAGTCGCATTTCACGTCCTTTATAAAGATCCTCAAAATCTACCCAATTAACCCCTCTTCCTTTCAAATTAAAAACACCGCTAATAATAACCAACTTGCTGATCTCCACATTTTAGAATTCTGAATGATTACGCTTCAGCATTTGATCCTGTTATTACAGGATGAAGTCCAAGTTTTTAACTGCTTATATTAATTTTTTATAGCCTGTATGTTAGTATTTTAAATGCCAATATTTATACAGATGTACACAATGATAACATATCCTGTCTTATTGTCTTATTCAATTTTAATCTGCCTATTTTAAGATTTTTTATTTTATTTCTTATTTTTTAGAATTTTAAACCTCTAAATGTTCGTGTTTTTAAACAAATTATAATTGTTTTAACATTGTAAATTCAATATTTTTATAGCACTGAGTATGGAAATGTACAGTATTTCCGAACAGTGGGGTAGATTAATATAAAAATCGTTCAGATCTGGCAGAAAGTGTGAAATTTGACATGAAGTTACCTTTAGCCATATAGAAACATTTCCAGGTTGGGGACAAGCTGGGACCTCTTTGGGGGTTCTTTTTGATTTTCATACATGAAACACTAATCAATATCTGCATCTGGTCGTGATTGCACAGCTAGGAACAACTGAGTGACCAAGGTTGAATTGTGTTTGAGAGCTTGACCTTTCGCATCTTTCTGTTCGTTAGGTACTTTTTTGAACATGTTCAGTCCTTTACGCTGGATAGTTTCAGTGATGGCCTTTGAGGCATCAATGAAACGTGTCTTGACGAAATCATTGTCTGTACATGGCAGATCCGATCCCATGAGCATCTCTTAACGAGTTGGTCACACATGCATCCATGACCAATTTAGTGTCAAGGGTAGTAAGGTAAGACCTTGTGTCACTGAATGGGTTGACATGCTCTTTTAGGACTTGCACCAGAGACTTCACGTCACTGTGAAAACGAATCTGGAGACTCTGTGCCTCTTCGTGATGAGAGGAGCTCGACGTGTGGTACCATGACATGAAGTCCTCATAAGTGGAGATGATGCCTGCGCTCTGAGAAGAAGCTAGCATCCATATGAGGAGGGCAATCGGCTCGTCGTAAAGGCCAGATGCACCTCCATCTCCATTGATGTGATCGTTTGAGTGTTCATGTGATTGGTCTTTCGCCATCATGGAATGCCGGTTCTCTGACCTCTGTACAACGAAGTTGCCCTTCATAAACTCGTGGTACACTGTTGAATGTTTGTTCTTCAACTGCATCAGGTCTCTCACGTGTATTGGCAGCCACCGTGCGTAGTTTGGATGGTCGAGAGCGAAACACCATGGGATTATCTCACCAAGCACTTCGACATAGAGTTCAAAATCTCCCTCTCTCTGAGACCTGATGAACCTGCAGTACATCAGTTGGAGATCCTTTGTCTGTGTCCAGTATTGGACTGTTGGATGTGCTGCTTGTCCTTGTGACACTGAATACACCTCTTCCCTCAATATGTGAAGAACAGCAAGGGACACTTGGTGTGCATATCGAGTTCTTTTCACGTTAGAGGCACTCAACGCCGAATGAGCACGACCAAGTGATAGAAAGCCTGCTTCAGCCAACGCGTGATCCCACCCTCAGCCATCAATCCACTTTCCCAGGATCTCCCGCAGCACCATCTCAATGTGAAGCCCTACCATCGTCAGAACGTACTTGTCTTCACCAAGTTGCTCTGGGTGTTTCTACTGGATTCGTTTTGCCAGACTATACAATGGTTGGTCCATGCCAATGACGGGGGTTTTCCTTGGACTTAAAAAGTCGATTCCACCTTTTACAACCTCCATTGAATGTTTGATCATGGATGGGGATTGCGTTTTATCTACAAAGAGTGGTAAAATCCCGATCTCTGCGCGAGGGCGCACATTGTCTTTCTGAAGGCTAGCGTTATAACCTGACCAGGTTATGACGTCTCCCACCTCAATTCTCTCATTGTCCAGTATGTGAGATACATGGGCTAACCAGGCATCCTCCTTCACGATGGACCCTGGGATTCTGGACGCTCCTGGAACAACCGGGTCATTGCAAGGGGTCATGAAAATATCTGTGTTGGGTAGTTCAGTTGGGGTACTACAGCATAGGAAGCTGGTAGAGTAAGATTTTTCCGATCACTGGGAGTATCAGCATCAACGGAACAGACGTCACGCTTGACTCCCTCGTTAGAAGTGCTCAGATGATTTGTTAGGGATATCATCGTACCATGGAACTCCGAACGGGACAGATTTGATCGTTTCTTTTGATCGATATTATCCACATCACCCATAGTGAAGACATTTCTATGCATATTCGTGGGAACAACCACACCATCTTAGCGGAATTGGTTGGATACACTAATTGCCAAATCTAACGAGACCTCCGATACTCTATCATAAGATATTGACAGCCCAAGAGATGAGAAGTGATTTATGAACTGCTTTGACCGACTCTGGTTTTGCAATTTCAACCCAACATAGAAGAGTGTGGGTGTTTCACGTTCTTTGGAATGACGCTTCTCATTACTTGTTGGCTTAACAACACGCTTTACGGTATTGTGGATGATAAGATGAGACGACGTACACGCAACCTTAGCCCTAGCACCCTCAATGAAGTTCTGTGACTTAAATACTAGGGCCTAGCAATGTCATTTTCATGAATGCAAACAGTGGAGGAGGGATAGATTTGAGGAGACAGTCGTCTGCCAATGAACCTGCGAAAGCCTCTAGCGGATTCTCAAAAATGTGCATCCTCAGTATATTTGCTGCTTTAACGAGGATCATCGCCTCGTCATCGCACAAGGTCGTTTCGCTGGAATGAGACAGCACAGATCCAACATCAGGTTAAAAGATCAGTTAGGAATGCCAAGCGTAATTTAGAGATACTTATAGCTGCGGATAGTAAACATAATCCAAAAAAGTTTTTTGAATACGTTAATAATCGTAAGCCGATAAAAGATAACATAGGACCTCTAGTGGATGTTAATGGTGCTTTGGCTTCTGACGCTCAGGCGATGGCGGGTATTTTCAATAACTTTTTTGCGACAGTTTTTACCGTAGAAGACGTAAATAATGTCCCCGACGTGGACGATATCGTTCCATTTAGTAGCGAGACCATTTTGGATGAACTAATTGTTTACGAGGCTGAGATTGCGCATTATATCGATAGGCTAAAAGTTAGCAAGGCTCCAGGCCCTGACGCTTTTTATCCCAGACATTTGAAAGATTTGAAAGACGTTATCGTAGGCCCCTTAACGAAGATTTTTAACCAGTCACTCGAAACGGGGATTATTCCTGAAGACTTCAAATTAGCTAACGTCACGCCTATTTTTAAAAAAGGCGACCGCAGAGTAGCTAGCAATTATAGGCCCATTAGCTTAACGTCAATTGTCGGTAAACTTTTGGAATCCGTAGTTAGGGATCGTATCATCGATCACTTAGAAAGTAGAGATTTGATTAATAGTAGTCAGCATGGGTTTCGACGCCACAGGTCTTGTTTAACTAATTTGTTAGAATTTCATAACGAAATAGTGCGCGAATACGATAGGCATAGAGCAGCTGACGTTATTTATTTAGATTTTAAAAGGGCGTTCGATACAGTTCCGCATAGGAGACTAATTGCGAAGGTCAAAGCGCACAGTATACGCGGTCAGGTAGCTAACTGGTTAGAAGAATGGCTTCGTGCTAGGAGACAGAGGGTCGTAGTTAATGGTAGTGAATCGGAGTGGTTAGATGTAGGTAGCGGTGTCCCACAGGGTTCAGTGTTAGGTCCATTGCTATTCGTAATTTACATTAACGACATAGATGTAGGATTGACTAGTAACCTGTCAAAATTCGCGGACAATACTAAAATAGGCGGTAAGGTTGTTAACGAGGACGATAGTAATAGGCTCCAAGACGATGTAAATTGGATTATGGAGTGGACAGATAAGTGGCAGATGCAATTTAACGTAGACAAATGTAAAGTTTTGCATATAGGTTCTCGCAACAATAATTACACGTACATGATGGATGATAGGGAGTTAGCGAGCATTGACGAGGAAGTACATTTAGGCGTACGCGTATCTAAGGATTTAAAGGTTAGGAACCAGTGCCTGGAGTCTTGCGCAAAAGCTAATAGGATGTTAGGCTTCATAGCGCGTAATTTCGAATTTAAATCGAAGGATATTATATTGCCCCTTTACAAGTCCCTAGTCAGGCCTCATTTAGAATATGCCGTTCAGTTTTGGTGCCCGTACTTGCGTGAGGATATTGATAGGTTAGAAAGGGTTCAGCGTCGTGCCACGAAACTAATTCCGTCATTGCGCAACAAGCCTTATGAAGATAGGATTAAAGAGTTAGACCAGTATTCACTCAAAACTAGGAGATTAAGGGGGGAGCTTATTGAAGTTTTCAAAATCGTTAATAACATCGATAACGTAAATTTTGACAAACTGTTCACTTTCGATAATAGCAATACTCATAATAACGGATTTAAGTTGCGTGGCAGACGTTTCATCACTAATATCGCTAAAAACTTCTTTACGTTTAAAGTAATTGATAAATGGAATAATCTTCCCGCGCCGGTCGTGAACTTTACCAGCGTTAATGTGTTTAAGAACCGTCTTGACAGACATTTTAAAAATATTAACGTTGTTTAAAATAAAATAAAAAAATAGCAACAGGAGCTCTGGTGGTGGTGGTCGAGGATGAGTCTGTTGACAATAAATGCCAGCTTGTGACATGCCAGCGTGTGATGCCAGCAATAAAATAAAAAAAAAAAAAAATTAGACTAACACGAACGTAGATGTAGCTCGTAGCGTAAATTAACCCACTTTTTGTTTAACTTTACCTACTTCTTTTTTTTTTCTTATCCTCTCCTTACTTTGCATGTCTATAACTCTCTTTTCTTGCATGTTTGTAGTTTGCATGGTATGACAGTGAGTTAAGACTGTGTTTGCATGGTTTGTAAGCGTTCTTATTTTACTTCTTTTCATCTTTCACCCCTCTCCTATTTTCTCCGACTATTTTCCTGACTTGTCGGCAGTGGCCGGCGGATGATGATGGTGAGTCTTTTTTCTCTTTTTCTGAATGAATGTTAACCCACGAGTGATAGGTGTTTCTCCTTACTTAACCCCTTATTCTCTTCTCTTCTCTTAACCCCCTACTCTTTCCTTTCTCTCGGGCTAACCTTAGAGTGGATCTTAGGGTCTTTGTTAGCCTTAGCTTCTGTAGATCTGTAGATACGTAATCAACACGTCTCTTCCTGCAGGTTGAGCAGCTAATCCTGGCAATTTTTCCATCAAGCGCACCTTCAGTCTTGTAGAATTGCGTGTGGATATGCTGGTACACCCCAATTGTGTTAGCCTTTCGTCATAGAGCTTGTAAAGTTCCCTCAATTTGCGAACTTGTCCTTTACACTCGCTAAAATAAGCAGCTAACTCAGCAAAAGCTATTGCCTCAAAAGATGTTGGTGGATTGCTACTATTACCACAAGTTTCAGATTTGACTGATGCTGCTTGTCGATCAACTGAACGGGCAAGGGTGTATAGTTCTGTGTGACAGGTCTTATGGTAATATGCATCCATGGCATGCATATCAGATGTAGTAGCTAGTCTTGCTAACAGTTCGGAGTTGTTGTTTTTGTGGCTAAGTTTCTGAATGTGATTGAAAGATGAAACAAAACTACTGCGTCTTTTTTGGACTGGGAACTTCCTCATTAGAACACTGACTTCACAAGTGCCTTTTTCTTTGTTCGATCAAGCTTTTGGGCATTACATTTTCTCCTGCAATTTCCATGAATGACAGCCTTATTCTTCAACAACGTACTTTCTATACCTGAACCATCATCCAAACGCCTAATATCACTGGTCAACAAAGATTTTTCATCAGAGTAAAATTTGTGGTAGCTGGATAGCATTTTCACGCTGATTCCAAAACTGCATTCAGATTTTTTCTAGCACGTATAGTTTTCAAGATGAAAGCATATATATAACTACACAGATTTAACCATTTTAAATAGGCAAAATACTAATATTTCAACATTTGATTGTGTTTATTTTATTGTGTTTTTTTAGTTTATTCATCTTATTTATTTCAATTATCTTAATTATACATCTTATGTATTTCAGGTGTGAGCTTTTACGTCTAGCAGCATTGTGATTCAGGCAACAACGCCGTGCTTTGTGTGTCAAAAGATCAGTCCAGTCCAAGAACTTGTTGTGTCAAGTTGGTGTACATTTTTTTTGAATTTATAGTTTGCTCAGGTCAGTCAACATGCCTCGACAATGTAAGAATGACCCCGACAAGTTCTGTTTCGTATGCGGCCAGTTGACAACTAAAACACAGCGACGAAGTATTACAACCGACATTAAGAAAATATACAAGCTATACTTTGGTTGCCATCTAGGTGACCAAGATAAACCATGGGCGCCACATCAAATCTGTTCTGGCTGTTCAAATGGATTACGTGATTGGCTTAACAAAAAAAAGCTTCAATACCATTTGCCATACCCATGATATGGAGGGAGCCGAGAGATCATCATGAAGACTGTTATTTTTGTAATGTGAACTTAATGGGGTTTTCTGCCAAGAACAAACACCAGATTGTATATCCAAACTTGGATTCAGCACGTAGGCCAGTAAAACATGATGAAACATTGCCCATTCCAATTCCCCCAAGTGATAGGCTAGATTCGGTCCTATTCAAAGGAGTGACATAACAAAGGAGTGACATAACAAAGGAGTGACAAATCGGAGATAAAATTCAAAGGAGTGACATAACAAAGGAGTGACAAATCGGAGATAAAATTCAAAGGAGTGACACGAAAATACCAACAAAGAAAAAGAAAGAACAAATCCAGAGGGAACAGAGGCTTGCAACTATTAGGTTAGGTTAGGTTAGGTTAGGTTAGGTTTCTAGTTTTTGAAATAAAAATCTTAATTTTAACAATTCTAACAAATTTTGTTTTTTTAAATAAAATTTTAATAATTATACTCCTTTGAATTTTATCTCCGATTTGTCACTTCTTTGTTATGTCACTCCTTCGTTACGGTATTTATGTCACTCCTTTGTTATGTCACTCCTTTGAAATGTCACTCCTTCGATACAGACCCGCTAGATTCTATCATAGATGACATGGAAAGTGATGAAGGTGCAACTGGCGTTTCCGGACCATCTACAGAACCAGAGTACACTTTTGAAGGTAGACATTTAGAGCCTAAAAAGTTAACCCAAGGACAGTTGAATGATCTTGTTAGAGACTTATCGCTGTCTAAAGAGAAATCAGAGCTTCTCGCCTCAAGACTAAAGGAGAACAATTTACTTGAGAACAATGTTCGTATTAGTTACTACCGAAAGCGGAATTTTGAATTAACAGCATTCTTTTCAGTAGACGGTCCTCTCTGTTATTGCCATGACATCAATGGACTATTTACAGCCATATCTCAGACGTATGTGGCATCTGAGTGGCGCCTCTTTATTGATTCGTCGCAGAGAAGCCTGAAAGCAGTTCTTTTGCATAATGGTAATATAATGCCATCCATCCCCATTGCCCATTCCGTCCATCTAAAGGAGACATATGACAATATGGATATACTACTTAAGGCAATCAAATACGACAGTCATCAATGGAATGTTTGTGGAGATCTAAAAGTTATAGGAATGCTTATGGGTATGCAGTCAGGATTCACAAATTTTGTTGTTTCCTTTGCCTGTGGGACAGTCGCGCCACTATAGAACATTACACCAAAAGTGACTGGCCACTTAGGTATACATATGTCCCAGGGATAAGCAATGTCCAGTCTGTCCCTTTAGTGGATCCCCAAAAGATCTATCTGCCACCTCTTCACATTAAACTTGGTTTAATGAAGAATTTTGTTAAAGCAATGGGTAAAGTCAATTCTGAAGGGTTCCAATACCTTTCAAGGAAATTTCCGAAGGTTACTGCAGCAAAATTGAAGGAAGGAATTTTGTTGGGCCACAAATAAGGGAGGTTTTGAATGACACTGAATTTGAAAAAGTCCTAAGTCCGCTGGAATTGAAGGCTTGGCTGGCGTTCAAATGGATATGTGAAAACTTTCTTGGAAGCAACAAGTCACCTGCGGATAAGGATGGAGTCAAGAACCTCGTTGATGCCTTCAAAGAAATGGAGTGTCGAATGTCGTTAAAAATTCACTTCCTGCATTCCCACTTAGATTTCTTTCCTGAAAACCTTGGTGCAGTGAGTGACGAGCAAGGAGAGCGCTTCCATCAAGATATTCAGATGATGGAGAAGCGCTACCAAGGATATTGGAATGAAAGCATGATGGCGGACCATTGTTGGATGCTGTATCGTGACAATCCAGGCCAAATTTACAAAAGGAAATCACACTCACAGCGCTTTTAATAAAATAATGTATATATTCTTTATTTATAAGTACATTGAATAAGGTATATGATGTATTTGTTGTTTAGCATTCCTAAGTGTGATCTATACATCCATAAATTTTCTTATGGCAATATCAAAAACTTAAAAATATCAAAACCAGTGTATCTATATAACTATACGTGCTAGGAAAAAAATAAAACCAGATTCGGAATCAGCGCGAAACATGCATTAAGAAAAGTGTGATGTTTGTGATGAGAAAAAAAAGTTTCATTTTGTTGGCCAGTGTATTCAGAGGAAATGGCAACTCTTTGATCACATCAAATGCTGTCAAATTTTCAATGTTCTGTACACACCTTTATACCCATTTTCAGCTAGGCATGTCAACTTATCATTCCGATTTTCTTGGCATAGACAGCAAAGATTCCAATTAGTGATCCGAGATGGAATTGTGTTATCAACTGAATCATTCATGGATTAACGCTCACTTGGCGCAGCCATGGTTAACATGTTGTTCGACATCAGATGCCAAATGGGGCGACAGGGGGCATCACTTGAAAAGAAGAAAGTCTGAATGTTAAATTTGAAAGATATTTTGAGTCATACATTATCATTTTATTACACGTCATTAATTTTTAATAATAATTTTTAATAAAAATTTTAATAATATTAATAATAATTTTATATACACACACACACACACATATATATATATATATATATATATATACAGTGGTGAGCTGGACCCAGTTCGCACCGGTTCGCGCGAACCGGTTGTTAAAATCTTTTTGAAAATAAGAACCGGTTGTTAACTTTTTTGCTGGACGCTGAAGAGAGCTCTCAGAAGCAGAGAGAGGTTTTTCGGTGATGAATATTATTTGTAGTGATAGAAGAGCAAGTTTAACAACTAAACACATATCATGCTTTATGATCATCAATTTGTTGGGGAAACCATTAAGCTTCTGGAACCCGTTAACATATGTCAAATCATGGATGAGAAGTCATCGATCCGCTTTAGATACCAGAGTTCGTGTATCCAAAACGACAGTTTACGGAGAAAACCAAGAAGCCATTTGGAAATTATTACCGTAATAAGTAATAATAAGGTACGTAAAAATGTTTAAATTTAAAAAAAAAAAAATTTAAAAGCATAGATGTACTGATATTTATGTTTTGCCTAATAATTCATTATTGCTAAAGTTGACTGAGCAATTTAATTTTAACTATGTAGATAATATGATTCATCGGTTTTTATTAAATAATTCTTCTTTTCTGATTTCATTAGAAACGTCTATTTCTCTAATTAACTATACTAATTAATTGTCATGCAGTTATTAATACCTAGCTGAATCATAAAATGCAGACACCTGAAAAAGGCAAATAGCGAGATAATTAATTTAATTAAAATTGCGAAAGGGTGGGGTGGGAAGGGTTGTCAATATTTTATTGCCGAATTCAGAATTTTTTATACAGAACCCGGTGGTTAAAATTTTGGCAGCTTAGCGAACCGGTTGTTAAAATTTTGGCAGCTCACCACTGTGTGTATATATATATATATATATATATATATATATATATGAAAATTAAAATACAATGACACTTCACATACTAAGGATAAAAATATATACAGTTGATTAGAAATAATACAGTAATGTCAGAGTTAAGTGGAGCTACAGACAGACGTTTTCGTACCAAGAATTCCATAGCTTAGGCCTTAGAGGATAAACGGCAGGACTCATGGATAGTTTGGATAATCGGTTGGTTGATTTTTTAATTCTTTGCATCAGACTGTATTGAGCACGTCTTGTTACCTCCGGGAAGCTCGGGACATTGCGGGTAGCAAACATTTGCGAAGCTGAGCATCTCGGGGGGTAATTTATTTAAGAGTCTAAAAGGCCTGTTGTACAGCAAATTTAGGGTTCTGCCAGAACATCTTTTATAATTCACCCAGAGTTGTTATCCGTATATATTACTGCAGAAAGTACGAAAGAGAGTGTCTTCAGTTTCACTTGTACAATAACGAAAGTTCCTTATAATCATATTCGCTTTAGCACAAAGGCTTCGAGATTGTTTTCTTATATCCGAGTCATCACTCAAGGAGCTTGTAATAGTTTGACCCAAATACCTAAACTCTTGTACTTCCTCAATTACTTCACCTTTCATTTTAAAAAGAATATCATGTTTCTGCGAATACACTTCGCAGACTTTTAGTAGCCGATCCAGACCTTTAACACAGGGACTTATTAACACCATATCATCGGCATAAACTAAGTTATTTATCCTTGTGTCATCTATACAACATCCCACTGTTGCCTCATTAAGTGAAGCAATTAATTCATCAATATACACATTAAACAACATTGGGGAGAGCAAGGAGCCTTGTCTCACCCCGCAAGAGGAGCCAAAACATTCGGGTAGTACATTGCCCCACCTAACTGTAAAAGATTGGTGGGAATACCAAAATTTCAATAAATTTAATATGTACATGGGAACCTTCCTGTCTTCTAGTTTTTTAATTAAAATATTGTGGTTCACTCTATCATATGCCTTACTTATATCCAGGAGACAGCTATGAATAGATGAAATACTGTCAATGTATTTAGATATTGTTTCTTTAAGTACATACGTAGATACACAGGTCAGTTGAGTGGGACCTTTTAAAACCAAACTGATTAGGAGATGCCCATTGGGAATCATTTAATCGGAGTAACAAGAGTTTTTCTAGTAGGCTCGAGAAGCATGAAGCGACAGCAATAGGCCTGTAATTATTGCTAGACAGAATGTCTCCATACTTATTTTTGACCAGGGGCAAGATATATACCCTCATGAACTCGGCAGGGATATAGCTATGAGCAAGCATGGCTGATAGGAGCAATGATATATGCAGACATACGTGTACTACGTCAGTGGCATATTTTAAGTGCTCATTCGATAGGTCATCTACCCCTAACGGAGAACCAGTCTTTACCTATTTAATTAACCTCTTCACGTCAGGAACTGATATCAAAGTATTTCCCCTTTTCCCTCCCACAGTCGTTTCGCTGCAATCTATCTTATGTAAGATTATCCCTACTCACACTCTTAAGAAATGTTAGAGTAGTGGTTTTTCCACAGCTTTGCAATTTCATCCTCCCCCGACACCACATCAATTGTCGGAGGGAGGACACTTTTGACACCCGTTTGATTCTTAACAAATTTTCAAAATTTGTTATTATCGCTAGTTATGCGAGCTTCACAAGCTTTTGATGCTCGAATAGACTCTTCTTCCTGTTTACATCGCCTTATGGCCGCCTTATACTGACCCCTACTTCTACACATATTCATGTATACTGGTCCTAATCTGGGTCTACCATGAAAGCACCACAAATCGTAGGCGTCTTTCGATTCCCTCTTCAGGGGGGCAATAAAATCATTCCATCCAGGAATAATCTTGGTATGATAGTTGTAAGATTTAATCAGGGGGCTTCCTGCTTCTCTTAACAGGGATACTATCTTACTATAATACCTATCTATGAGTTTACAGTGAGAATCATTTGAGCAAGGACTACTACAGGCTAGATGCAAAATTTTAAATTATTAAAGAGGTGACCTGTTCTGTCTTTGTTATCTATTCTCTGTTGCATATTAACATTAGACCTATGAACTTTGAACCTTATGAACCTTATGTTGTTTCGTGTGTTGGTCTCTCTTCACATGGAGGACAAGCTGGTGTCCCGGCCTCTAGGTCTGGCTTGGTGGAGAAGCGAGTTGCTTTCTTGCGCTCTCCACCGTACATAGCCAGGCACGCCCGGCTCATCTGGTACCATCCTGAGCAGGCATCCAGTCTTTTCTTGGAGACTTCAACTTTGACCCCCGTTACGTTTCTGAGGTCCTTTGGAAGCTGGTTGAAAAGTCTTGGCCCCCTGACAATCAAGCTATTTTCCTTCAGTGTTGAAGAGGTCCCTTCTCGGGCCTTTAATTTGGGAACACTACACATTCTGCCTCTCCTATTTTCCAGTGTTGTTTGAATGGTAATTGGGTTTAGTTTTGGATTTGGTACCAGTTTTTCGATCATTTTCCATATGTAGGTTATGGTGTACCTCTCTCTTCTTCTTTCCAGGGAGTACAGATTTAGTTTACGTAGTCTTTCCCGGTAGTTGAGTTCTTCGCAGCCATCAATCTTGGCTGTGAAATGTCTTTGCGTTTCTTCTAGTTTATTAGTTTCTTCCTTTTTATATGGAGACGTCAAAACTGAGCAATATTCAAATTTTGGCATGATCAGTGTTTTTAGCAGGGGAATCATTGTCCTGTCCCTTCTCTTGAACGTTCTTAGTACCTGTCCGGCAACTCTTTTTGCTTTATTTATCGCTATCTGATTTTGTGTTTCGAATTTCGCATCATCTGTCATTATTACCCACAGATCGATCGCTTTCGTACTTCTCTGAATTTCCTGTCTATCTGGAGCATAATATGCAGTCTGTTTAAGTTCCTCTTTTCTACCATATCTCAAGAGCTGAAATGTCTCGGTGTTAAATGACATGTTGTTGTCTTCTGACCATTTGTATATTTTGTTCGTGTCCCTCTGCAAGGCCTCCACTTCATTTACATCGCTGATTTTTCTGCTGATCTTTGTATCGTCTGCAAAGAATGTTACTATACTGTTGCTGTTTACTCCGCTGTCTATATCTGTTAGCATGATAATGAACAGGAGTGGGGCCAGTACTGTCCCTTGTGGTACTGAGCTGCGTACTTCCCATTCTGATGATGATATACCTTGAATTTTGACGACCTGCAGACGTTCTCTGAGGAAGTTGTAGAGCCATTTTCCTACTTTGCCTGTTATTCCCATATATTTCATTTTATGTGCTATTATACCATGATCGCATTTGTCAAAAGCTTTAGCAAAATCTGTGTATATAACATCGTAGTTGTCATTGCCTTCCTGTGCATCTAGGATATTGTTCTAGTGTTCTATTAGTTGTGATAGGCATGATCTACCTGATTGGAATCCATGCTGATTCCCGCTGAATCTTTCCCGTGTCTCCAGGAAATAAATTTTCTCTCTAACTATTCTCTCAAATACAGGGTGTACATAAAGTCAGGATCTATTTTTGTGAAGCACTTGGAAATTATATGGAATTCAATCATAAAATGATAAAGTGGTAACATTTATTAAATAATTAAGAGTAGGATTCGATGTGACGCCCATCAATATCCCTGCACAGCTCAAATCGTTCTGCAGCATTTCTAAACACATTCTGGAGCATTTGCGGGGTTATGTTATCTGCAGCAGTTCGTATACGTGTACGTAAGTTTTCAAGACTCGTAATCTTCGTCTGATAGACGTGCGATTTGATAAAGCCCCATGCAAAGAAATCTAAAGGGGTTAAATCTGGTGATCTCGCTGGCCAAGGTCTTTTGTTGCTTCCGCGTCCGATCCAGCGATTTGGAAAACGTCCATTTAGATAATCCTGAACAATTTTAGCATAGTGACAAGGAGCACCATCATGTTGATATCTAAGGGGATAGGATTCTGTACATAATATGACGTAAACACAATCTATAAATAGACCTTCAAATTTTTTAAACTTCAGTTTCTTCTTTACAATTGCTTTGGATTGACGTGTATTATCTGCTGTTCATGATGTATCGTCGTGGTTACTTACGTCAATAATATCGTAGAAGGAAGTTTGTTCGGACTTTTCAACGAAGGATTGTCAGAAGGCGTACTAAGGAGAAGATATTTAAAGCTTCAATGAAATTTGTTTATTTGTCTAAAAATACTTTTCCTGTTAATGCCGATGGATATTACACTTTGTGTTTGGATCTTTTAACTAATGAATCTAAATCTACTATTTTAAAATTTAATTATTATCAAGTAACTGGTGTATCATTTGAAAGTATACCACAAATGAATATGTCTGGATATGTTATTAATTTTGAAGATACATTAGGTCGTAAGAAAGAGGCTAGGGAAAGGGTAGAAAGGGATCCTAATGTTGGGACATCACCAGCACCATATTTAATTGTTCCACATGCTGTTTTGTTTGAACCTAATATTGACACTTCCCATAGTGCCGAGCAAGTAATGAATCATCCCAGAACTAAATGGTTCTCACCTTTTAAAGAGTTTAGAATGTATCGTAGACTTAAGCAGGTGTGTCAATTAGGTGAACAAGTCACTGTTCAATTCCCTCATAGTTTGATTAAGATATCTACGAATGATTTATCTAAACCATTAGGTCGTATTTATGTTGGTAAATATACACCTGAAGGATCTGAAAAAAATGAATATGCATTTAATTATGTTAAGAGAATTGTATTTTATGTAAAATTATTTGGTATTAAACAATAAAGCTATCTATGAGTCACAATCTTTTTATACCCAAAAGTGGGACATTCAATTTCGGACGGGCTACACACTGTGCAGGCTAGTATTACCCTGCACAGTGTGTGTGTGTGTAGCTGACGTCATAATGCGTGGATGACTCAGCGTACAAAAATAGATTTAGCCGTTAAAGCGCACTCACATTACTTACCCCACGGACTTATTCTTAGCTAGTCTTTAGTGTTAGGTCAACACTCGCCACAGAGGGTTTGGACCATTTAGCCATTAATTTAGACCATGTAGCCACTGCCTCGCCAGAGTTAGAGAAAATGCCGGCAAAACTGTATTAGTTACAAGTTAGATAATTTTTAATTAATTAAGAGTAGGATTCGACGTGACGCCCATCAGTATCCCTGCACAGCTCAAATCGTTCCGCAGCATTTCTAAACACATTCTGGAGCATTTGCGGGGTTATGTTATCTGCAGCAGTTCGTATACGTGTACGTAAGTTTTCAAGACTCGTAATCTTCGTCTGATAGACGTGCGACTCGATAAAGCCCCATGCAAAGAAATCTAAAGGGGTTAAATCTGGTCATCTCGCGACACAAGGTCTGTTGCTTCCGCGTCCGATCCAGCGATTTGGAAAACGTCCATTTAGATAATCCTGAACAATTTTGGCATAGTGACAAGGAGCACCATCATGTTGATTCTAAGGGGATAGGATTCGTGTCATAACATGACGTAATGAGAATCTATAAATAGATCCATAAATTGTTTAGACTTCATTCTCTTCATTGGAATTGCATCGGAGTGACGTGTATTATTTACTTGTCAAGATGTATAGAAGAAGGAAGTTTGTTCCTCGAAAAAGGAAGTATGTTCCTCGAAGGAAAGTTAGATGGCGGTCAAAGGAGAAGATATTTACAGCTTCAATGAAATTTGTTTATTTGTCTAAAAATACTTTTGATGTTAATGCAGATGGATATTATACATTGAGTTTGGATCTTTTAACTAAGGATGCTAAATCAACTATTTTAAAATTTAATTATTATCAAGTAACGGGTGTATCTTTTCATAGTATTCCCGGAATGAATATGTCTGGATATGTTATTAATTATGAAGATTCATTAAGTCGTAAGAAAGATGTTAGGGAAAGGTTAGAGGGACCTAATGTAGGGATATCTCCATCTCCATATGTAATTGTTCCCCATTGTGTTTTGTTTGAACCTAATATAGATTCCTCACATAGTGCAGAGCAAGTAATGAATCATCCCAGAACAAAGTGGTTCTCACCTTTTAAGGAGTTTAGAATGTATCGTAGACTGAAGCCGGTGTGTGATTTAGGTAAACAAGTAACTGCCCAATTCCCTAATACTTTAATTAAGATATCAACCAATGATTTAGCTAAACCATTAGGTCATATTTATGTTGGTAAATATACACCTGACGGATCTCAAAAAAATGAGTATGCATTTACATATGTTAATCGAATTGTATTTTATGTTAAGCTGTATGGTATGAAACAATAAAAAAAAAAAAAAAATCTTTTGGTTCACCCTGTATTATTTGCCATTTTTGGATTACCCTGTATTCGCGCGATTTTTTCCTAGTATTACCTAGGAAAAAAAATCGCGCGCGCGCGTCCAGGAATAGAAACTGACGTCATGAAAACGTCATACATCTCTTGCTTATAGAACATCCGGTCTACATCCTGTTTATGGTTTTATAATACCAATGATTTTGAAAATAATAATGATGGTCTGCAGAGCGCCCTCTGCAAGAGTTAGAGCCTCGCCAGAGGTAGTTAGATGTACGAAGTTTTTTATTGTGTTTGGCCAAACAATATTGGTTACATAGATTTTTAAGGTTTGGTTAGTATTGTAGTATTCATATGGGTAGAGTACCTAAGTTTTCAAGACTCGTAATCTTCGTCTGATAGACGTGCGACTCGATAAAGCCCCATGCAAAGAAATCTAAAGGGGTTAAATCTGGTCATCTCGCGACACAAGGTCTGTTGCTTCCGCGTCCGATCCAGCGATTTGGAAAACGTCCATTTAGATAATCCTGAACAATTTTGGCATAGTGACAAGGAGCACCATCATGTTGATAGACGACGGGGATAGGATTGTTAGTACCGTCGTCTATCAACATGATGGTGCTCCTTGTCACTATGCCAAAATTGTTCAGGATTATCTAAATGGACGTTTTCCAAATCGCTGGATCGGACGCGGAAGCAACAGACCTTGGCCAGCGAGATCACCAGATTTAACCCCTTTAGATTTCTTTGCATGGGGCTTTATCAAATCGCACGTCTATCAGACGAAGATTACGAGTCTTGAAAACTTACGTACACGTATACGAACTGCTGCAGATAACATAACCCCGCAAATGCTCCAGAATGTGTTTAGAAATGCTGCGGAACGATTTGAGCTGTGCAGGGATACTGATGGGCGTCACTTCGAATCCTACTCTTAATTATTTAATAAATGTTACCACTTTATCATTTTATGATTGAATTCCATATAATTTCCAAGTGCTTCACAAAAATAGATCCTGACTTTATGTACACCCTGTACTTTGGTGAGGTGGGACGTCAATGACACTGGTCTATAGTTTGAGATCTGTCCCCTCCTTTATATATAGGGACAATGTTTGCTCTTTTGAAGATGCTCGGTATTTCCTCAGTGTCTAGGGATCTTCTCCATATCCAGTATAAAGGTGTAGCTATTTCATTTTTACAGTTTTCAATCAATAATGCGTTCCAATTGTCCGGACCTGCAGCTGAATGTGGTTTCATTTTTCCTATAGCTCTCGCTACATCTTCTGGGTAAAATCAAAGTCTGTTATATATTCTCCTTGCAATTCCTCTTCAAAGAATGTATCTATGTCAGGTATCGCTTTGTCACTTTTTGGGGTACTGAAAACTGATTCATATTGGGCTCTCAATGCTTCAGATATTTCTTTTGGATCGTCGGTTAGTTCATTATTTCTCGTCCTTAAGGGTCCAATAGCAGCGCGCGATTTTGTTTTCCTTTTTGCATAGCTATAGAAGTATTTTGGATTTTCGTTTATTGCTTCTACCGCCTTTTCCTCTTCCCTCTCTGTATGGTCCTTAATCAGGGCTTGTATTTCTCTATCGATACCCTTCAGTTTTTCTTATATTACTTTCCTGTCCTTTTCTCCGCAGTTGCCTAACTTCGCCTCCACTCTCTTTCTTTTGTGGAATAGTCCTCTCTTTTGCTTCTCTAGCCAGCTCCTCTTTCCTTTTGGCTGTGATTTCGGAGCATATTTTTCTAAATTTCTCAGCGTTTTTCTTCCAACGTTGTTAGCATTTCTTCAGTTGTTTTATTCTCGAAAATTGTTCTCCACTCTATTTGGGCCATGTGCGATCTGATTGCTTCCCAATTTATAGTTTTGGAGTTTAAGTTAAAGGCCCCAAATTTGCTTCTTTCCTCAATATGTGTATTGTCTTTTAATGCTGTCGTCATATTTGTTGATATCTCGATTAAGTTATGGTCTGAGATAATGGTTGGGGTTATTTTTATATCAGCAATCAAGTTTGTGTTATTCGTGAATACCAGATCCAGACAGTTATTTTTTCTGGTATTTTCTGTTATCTCCTGTGTCAGCATAAACTCATTTGTGAGAGCCATCAACATTTTTGCTTGCTCCTGGTCTTCTCTTGTGACCCCCCTTGTCCTGGTATAGATATATATATATATATATATGTAAAGAACGATGCTTGTGTAGAAGAGCGTTCCGCACAAGATGAGGAGGGAGAACGAACAAATGAAAAATGAGGTACCACCCGGGAATCGAACCCGGGATCATCCGATTGCCGGTCAGATATGCTATCCACTACACCATGGACCTCGATCAATCAGAAGTCGTAATTCTCCTACATACGAGTAGAAACCAATGCCCAATGCACTCTATTATTTTGTGTTTTTGGTTCAAAATTGGTAAAACACTACAACAGAAATTTTACCATTCACTGACTGAAGCGTAATGGCGACTAACTTACTAAGCCTGAATAATGTTTGTGGAAGGGCCCGCACAACGCCATCTATTATAATTTTTTTTAACTAAAATAGTGAAACTGGATGACAATTTGCTCAAAATGGCCGCCCAAGATCATCAAAATCGGCCCAGTAGTTTTTAAGATATGGCATTTTATGGTTTTGGCTGTGAAATCGAGGCAGCCAATTTTAATTTGCTTAAAGTGGTTTCCAGAGTGAGGTCCCAGCCTGTCCCCACCCTGGAAATGTTTCTATATGTCAAAAGGTAACTTCCTGCCAAATTTCACACTTTCTGCCAGATCTGAATGATTTGGGTGTATTTTATATTAATCGACCCCACTCTCTCCATATTTAGAAATAAGGAGATTGTAATGTCCTTTTACAATTTACTGGTTAGACCTCAACTCAAGAGTTGAGTACACTTTTGGTCTAAGAACATTTAGTACCTCCATCTGCAGTAATTCTTCCTCCTATAAAATAGTTAATATTTGGAACCAACTTCCCTCGGAGGTTGTTCCATGCCAAAGTGTAAATAAGCTGGACAAAGTTCTGAACACACTCAGGGGTTAAGACTGATCCCACATATAACAGTTTAAGAATAGATAAAAAAAGTATTTTGAAAATAGCATTTTAACGTAATCTCGCAAAAGTTTGTTTAACCATTTACTCCTACAATTAGTCCTCCTCCCACTTTAGAGAGACGTCTCTGGTTGATTGTGCCCCACATAGCAGAATCAGACATCGAGCAACTCGCATTTTGATCACGTGTTTCATAAACGCCTAAGTGGGAAAATATTGAATTCGCCGTAGCAACAAAGGGTGATCACCCACGAAATACTTTCATTCTCCATAAGGGACAAGTACACGGGGATAGACACAGGGACCTTCTACTGATATTCCTCGCCGGAAAGAGGATTTGCTCTACTCTCGTGGTGGCACAACACCGCGAAGTATGAACGACTCAGTATATCATTTGCTGCATAAACACCTTTCATTGCGAGAGACCCACATTGAAACTCTGTGATATTCAAAGAGTGGCAGACACATACACCGGACAGACATCCAATTACAGGAAACACGCTCACACCCTTGCCTACTTTGTTAATAGACTAGATAAGTATAGACTAGATAAGTATAATTTCCTAATAAAAATAAACTAAAAAAAAAAATTGCATGGCATGGATTAAGGGAGGTAAAGTTGTGTTTCTGCCGTCCCTAATTGAGTGGCTGGGTGCATGTGAAGGGCGAGGGCATGGTGTGGAAAATCTGATTTCCTTACTCAATTCCTGTTTCAACCCTTTTCCTGTAGAAGCACATTGAGAGTTCGTTTAATAATTTAAGAGCTAGCCTGGAGTAGACCATGGGGTCTTCGTTGGCTCGATACCTAGGTAAGGCAGATAAAGCTGTAAATATTTTGTATAATATCAAAATGTATATTCAAAGTTTTTGTGACGATAACAAGTAGTTGATATACGATCAGCACAAATCTATTATGATGTATGTAATTGTCGAGCTAGTTTAAATATTTTCTTCTTTCCTTTAAAATTCCTTGGTTACTTTTCCAAGGTCACGGTATTTTCTTCAACCTTTTTTTCGTACCCGCCTCCGGTGGGGAAGGAGCGGAGGGTGAGGAGGAAGCCTTATGCTGTTCTATTCAATTTTCTACTGCTGCTGGTATACTGTTTTAAAAAATTAACTAGTTTAATAAGAGGAACCTCCCCCGAGTGGACCGAAAAGTTTTTGAGGCTTCATCTTGTCCTTGTAACTCACTCACTCTCTCTCTCTCTCTCTCTCTCTTTATATATATATATATATATATATATATATATATATATTAGTGATGTAGCGGTTGTCGTTTTTCATAGCTCTGCGGTTGCGGTTACGGAGCTTACAAATAGAGCTCCGCGCGGTTGCGGTTGCGGTTATACAGTATACCCTATAACATCATAATATTACCTAAGAATAAACAACACAATAAAATATCGCGTTTTAACCACACTTTTCACAATCTACAATATAATGATTATAATCTAAACTGCAAAAAGTGTGTTTCGAGGATGCGGAACGAGAACCCAACTCGTTTTGCATCCCACCAACCACTTCCCACAACCACCGCCCATTCGAAAGTGGTGTATATAATTATAATATATATATATATATATATATATATATACACACTATTTAATCCTTATATTTAAAATGAATTGCTGGGAGACTGTATTTCAAAAATAAAAGTTTTTCAGCTTTGTTCCCCTTCAGCCTATCCCTTTTTTCATCGTAGATGATCCCTGCTCCACTAAATAATTGTTCACTAGGAACACATGAGGGAGGACATCCAAGGTATGTCCGAGCCAGTTTGCTCAATTTTTTGTATTTCTTTTGATTAGACCTCCACCAAGCCAAAGCATCATCTTCTTGTCCAATCCTTTTCTCTTTGTGATATTTCTCTATCATTTTTTGCGAGTCTCTGCTTGACTCACTTTCGGTCTCGTCATCACTACTGGAAGCCAATAGAGCACTCATTGAGTCCATTATTGTTATTGATTTACTCGTAGAAGCTGATGCCTGGCCTAAATCAATCAGTGGTTTCTTTGCCGGTGGGTTCACTGGCTGTCTCCGAGTCCGATGATGTTTGAGTCTTGTCCATTTCATCACAAAAATATCCCAATTTTTCCTGAACACCTTTTGTGACATGTGAAGCGGAAAAAACTTTTGCTTTGTACCTTGGATCCAAATAGGTAGCCAAAGAATACATGTCATTTGCTTCTAGGCCATCAAATCTCCTTGCTAGCTATGTGCGCATTATCTCCTTCATTGTTTTGATTCCACGATCAGCTTCAGAATCACCACTTCGAGGTTGCAGCACATTTTTCAAGGAAACGACGAGGGGAATAACCTTAGATATGGAAGAGGTGGAACTACGCAATCTTTTTGTGATATCATCGAATGGTTCCAGCACAGCCACACAGTTTGACAAGAGAGTGAAGTCGACGTTAGTGAGTTGTTGCATTTTGGAGTTAGCAGCGCTATATAGACTCAGTGGTTCCTTCAACTTCAGTGTTCTCTGCATCATGTGATAAGTGCTGTTCCACCGTGTGGCGACATCATGAATGACTAAGTTCAAGTCGATCTAACCGTTTCTGTATTTTTTTTAACTCATCCTGCGCCATCGTAGAATGGTTGAAATGAGTAGCGATGGATCGAAGTTCAGCTAACAAGTCATTGAGAGATTTTTGTGAGGATAATCCACTTTTGATTACAAGTTGCAGTTTATAAACAGTACAATCGATATTATGGACGACAGTGAGAAACAAAGCTTTAATCATGTTTGCTCCTGAGTCGCGCATTACACAATGGATGGAAGAATGGGCAATATCCCACTTCTGAAGCATCTGCTCAAATTTTTCTGACAAGTATTCTCCAGTGTGGTGATCTTTAAGTGGCATTACGCTGAGCACCAAATTGGTTCTCTTGAAATCTTGATTTACTGCATGGCATGTCAAAGAGAGTAAAAACACTCTAGCAGACTTGTTTGACTATGCATCCGTTGTCAATGATACTTTCGAATATTTTAGAGGCTCAAGAATTTTGAACACTTTCTTTGAAACAAAGTCATAGATATCATTGCACACAAGATCAGTGTAGAACTGACGCTGTTTCACTTTATAATGTGGAGCTGTTTCAGCCATGAGTCTCATAAAACCTAACTCCTCAACGTGGCTGAATGGTAAGTCATCCATTATCATCATTTCGTCTATGCAATAGTCCAGTGATTTGATTTTGATTTGGAATGATTCGCATCCCAAATTTTGACTTTTTCGAAGCAACTTTCAATCATCTGATTCTTTTCTCTCATTGCACACTTCATTTCCTGTAGGGGTGTAAGAGACACTTTTGGGTGCTACTGTAGTATGCGGTCTACCTACGATTCGGCAGTCTACCTTTTAATTATAGCGTCTTATCTTGTTTACTAATTGTTTGTTTACATCCCATTGTCAATCGCCCTTGACGATTGGTTAGGTTTAGTCATGGTATTTTCGTTAGTTTTACGAAAATATCATGACTAAACCTAACCAATCGTCGGTAGACCGCATACTACAGTAGCACCCACTTTTGATTCCTTTTTCTTCTTTACTTCCCTACATCGTTTGACACTCTCGAGAAGTACTCCCACACTGCACTCGTAGATCGCTCCATGATGGTTGTACCGCAGTCTAACACTTTACTAATGGGTTGAAGCACGTAATGTTACAAAGGTAGCAACGGAGAGCTAGTGCAACACAACCACCCTCATTCGTGTCTGAACAAATACTGAAGCTGGTGCTTTAGTTTAGTTTATAACTTGGTAGTGAAGGTTGCCTAATTTCTAATAAAAAAAAAATTGAGTGTTTTTATCTTTTTTTATCAACAGTAATTACACATCATCATTGCTTTATTAAATATAATTAAAATAATGCTTTTCTAGCTACCTAACGTTGATAAATGTAAGTTATTACATAATGCATCTATCCATCCAGTCCAAGTAGCAATTCCAGATATGCCGCAATTAGGGCGTAGCAAACTTTTACTTTTTTGCACCCTTGAATGAAGGCATGAGGCATGACAGAAACAGCATTTGGCGACATTTATAGCATTTATAGCCATTACACTAGTATTTATAGCATTTGGTTGCCCTAGTAAGAAGATATCTTCAAACAACCGCAATAACCGCACTAATAAATGCGGTTGCGGTTGCGGTTGCTGACAACCGCTACATCACTAATATATATATATATACACAGTACATATATATATACAGTATATATATATTAGGGTGTGTTTATGGTATATGGTGAAAAATGTGAAATGAAAATGCAAGGGAGCGGAACCCTTTATTTTGTGAGGATACATGAGAAAACAGAACAGGCAAAATTTCTTTGTAATCCAACAACATTTAGAGGTTGCCCACAGCTGATAGGTATTTTCAATTTATAGGGCAATGGAAATTTTAATTCTCAGTTTAAATGATAAATTGCATCTCCAATAAGTATTCAGAACAAATATATCGTGTGAGTATATTCACTAAATTCATAATTAACGATTAAAGTACATGACACCTCGAGTGTTGGCGTTCATTTTTTCATCAAAGTGGCTATGGAGGCTGTCGGCAAGACTTTACGATGTTCTTCGGCGATTTGAATCATGAACTGCATCTGCTCTTCGTTCCGAGTCCTTCCAGCCTTCGTGAATTCTTGAATCAATGCTATGCCTCGCTCTGCTGCATCATTCACTACATTTAAGGAATCCACCCTGATCTTTGCTGAACCAAAGCTGTTGTTGTTTTCCCAGTTTGATGGATCCTCTTGCAGGAAATCGACCGGAAGATCTAGAAGGGTGAACAGATTGTACGTATTGGAAGAGCAAAAGTCTGCCAGGGTCTTTCCTCTTGGATCTGGAATCCAGACTCGTCGGGGGGAGCTTCTGACCCTTCAACGGAATTCATATTCTCTACCATTTTCCGCTTCTCATCATCATCGACTGCAGGATCGAATGGTGCAAGGCCCACGTTTACCTCATTGAGGTACCAGAGATGCCGATTAAAACTCTTGTACCCAGCGGCGTTGGTGTTTTGCAACTTTTGAAGGAGGGCTAAGTCGTTTCGTGGAGCGCTTGCTGCTTCTCTTGCTGAAAACCACGGAAGGACGTAATCTTGAGCAACGAAGAGACAGAAGTCCCGCAACCCAGAAATCAGGCGGTCACTGCTACTTGCTCCACGAGATGTTGAAGGACATTGGTTCATGTGCATCGTGAACTGGTATCTGAACATCCAAATCTTGAAAGAGTAAATTCCACGCGCCATCCACCGTGCTCGGTGCAAAGCCCCTGGAGCCATGAACACAGGACTCCGACGTCTGTGAGGTACTCCTCCCAAGAAAATGACTACAAGTTCAAGAAGCTCTTTGTAGTCATCTCTGGGATGCTTCACTTTCAGAAGGTCATTTGCTTCATGAATCATCTTCTCGGCCCAGGGACTGATCACTGCAGCCGTGTCCTCTTCGTCCGCGGCAGTGGAGTATTCATTCAATTTCAGTTGCGGCCAAACATTACGGAAGCTCTGGAAAATCGTAATCTCAGGTCCTTTGGAAAGGTCTCCAACAAGGAAAGAAAATACTGCTTCAAGCAGCAGTTCCAGCACGTGATGTCGAAACGCAAAGTAAATCATTTCACGCCCGAGAGCCTGCTCTACTCGCACACACACTCCTCCATGGATGCCGGTGTTGGTGGCTGTCATGTCAAAGCAAAGAGCTTTGATCTTCTGGCCAAGATCCCAGTTTTCGATGGTTTCGATGATGACAATTGCTGTCCTTTCTGACTTGGAGTCTGGGGATGGCTAGAATCTTGCTCATCCCATCCCCGGTAACTAAGATGGCTAAACGGTCGATTTTGTGTCTTCCCATTAAGTCTGCCATAAGTTTTCCATCCCAGTGAAGAACAAGAGGGCATTCAGGCTTGTAGGAAGCTCTCACCTCTGCTTCGTGGGCTGATCTGTACCTGGATCTGCTGGCCCGAATAGCACTTGGACTGAGGCACATCTCACTTATGTCCTGACCCATTTGCATGCCAAAGGGGATGAGAACACGAGCAGCTGCCCTGCTAATTTCTAATTTTGGGGACGCTGTGTATCAATGGGTTAATAAACACTAGAAGTGACTTAAAAAGGGCGCATAAATAAATGAGCATATGGGTAAAACTTTGGGGTCTTTGGGCAACCTCTAAATATTTGATGATTTTCCAAAAAAATCATGTGCTTTATTTGCTCCCGGAACCTCATCATTTGCGGGGTTCCGTGACCCGAAATTCACACTTTCAGTTTTTAAAAGCACCCTAATATATATATATATATTACTTTTATATTGATATTTAACTTGTACTGGTTTCTCACTAAGATTCTTCTTCATACAGAGGTGAGGCTGGTAGCACTGTCTCAAGAGTCAAGTACATCCGGGTCATCTGCATGAGATTATCCTGAGTGAACCAGGTGTCCAGTTTCTTGAAACTAGGAACATTATTTCCTTTAATAATAGGTTAAATAGTTCGGATTTTAAAATATATGATGAAAATATTGTGAAACATGCGCAGAGTTAGATGAACGTAGATACATTGCTTTTCTCTTTATCTACATTTCCCTTTTGCAAACAAAATGCCTCCAGATAATTTCACTCGAGGGACTTTGCTTCCTTGTCATTCCTTTTGTTTCGCTAGCATTGCTTCCCTTTTCTGTCTTCGTGTCTCTGGTAGTTTCTTGGTTGTATTTTACTCATTTTCTCTACATGTTCTTTCTATTTCTCTCTCCTTCATATCCTCATACGTTTCTCCGCTGTTGTTTTTGTTGGTTTGTTTCTTAAATCTTCTACCGTATTTGCGCATCACCCTCTTCTACGAATATGTTCTTATCCGTATTAAAGACCTGGAAATGAATTTAGTTTCTTTGAAATGTTGCCACAAAAGAATTTAATTCCTTTCATTTGATTTGCTTTCGAGATAAGACAAAAATTTGTGTCATCCCTGTTTATAATTCTAGAAGATATTAATTCTAGAAGATATTAACCAAAATCACATTTCATGGCCGTGGTTCCTCTTGTTGCAGCTTGTAAAGTTGATACAACTCTTAAATTTTACGTTCCATTCTTCACTATTTAGATGGAAATGTTTAGTCTTAGACACTTGCCAGTGGGTACGAGAAACTTTAGGAAAGGGAATAGATGACCTTTACTTACACGGAGGGAAATTGGTACAAGTGGAATTCGAGTGGAGTTGAACCCGGGGCTTTGCAGAATTCGAACGCAATCTTCAGTCAACCTACCCACGGAAGTGGATTAATTCTGGAAGATATTAACCAAAATCACATTTCATGGCCGTGGTTCCTCTTGTTGCAGCTTGTAAAGTTGATACAACTCTTAAATTTTACGTTCCATTCTTCACTATTTAGATGGAAATGTTTAGTCTTAGACACTTGCCAGTGGGTACGAGAAACTTTAGGAAAGGGAATAGATGACCTTTACTTACACGGACGGAAATTGGTACAAGTGGAATTCGAGTGGAGTTGAACCCGGGGCTTTGCAGAATTCGAACGCAATCTTCAGTCAACCTACCCACGAGAGTGGAAAACAAAAAAACAAAATAAATAAAGCGACATTGTAGGTAGAACGAATCACAGATGTTTTCTTGGGGGTTAGTGAGGAGGAGTGCAAAGGGTAATACTGTAACTACGAGGTAAAATAAAACAACACTTTCCTTGGTATGAAAATAACTGGGAAGGCTGGTTTACATTTCAATAATTTATTTATTCAAAACGTGGGATGTGCCGGATATCTGGTACGTATCTGCTAAGTTTATATCCGTTGTCCTGCAAATCCGGTAATATCAGCAAGATTTTTTAATAAATAAATTGAGAAAGGAATAAAAAATATATCTCTACACTTTTACACATTGATTTATTTCCATCAACTAATGTTTTCGATGCTTGAAGTGAGAACTTATGATATTGTACCTGTTTTCAGGTTAATTTTGAAAAAAAATACTAATAAATTGAGAAGAAAACCTATTTTTAAACTAAAAAAAAGAAAGATCTTTTCCTTTTGCTATGAATTACAATTAACTGGTATTGAAAATTTAAAAATTAAAAGTTTTCTTGATAAAAAGCAGCTTTTCCGCATTGTCAGGAGACGAACGATTTCTATTATCAGAATACTGTAGATTCTCTCTGCTGCACTAAAATGTCTTTCTAAGGTAAAATGAGATAAGTGGCGCATATATTTTAATGCTAGAAATTTTAAATTCAATGCATTACTTTTTTACACTAATTTCTAGGCTTGTCACCTATACTGTATTTCACCTTTAAAATTCAGTTTATTTTAATTCACAAAGTAACGTAGTAAAATTAATAATCAGATAAAACTAACCTCCGTGTGTGTGTATATATATATATATATATATATATATATATACACAGGGCGTCCCAAAAACATGTATACACACTTTAAATAATTATAAAGGCAGTGTTTATTAAAATACATTTCATTTTCAAAATGTAATAGAATCTACAGACATTATTTAATTGTTTTGTCAACGCCTGTTTTCAAACTGACGTCCGTTCTGGTCCAGGCACTGCTGATAACGCGAAGCAATGGAATCGCAAACATCACGAAACATTTCGTTTGGTATTTGTGTGCATTCTCGTTCAATGGCTGCTCTCAATTCAGCGACTGTTGCAGGTTTTATAGCGTAGACTTTGTCTTTTAAGTATCCCCATAAAAAAAAGTCTAGTGGTGTGAGGTCTGGTGAACGCGGAGGGTATTCTACGAAACCCCTTCGGATCATCATCATCTTCATTAATAGCATGGACTAATCTTGGAATGTAACTTTTCCATTGACAGCGCTTCAAAATGCGTTGGACAGACGATTCTGAAATTCCTACCTCACGACTCGCTTGCCGCACAGATTTTCTTGGACTTTGGTGATACGTTTCCAGTACTCTTTCTTGCTTTGTGGGGCTTGTCGATGTCCGTGGTCTTCCGGAACGCTTCTTGTGGACATTCTGAACAGTTCCATCGGCTTCAAACTTATCTCTAATTCGAGTGATGGTAAGTCGCGTTGGTGGATCTGTTTGAAACTCCCTCCTAAACTGTCTTTGCACTTCAACTGCGTTTTCACACTTCCAGTAGCATTTTAGAATGAATTTCCTTTGTTCGAAGCTTAGTCTGACTGCCATTATTAATTCTAATGGGTCTAACTTGGAAAGAAAGAAACATCAATTGAGCTATCAGCTGTTAAAGTGTGTATACATTTTTTTGGGACGCCCTGTATATATATATATATATATCATAATAATAATAATAGTGAACGAAACAAATATATAACGAACTACATGATTTAATTGGCCTACGTCGTGGCCAATGTCGTAACACCGCTTCCCGGAGATCAGCGAAGTCAAGCAACATTGGGTCTCGGTAGTAGTCGGATGGGAGACCGTTCTCCACGCCCAGATTATGTAGCGACCCGTGGTTCGGATTCCACGTAAAGCTGTAGGTCCCCTCCGTCATATGACCTTAGATGTTGCGAAGGAGGTTAAACAACCCGATAAAAAAAAGCAAAAAAACATGATTTAATTCGCATAATACTATTTTAAGCCAATGTGATAAATTTGAATTTCGTGCAGTCATTTCAGTTAGCCGCGGCCCTCATTTTCTTTAACTTCTCAGATGAATCAACATTCGAGCAGTTTCCTTTAGGACAAGGGTTTTCAAACTTTTTGAAGCAACGGAACTCTTATATTTCAAAAAAAATTCCCGGAACTCTAACCAAGAGTTACATCCCTTCGATGATGTAAAAGGGAAATGGTAATAAAACAAAATTTACACCCACTGTAATTTTTATTTACGTAGTTTATGAACTTTATGGTATACAGTTATTTGAAATTCACAAAAATAATTCACAGTTTAAAAATCAATAAAGAAAATAAAAGGTTAGCTATTTTTATTCCCCCTTTTTATTGTTAAATTCCCCTAGTTATTGTAAAATTCCCCAATTAGGAAAATTTTACAAGAAATAGGGAATTTTAATATTTTACCAAAAATGAAATGGTCAATGGCTTCGACGTGATTGCTTTTCCTCGCGTTGGAGTTCAATATGTGGAGCAATTGTTATTAATTGCAAGCGCAGATCATCTTTTACATTCAGCCTATTTCTATATTTGATTTTTGCTGCCGTATATAGAGAGAAGGATCTCTCACGGAGATATGTCGTTGCAAAAGGGCCAAGATATTTCAAAGCACGATTGACAATTTCAAGATATTCTTTGGAAAGCTGAATCCAGAAATTCATAATTTGCACTCGATGAAACTTTGTTTTTAATGTGAAATCAGTTGAAATATCAATAAGTCGCTCCTTCTATTTTAATGGTAATTCAGATACATTTCCAGATGCAACAAAAGGATTTTGAACCCAATCTGATGTTTCTGTTGGAGGCGGGAAATATTTTGTAACTGTTGTACGAGAGTCAGACTAGTTTTGAATTACCGAGTTTTTGACACTTTCATCGATGAAAACATTATTTGTCAATATGAAATCGTTGAGGCTCTACCCACTTCACAAAGCGTCCCTTTCAACATCAACAGTCACTCCATGCTTCGCGTGAGACGGCTATGGTGCAAATGACTTCTGATCTTTCCCCTACCTCTGACAATGGCAAACAAAACCTTATGGTTTTCAATACTTCAAAAACCCAGTCATTTCAAGTCTATTCGTCACAATCTTCCATTTGATTTTCCTCTTATCTTCAACAATACACAACTCAATCCTTCTTCTCTTAACATTTTTGGTGTTTCTTTTCCTCGTTATCTTTCCTGGAAGATCACATATATTCTCTTTCTGAAACAGCTTCTAAGACTTTTTTGATGTAGGAAAAAGGGACCAAGGCCTAATCCTCGCAAAAACGAAGAAGAGAGACAAAATCAAGGTCCAAAGTTTTTGAGATGCCTGGAAAGATGCGTTTGAAAGATTGGAGGTCATAAACAGGGGGGAAGATGGATTGATGAAGCTTGTCCCACAGTTGGCCGATTGAGTAGCTGGAAAATTAAGAATATCGACTAACCCTTTTGTTAGGGAGTTGGGCAGAGAAGGAATGAGAATGTGTCGAATGTGAATGTGGTTAAGTATGCTGTACCGGGTCCGCAGTTTCTTCACCCACACTCAGTTGTTGTCTCTGTACAGGGGTCTTGTCCGCCAGTGTATAGAGTATGTTTCTCATGTGTGGGGTGGCTCAACATACACATCTCAACTTGACCTGGCATAAAGGACACTGGTCTTCTGAACTCTCTAACTGCATTCCTCCTCATTTAAGTAGAGCTTGCAGTACGAGGCTTTCAACACGTTCTCATCCCTTTTCTGTCCAACTCTCTAACGCAAGGGTTAATCGGTATTCTCAATCTTTCATCTACTCAACCGGTCAACTCTGGAACAATCTTCCTCAATCCATCTTTCCTCATATCCATGACCCCCCTCCAATCTTTCAAACGCAGAATGTCCAGGCATCTCGAAAACACTGAACCTTGATTTCTGCTCTCTTCTCCTTCTGTAGGAGTATTTTACAGGACGATCGCCCTTGGCCTTCCTTTCTGCGAAATAAAAAAATGATTAACTAAAAAAAAAAATAAAAAATAAGAATACATAAAAAATTAAATAAAATAATAATAATTAATAAAGACAAAAATCTTTAAATAACAGCATTACTTTTTTTTTCTCCATCACAAGAAAAAAATACGAGCGTTGTATATTTTCTGGTACCTATACATAAATAAGTTCACGCAAAATTAATAAAACCAATAGCATTATCAGACCCTATATAAATAATTTGAGGAACAAATGTTTATGTTTTAGCTCTAAAAAAGCACTATCTGGCATTACGAGATATCCGGTAACTGTGTCCCGTAGGATATCCTGCATTCGGCTATCGGGCACATCCCTATTTAAAACAAACTACTTTACAACGAAACGCTATAATAATTTCAGAACTTTTGAAATACTAGTTCAGGATTATCAGAAAGTCTCCTTGAAGCAGGCACTCACGGGACAGATCCGACCCTCGGACGACCATTTTCTGACTCCCCACTTTCTCGCACTTTTTCATTTTAATTTAAAAAAACTGCTTTTCAGGGTTAAAAAATGGACAATTTTTCTATACTCCAGTTTTATTGAATTAATTTTAGAAAATCACTCGATAGTTAGACAGTGACTATGTTGCAGCTTATTGAAACAAGTTAAGTATTTCAACACTTCTACCAGCACATCTCGTTCCAGAGTATCATCTTCAACGCCTGAAAATATTGGGCCGGTTTAGAAACTATGTATAGTATTTACCATGAAAAAGGTAGGCCTCGAGCTTGCCAATTTGACTACAGTGAAAAGAATTAGGTGTCCTCACGATAATCACTTGTCCAGGTCCACGTCAAGCCTGAATATGGCCCTGCGTCTATCTAAGCTATTTTTTTAATAAATAAATCGTGTACCTCTTAATAAATTACATAAAGAACAAGAAACAAAAAGAGCGCGGTGAACACGAGTGCCACGCAATGGCCCTGGCCCGCCGCCACTCGCTCAACCAAAGATAAAATCCTTTTTTGAATTTAGTTGCCAAACACTCCTTTATAGTAGTAGAATGCGTGTTATCGTTTAACAGAACATAAAAGTTTCTTTAAAAAATCTAATTATGGGAGGGAAATAAATGAAAGTAAAAACGCGGTGAATGATAATTCATTCGGGAAATAAAATTCTAAACATTTACCCTCTCTCCCTCAAACAAAATATAAAACTGTGCTGAAAATCCTGAGTGTAATATTTAAGGAATGGAAAATTATTTATTTCACGATAAAAAGACGAAGGGGAAGTGAGGGCAAGTCAAGAAAGTCAAGATAACGGTCAAGTTAATTGAAAAGAAACCTATGCAGATAATGAGACAGGACGAAAAGGAAAAACACACAAAATAAAAATAGTAAAAAACTTAACAGATATATACATACTCACTTTATGTGAGTTTGAACGACGGTTTAGGGTCGACCTGTGGTCATATATATATATATATATATATATATATATATATATATATATATATATATATATATATATATAATGTTATAATGTTTCAGACAAACAAAGACCCTAGGATCCACTCATGGCTGGTCTACCTAACTGTGTTCTTAATTGTGTTTGTGCATGTCCTCCGTGGTGGCGGAGGGGACCTACAATTTTACGTGGGTTCCGAACCACAAAGCCTTAATTGTACTACCTTAAACTATACCCAATCTATCAACATATGCGTCTAATCGATTTTAAACATGTTTATAGACGTGCTACTAATTACTTCTACTGGCAAACTATTCCAGCTATTTACTATTCTATGCGTAAAAAAGTTTTTGGCAACTGCTGTCTCGAACCTTTTACTTGTCAACTTACACCCGTTATTTCTAGTCCTATTATATTGAGATATTTCGAAAAAGCTATCTCTATCTACGTTATCTACGTTTCGATTTTGTCTATATCTTTGCGCATATGCGGATTCCAAAATTGGATCGCGTACTCCAAATGGGGTCTAACTAATGATTTATAAAGAGGAACCATAATATCGTGCGATTTGTACTCAAAATTCCGAGTTATAAAACCTAACACTTTGTTCGCTTTATTGACCGCTGCTGTACTTTGTTTCTCTACTTTTAAATCGCCAGTGACTATAACTCCTAAATCTTTTTCCTGCTCTACGCTTGCTAACTCCTTCCCTGACATACTATACGCAAAATTACCGTTACGCGAACCTATATTTAAAATTTTGCACTTATCGATGTTAAATCTCATTTGCCATGTGACTGACCAATCAACGATTTTATTCAGATCTTCCTGGATTTTACCTCTATCTTCGTCATTAATCGCCCTACCACCCAACTTCGTGTCATCCGCAAACTTTGAAACTGCACTGACTAGGCCGACATCTAAATCGTTAATATATATAAGAAAAAGCAAGGGGCCCAATACAGAACCCTGAGGAACGCCGCTCGCTACATTAGCCCAACACGACTCCGTTCCATCAACGACCACCTTCTGTTTCCTACCTCGCAACCACTCTTCTATCCAATTTATTACTACACCCCTGATTCCATGAGCCTTAGTTTTTTCAATGAGTCTTTTGTGCGGTACGGTGTCAAACGCTTTTTGAAAATCTAAATACACTACATCAACCGCCCGATGACTTACTTAACCCCTTATTACTTACTGAACCCCTTATTTACTTATTTAACCCCTTATTACTTACTTAACCCCTTATCTACTTACTTAACCCCTTATTTTCTTCTCTTAACCCCCTACTCTTTCCTTTCTCTCGGGCTAACCTTAGAGTGGATCTTCGGGTCTTTGTTAGCCTTAGCTTCTGTAGATCTGTAGATCTGTAAACTTCAACCACGCTTTGAAAAAATTCTAAAAGATTAGTTAAGCAAGATTTGTTTCGCCTAAAACCGTGCTGCGTATTTCTAACCAAGTTATGCAATTCTAAGTGTTCGACTATACGATCCCTAATTATTGATTCCAGTAGCTTACCTACAACAGACGTTAAACTGATTGGCCTATAATTTCCCTCCGCACCTTTATCGCCTTTCTTAAAGACAGGTGTTACATTTGCTAACTTGAAATTATCTGGTACGCACCCCTCAGAAATAGACGCATTAAAAATCGTTGTTAGCGGCACAACAATGCTTTCTTTTAATTTTTTTACTTGTATGGGATATATGGAATCCGGCCCCGGTGATTTACGCATTTTCATTTTATCAATATAGCGCATTACCTTCCCTTCACTAACGACAATATTATCCAAAATATTACCATTATCAAAAGGTATTATGTCTATGACCGTAGGGATATTCGTTACATCTTCTATAGTAAAGATTGACGTAAAAAATTCGTTTAGCAAGGTAGCCATTTCCTTGTTTTCAGAAACTAGCTCTCCGTTAACATTTTTCAACGGCCCCAAGACACTTTTACTGGATTTCTCTTGTTGACGTATTCCATATTAGCCATTGCGTGTTATTCTACCTGCAACAAAAAGAAAAGGTCCCAAAACAAGACATCACTTTGAACATTTGGTTTAGTTCTAATGTATTACTATTGTAAATTTAATTTAAAATAAATTTTCCTATGAGACCGGACTTATGGGACACCCTGTATATACTGGAAATATCGTCATTCTTTTTCAAAGTACTATAACTAATTCAAGAACTAAGAGAATTTTTAACAAACACTACATGTCAGTAGAGGGTCACAGTGCCAAAAACTAATTTCACCTAATAAATCAGTAATACCGACGATATGGCCATTAATTAGTGCATGGGAATAAACCATGTAACTTTGAAAAAGGTTCTGTTACCACTTTCAGGTTTTGAATCCAGAGTTCTAATACATGGCTTGATTACACTAAAGTTGGGAAGCTGGGAATTTAAAAACACTGATTAGTACTTCGTTTGCGTGATATGGATTTCAAAAAGCAAAGAGAGTGCGGATGAGTCAGAACTTTTACACGCTTCTTTTATGAATTCATCATCATCTTTACATTTCCGAACCAACTCACTGTCTGGGAAATTATACCTTATCATCGTACGCCATGTTTAAAATAAATTCAGGAAGAAAGCCCTTCACTTTCAAAACAGATGAACGCTCGCTCCGGAGCAATGGAAAACAAAATCAACATAACGAAGCAAACATCTCATGCGAAGGAAACCACGCCTAATATTAATCTATCCCGCAAAACACCTTCGAGTATATATATTTATACACACACACACACACACACACACACACACACACACACACACACAGCGACTTTTACTCCACCTTGTGTATAAATAATATATATATATATATATATATATATATATGAAGAATGACGCTTGTGTAAAAGAGCGCCGCGCAAGATGAGGAGAGAGAACTAGCAAATGAAAACGAGGCACCTCCCAGGAAACGAACCCGGGGTCATCCAATTGCCGGTCGGATATGCTAACCACTGCACCAAGGTCCCTGATCAGTCACAACCCTTTAATTAACCTAATTAAATTACACTGCACAACGAAAAAATTTTTTTTGCTGCTGATTTAATTCTAAGACCTGTTTCTGGATAATATAGATGTGCTGATTTCAAAAATCACCTTAGATTTTGTCCATCACATCAGGTTTTCGTGCAATGCAATATGCCTATTTTGGGTGATCCATGAAGGGCGCTTATCAAAATTGATGATTTTTGAGACCTGTTAACAGCTGTTTTGCTGTTAAAATTTTATCTGTGGATAAGAAAACTGATGAAAGATCCGCAGTTCAGTAACTCAACGACCGAAACGGAGGCAAGAGCTTGGAATGCTTTTGTGGCAGTAGTTAAGAACTTCCTAGGAAACAAAAAGTCTGAAAATTATAAAGATCTTGTAAAGGATTTACTTGTAAACTTTCAGCAGTTGGGTTGCAACATGAGCATTAAAGTTCACTATCTCAACAGTCATCTGGATAAATTTCCAGAAAATCTTGGTGATGTTAGTGAAGAGCAAGGTGAAAGGTTCCACCAAGATATCAAAGTGATGGAAGAACGATACCAAGGAAGATGGGATACCCATATGATGGCTGACTACTGCTGGAGCCTGCAAAGAGATTGTCTTGACATCTCTCATTCTAGGAAGTCCTATAAGAGAAAATTTATCAGCACCGAAAAGTAAGAAAACAAGAAAAAGACAATGTTAAGAAAACTGGTCCCGTGCTTGCTTTAATATGGATTAATTTTTTGCTTATTTAAACACTTTTAATCACTTTATGTGTCAATATTACCATTGTATATTAAAGTTCACTCCCTGCACAATTGTTCACTTTACCATGCTGATTCTGAGTATGTAAAAACTTATTTTTTGAAAAGAAAAAAAATTGGGCATAACCCTGCCAAAATGCGATATCTCCAAAATATCCGTATTTGATTGCTCGAAAACCTGACGTGATAGGCAAAAACTAAGGTGATTTTTTAAATCAGCACACCAAAGTTACCTAAAAACAGGTGTTAGAATTAAATCAGCAAAACTGGTGTTGGGCAGTGTTATAGAACCTACTGTGAATAGCAACTGTGTGTATCATATATATATATATATATATATATATATATATATATATATATATACACAGTGGCGACTCGTGTATAAATGTATGGGGGTGCGATTTCATAAAATTGTACGACAACACGGACTCACAATAGCTAGCGCGAATCCAACTGCCGCTCACAAGAGTACTTGTATTAACATATGCGGCTATGTCAGACGTACAATTCTAGTTAATTACAAATAAGTAATACTTTCAATAAAATACATATAAATGGCTTATATCATTATTACTGAAGTAACTATTAGTAAAAATAAAGTTATAAAAAAAATTCGCGATTGTACTTATATTTTCATTACAACAGTAAAATATAATTTATATTTACTTGAGCGAAAAATCTATCGCTCCATTCGGCTGCAATATTATTTTGTATTCAAACAGCGGTACGCTGTTTGAAGCTATGCTATAAGTTTAGAATATTATGTACTGTATGAAGGCTTACTCAAAATGCCTCATGAATCATGATATGCCACATGAATTTTTAAAATATATTTCAAGAATATTTTTTTTAATATCTTAAAATTAATATATTTTTTATCTGTTAAATTAATATTTATCGTTTCAAGCAAGGGTGAGCGACCGCTCCATCCCTCCTATACGCCAGTCGCCACTGTATATATATATATATATATAATATGAAAATTATTTCACGAAGGTAACACGTGAAAAATATTTATGATGAATAAAACCACGAAGGAAAGGAAACACAAAATGGTGCTCAAGCGCTTTCGTCTAATGACATCCTCAGGAACACTGAAGTACATAAAAAGGTTAAGCCTATATATAGGTTACAGAAAGAAAAAAAGAAAAAATAAATAACATACATACACACACACACACATACATATATATATATATACATACATATCTATATACAAATACATACACACATACATACATACATATATATACAATAAACAGAGAAGTAAAAATAATAAAAAATTATAAAAAAATTAAAAATTAAAACCTTAAAAGATTACCAGTGAGGCGTACAGATTTTGTAAGGAAAAATATCGATTTTTAGCACAAGATCAAATGGATTATAAAAATACAAATTTATACTGATTAAAAGTTAATCGAATTTTAGCACAAGATCAAATGGATTATAAAAATACAAATTTATACTGTCCGAGTTTTAACACAATGCTGCCTATGGTCAGGTTTCGATATATATAAAAAAATAATAAAAAAAATAAAATGCAAATTAAAAGTTAATAAAGTAGAAAACAAGTTTACCAAAGATTTAATGTTTTACACTTCTTATCTATATCTGTTTTAAAGGAATTCAACATAACAGGATCGAGTTGAAAAAAACCTTTGCTTATGTTGAAGTTATTTGAAAGTTGGATAATGGCAGACTCAAGAATATTTCTATTACAATGTTGCTTGAATGGAATAAAACTGAAGCATTATTCCAATCAATACAGTGGGCTAACTCTGACAAATGGACAAAAAGGGCACTGGACAACTGTCCTGTTCTAACGGAATATTGATGCTGTTTTATACGTATGTGCAAATCCTTTCCCGTCTGACCTATGTAAAAGGAATCACATTGTTTACAACCAATTTTGTAGATAATGCCTGAATTATTGGTAGGGCTATTTTTTACTATGATATTTTTCACAATATTGTTATATGAAAATACTACATTAATATCCAAAAGTTTAAGTACATTAGCAATGCCTAAAAAGCCCGGGAAAAATGGAAGTACTAAAATATTTTGACAAAGTACGAGTGTTAATATTGACACGATAGAAAGTTCGTTTTGCCTTGTTGAGACAAGATTCCATAAACGCAGATGGATAACACAAATCACTTCCAATACCGTTGATTTTTTCCAATTCGGCATCGATGTATTCCGGACTGGCGATCCTAAGGGCGCGGAGAAACATTGATGAAAATATGGCATTTTATTTTTTTATTATTTTTTTATATATATCGAAACCTGACCATAGGCAGCATTGTGTTAAAACCCGGACAGTATAAATTTGTATTTTTATAATCCATTTGATCTTGTGCTAAAATTCGATTAACTTTTAATCAGTATAAATTTGTATTTTTATAATCCATTTGATCTTGTGCTAAAAATCGATATTTTTCCTTACAAAATTTGTACGCCTCACTGGTAATCTTTTAAGGTTTTAATTTTTAATTTTTTTATAATTTTTTATTATTTTTACTTCTCTGTTTATTGTATATATATGTATGTATGTATGTGTGTATGTATTTGTATATATAGATATGTATGTATATATATATATATGTATGTGTGTGTGTGTGTATGTATGTTATTTATTTTTTCTTTTTTTCTTTCTGTAACCTATATATAGGCTTAACCTTTTTATGTACTTCAGTGTTCCTGAGGATGTCATTAGACGAAAGCGCTTGAGCACCATTTTGTGTTTCCTTTCCTTCGTGGTTTTATTCATCATATATATATATTATGAGGAGGGGATTATAGATACCAATCGACCAAGGAAGTACTCTGCGGGGTACGTTAGCCAGGAGATAGGGAGTGCTGGAACTCCCGTTTCTCCAGTCACTGTCCTCTTTAGCTGATCTTTTCCCGTCTCTTCTACCCCTAACAGCAGTCCAGCATGCTCTCAAACACACATTTCCCTCCCTATTCCTCATTACACATACATACATCTTACACAGTACACGTTTTCAAAATTTAAAAAAAAAGGTATCGTCTTGAAGAAACCTCGGAGTCCACTGGGGAGGAGACCATAACTGTCCCCATTTCTGGCTCCTCCGCTGCCGATACCGGGAACGCAGACTTCATTTTTCATAAACTTCTATACATTCGTGGCCTTTCCTCAAATTTCCAATATGTTGAACACCACCTCTCCTCTTATAAACCTCACCTTCTCTTCCTCACTGAAACTCAGTTGTCTGGGACGACTGACAGCAACCCTTTTTCTGTACCCTCCCTCTCTATATTCATGACTGTGATTAGGTGTGCTGTACCGGGTCCGCAGTTTCTTCACCCTCACTCAGTTGCTGTTTCTGTACATTGTCTCCGTACACAGTCTTGTCCGCCAGTGTATAAAGCACTGTTTCCCAACTTTATTTAGGCTAACGCCACTCTATGTCCATCAGTATTTGCTGGTGCCCCCTCATAGAGATAATAAGGATAAGGGATAAGTGATAAGCGAGTTATTAATAGAAGGTAACAATTTTACAGTTTCCTAGCGCCCCCCTAAGATTTTCAAACGCCCCCTGGGGGAGCGGTGGCGCCCACGTTGGGAACCACTGGTGTAGAGTATGCTTCTCATGTCTGGGGTTGTTCAACATACACAGCTCTACTTGACAGGGTGGAATCAAGGCTTTTCGTTTCATCAATTCTTCGCCTCTTACTGATTGTCTTCAATCCCTCTCTCTTCACCACAATGTTGCTACACTCCCCTTTTGCTATAACGGACACTGCTGTTCTGAACTCTCTAACTGCATTCCTCCTCCTTTAAAGAGAGCGTGCAGTACCAGACTTTCACACATTCTCATTCCTTTTCAGTCTACTCTCTAACGCAAGGGTTAATCGGTATTCTCAATCTTTCATCTACGCAACCGATCAACTGTAAAAAAACCTTCCTGAATCTCTCTCTCTCTCTCTCTCTCTCTCTCTCTCTCTCCTCTCTCTCTCTCTCTCTCTCTATGACCTTCAACCTTTCAAAGATATCCAGGCATCTCGAAAATTTTGGATCTTGATTTTGGCTCTCTTCTTCTTTTAGGAGGGAGGGGGCCGTTTTTGAGAGTATTCGCCTTTCGCCCTTAGTAATAACTACGGATGGTAAGCTAATTACTGATCTTCAAGTAATAGAACCGTTAAGCAATAGCGATCACAATATGGTAGAGTTTGTCCTCTCAGTAAGTCACTCGAAACTAGCTAACTCGACTAAAATTCCTAACTTCCAGCACTCAAACTTTTGTAAATTTCGAAATAAATTGTCACACGTCAATTGGGAAAACGTAACGGGGAACTCTAACGCAAAACTAATGTGGGAATCGTTTGAAACAGTATTTAGGACTATAAATGAAGAATGTGTACCGTACAAAATTAAGCGTGCGAAAGTAAATAGCAAGCCCTTATGGTTTACTTCTAGAGTAGGAGACATTATAAAGAGTAGAGATAGGGCTTATAGGCTACATAAGTGCGATAAAGACAATTTGTGGTTACAAAACAACTACATATCTCTAAGGCGTGAAGCGAAAAGTGTGATAAAAAAGTTCAAGTGCGAATTTGAAATCTCCATAGCTCGTGACGGTAAAGAAAACCCCAAGCGATTCTTTCAATACGTCAACAATAGAAATCCAGTAAAAAGTGTCTTGGGGCCGTTGAAAAATGTTAACGGAGCTCTAGTTTCTGAAAACAAGGAAATGGCTACCTTGCTAAACGAATTCTTTACGTCAGTTTTTACTATAGAAGATGTAACGAATATCCCTACGGTCATAGACATAATACCCTTTGATAATGGTAATATTTTGGATAATATTGTGGTTAGTGAAGGGGAGGTAATGCGTTATATTGATAAAATGAAAATGCGTAAATCACCGGGATCGGATTCCATATATCTCATACAACTAAAAGAATTAAAAGATAGCATTGTTGTGCCGCTAACAACGATTTTTAATGCGTCTATTTCTGAGGGGTGCGTACCATATAATTTCAAGTTAGCAAACGTAACACCTATCTTTAAGAAAGGCGATAAAGGTCCGGCGGGAAATTATAGGCCAATCAGTTTAACGTCTGTTGTAGGTAAGCTACTGGAATCAATAATTAGGGATCGTATAGTCGAACACTTAGAATTGCACAACTTAATTAGAAATACGCAGCACGGTTTTAGGCGAAACGAATCTTGCTTAACTAATCTTTTAGAATTTTTTCAAAGCGTGGTTGACGTTTACGATAGTCATCGGGCGGTTGATGTTGATATAGTGTATTTAGATTTTCGAAAAGCGTTTGACACCGTACCGCACAAAAGACTCATTGAGAAAACTAAGGCTCATGGAATCAGGGGTGTAGTAATAAATTGGATAGAAGAGTGGTTGCGAGGTAGGAAACAGAAGGTGGTCGTTGATGGAGCGGAGTCGTGTTGGGCTAATGTAGCGAGTGGCGTTCCTCAGGGTTCTGTATTGGGTCCCTTGCTTTTTCTTATATATATTAACGATTTAGATGTCGGCCTAGTCAGTACAGTTTCAAAGTTTGCGGATGACACGAAGTTGGGTGGTAGGGCGATTAATGACGAAGATAGAGGTAAAATTCAGGAAGATCTGAATAAAATCGTTGATTCGTCAGTCACATGGCAAATGAGATTTAACGTCGATAAGTGCAAAATTTTGCATATAGGTTCGCGTAACGGTACTTTTGCGTATAGTATGTCAGGGAAGGAGTTAACAAGCGTAGAGCAGGAAAAAGATTTAGGAATTATAGTCACTGATGATTTAAAAGTAGCGAAACAAAGTACAGCAGTGGTCAATAAAGCGAACAAAGTGTTAGGTTTTATAGCTTGAAATTTTGAGTACAAATCGCGCGATATTATGGTTCCTCTTTATAAATCATTAGTTAGACTCCATTTGGAGTACGCGATCCAGTTTTGGAATCCGCATATGCGCAAAGATATAGACAAAATCGAAAGAGTTCAAGGACGAGCAACTAAGATGATTCCGTCGCTTAAGTCAAAGTCGTAAGAGGATAGGCTTAAAGAGTTAAAATTGACTACACTCGAGACTAGGAGGCTAAGGGGTGATCTAATCCAGGTTTTCAAAATTATGAATGGGTTCGATAACGTAGACAGAGATAGCTTTTTCGAAATATCTCAATATAATAGGACTAGAAATAACGGGTGTAAGTTGACAAGTAGAAGGTTCGAGACAGCAGTTGCCAAAAACTTTTTACGCATAGAATAGTAAATAGCTGGAATAGTTTGCTAGTAGAAGTAATTAGTAGCACGTCTATAAACATGTTTAAAAATCGATTAGACGCATATGTTGATAGATTGGGTATAGTTTAAGGTAGTAAAATTAAGGGTTGGATAAGATAGCTTTTGATTCTCTTTTCATTAAAGATCACAATAACCAGACTAGAGGTCATAGTATGAAATTATTTAAGCCAAGATGTAGAACAAATTTAAGAAAGTTTTACAAGTGTTGTGGGATATAGGGAGGCAGCATCTTGGGTTAGGGGATACTCTCTCTCCTTACACACCCCATTTAAAGAGATTCCTCTGCCGAGCGGTGCCCCCCATAGTACTGTGAGGCATTGAAAAACTCATGATCTTCACTTGCTCCACAAACACCTTTAAATGGGAGACCCATAATGGGTGCACACACATTTCTACATTACTGTACAGTCTTTACAGCCACACCTACACTTTTCCTCCTAAGTATATATATTGTAATGTATATGGTTGTAAATTGTGACTTGGTCCACAATTGATATGGACCGTGACTTATTTTTGGTTGGCAAGGTACTGTTATTGATGGATACCGTAATGAAATTGACTGGATTCTTTGGATCTGATATATTTGCATGTCGGTTATAAATAGATATAGAGTGTAACATATTTGTGGATAGTAGTCTATTATCCGGCAGAGCTGGGCACTTGCGTTTTTTTGCCCGTTTTTTTGCGGTACTGCGGTACTGCGGTACTACCGTGTTGGTCGGTACCGCGGAAAGTACCGCGGGAAATTTGAATGCGGTAGCGGTACTGCTGTACTTTCAGCGATCCTTTGCGGTACTGCGTTATGCGGTACCGGTTTGGTAGTGCGGTAGTAGTACCGCAGTACCGCAGTACCGCAAAAAAACGGGCAAAAAAACGCAAGTGCCCAGCTCTGCTATTATGACTTGATCCTCTGGATCCAGAGATTCTATCTTTAGTTTTAAATTGATAATTATTTAGTTTTTTAAAAATTGGTTGTTGCCAATGTACAGGCAGTTTTTATATAGTGGAGCCACCTCGATGGGCCGAAGTGGCCCGTAGTGTGCCCGCTATAAAAATTTCATATGTTCTTATGTTCTTTGTGGTTCGGAACCCACGTAAAATTGTAGGTCCCCTCCGCCACCACGGAGGACATGCACAATACACAATTACGAACACAGTTAGGCAGACCAGCCATGAGTGGATCCTAGGGTCTTTGTTGGTCTGAAACATTATAACATTATAACATTATAAAAAAATAAAACATGAATATCATGTATGAGTCGGCAAGAGTTTTCATAATGATATACCGCCCCCACCGGGGTTCGAACCCTCCACTTCTTGAACAAATGGTGAGGGCGGTAGCCACTACATTCCGACGGGATAAAAATTAACCCAAGCTCAAGACAACAACTCTCTGCTACATCAGGCCAGGTCTAGAAGTGTGGCCACGATTTTGACAAGGTAAAAAAAGAAAAATAGGAAGTTCAATTAGACATTTTAATAATTCCAAATAAATATAATGTGTTTAACTTAAACAATTGTAGTTTAAAAGACAAATACCCAATTTTCCTTCATCAGCTAAATATTTGTTTGTTGCAGCAAATTATTAACAATAAACTAAAAACTAAATCGGGTGTCTTAAAAAAAAAAAATTGTTGACACATTTATTTTCGTTTCAATCAACAAAACATTTTTCTCCCTGTATATAGTTTCTGTCAGTCTGTTTATCACGTATTTCAAATGGACGAAACCAGTGAACAAACGATTGGTGAAACAGTTCTACAAATTGGTAAAAAATTCCACCAATCTACAGAAAACTCAAGAGGAAAATTTGCTTCAGAAAGCATCGATGTCCCTTTTGTGGGTAAATGCAGTAAGAGTTTGCCACCAGGTCTTGTCACAGAGTATTGGGTGATGTCATTAAGAAGACGTTTGGGAGTTGCCATCTCCCTCCGAAAATCTACAAAGAAAGGTAACAAGGACGCTGGTCGGAGTAAAGTGTGGCGTGATGACGTTTCCTTTTGCTTGTTTAAATGTGGTAAGATAGTAGGAGGGGCTGGTCGGATTCGGTTTCAGAGCACTGCTTGTTTTTAGATAATCGTGTTTAACTATCAATAGGAATGCTCAACGGTCAAAAGCTCCTAGTAGCTATATTCAGTTTTTAAAGGGAAGCCACTCTCTCTCTCTCTCTCTCTCTCTCTCTCTCTCTCTCTCTCTCTCTCTCCTCTCTCTCAAGTTTGTGGAGGAATGAGAGGGCCAGTTAGATAGAATAGAGGTAGATATGATCTCTTTTCTCTCTTTTCGCAGGTAAATGTTTTACAGTACTGGAAATCCTTTTATTTAGTGTGGATAAGAAAAATTTAAACATTCATTGATGTATTGTACGAGTATGATTTTATAATGGAATGCGCAGCGGCTGAAACTGTTTCTGCTTTTTCCTTTTAGATGCTGCAACGGTTTGTGTAGTTAGGTGATTAATCAGTATATAGTTTCTTGCTTCACCATAAACAAAATTGATACAAATACACCCACCCACACACACCCACACACACACACAAAGAGAAAGAGAACATAAATGTATTGTTAATAAACGAACCCGTTGATCTTTTGTTGGTTTGCATCTTGGGAGTTATCACTGAATCCTGACCTCATGCGAGAGATTGCGATATATAATTCATTTATAAACCTTGCGTTGGAGCACGAACGGTTCATCATTGATGAAATGGTGTTTCAACAACTCTTTTTTTTTTTTACCCAAATTAATAATGAAAAAATAAAAAACAACGCATGGTTTACATTAGTTTTCGTAGTTTATCATTTTGCCCTACCATTTAACCAATTCTATCCTTTAACGAGTGACTGGATGTACGAGGTAAGTGTATACACAATGTGGATATACTGTACAGAATTTGTTCTCAGTATTCTTTCCTGATTTTCCTATACATCTTTGTTCAACAATTTTTCCTACCATTCTGAATGGATAGTGTACACGTATGTACATTAAGTGTAAGCAAAGTATGCGAACCTTTATTATTATCTTTTACTTTCTTAAATACTTCATTCTTCTCATCTGAACTTATTTCTTTTCTTAGCTAACATACAATGGATCTTCGGGTCTCTCTCTCTCTCTCTCTCTTTCCTAATACACACACATATACGAGGTCTGTTCAAAAGTTCCCGAACTGGTTATGCTGCGCGCGCATCACATGACGCGCATGCGCGTCATGTGATGCATGTTGGAGTGTGACTCATTCTGTGTCCAAAGATGGTTACCGCTTGTTGATATCGTATTTTTTCTCTCGATATTTAGTGTTTTGTGAAGTCATTTTGTGTGTTTCGTCGCATTGTGTGCATTTTAATAATGGCGACAGTCGCGCACTTCCATTGCGATGACTGCTGTTTTGTTTCAACGTCATACCCTTACACCCACGTCTCGTCACCCGTAATGCTGTTTTTGAGGAAATTTCCATCAAGATTGGCACGCTGAAGGAGGTCTTGAGACACAACAACACGTTGCTTTTTCTGCTTGGCAGTCAAGAGTCATGGTACAAATTTGGCTGACACACGACGCATCCCCAAATTCTCTCTGAGTATCGTGTGGCATGATCCTATCGAAATGTCCATTTCGTCTGCGACTTCCCTGACTGTCAGTCTACGGTTCCCTCGAATCATTTCGCGAACACAAGCACCAGTGTCATCAGTTCTTGAAGTGGAAGGTCGTTCCACCCATGCATCGTCCTCTGTCGACGTTCGACCTTCCTTAAAGCGCTTGTGCCAGTCAAAAGTGGTTGTCCGACTTAAGGCGTCATTGCCAAATGCTGTGTTCAGCATGGCATGGGTTTCAGAAGCAGTCTTGCCAGCTTAACGCAAATTTTAAGCACACACGTTGTTCTTCAACAGTAGCCATTATTCAAACGCACGCATAACCAGTTCGGGAACTTTTGAACACACCTTGTATATATATATATATATATACACACCACACACACCGCTATATAATATATATATATATATATATATATATATATACTCCTCCGTAAACTACTCCCTTTTCAGTTGATTATGACACTTTCAAGGGAGTAGGTGAGAATGTTTGAGAAAAACAGTAAATTTTAATTTAATAATAAACTCCAGTTAGGTTTTGAATTGGCCATATTTCCTTTCAGTTCTCCAACTTTTGTGTGGAAGGTTTTAAAACAAAATTTTAGCCTCAGCGGCTACGTTAATAATGCTTGGTTGGTTGTACCGTTACAAAGCCAGCATAAATACGTGATAAATTTCTTTAAAGACCGGATTAACAGAAGATATGGTTTTCCTTAGTATTTTATTTTATGACCTTAAATCGTATTAGGGTTCACACGCGTTATACAAACTGCCATCCTCTTTCGCTTATTTTCAAGCGCACACATACACACCCATACGCACCCATACAAACACACACACACACACCCATACGCACCCACACAAACACACACACACACACACACACAATATATATATATATATATATATATATACACAGTATATATCTATTATATATTTTCGCCTGTCTGTTTGTTTGTTTGTCCTTTATGCAAGCGCAAACCGTTTGACCAGAGCTACCAATTTGGCACGGGAACCTCTTATGGGATGAAGAATGTTAATAAATTAAATAATTAAAATTACTGGGCTCGAAGGCCCCAGCACCGCGATTAAACTACAGAAAAGAACGCAGCCGTGAAAATTTTGAGCTTCACATTGTGTCAAGATTTCTAAATCTTAACATTTTCATGACTAATTATTTGGTCAATAAAACTATAGAAAAGAACCCAGTCATGAAAATCTTGAGCTTCACATATAATTATTTTTTAGGACTTTAAACCGTTTGACCTAGAGCTACCAAATTTGGCACGGGAACCTCTTATGGGATGAAGAATGTCAACACAGAGTCGGCCAGCCTGTCTGTTTGTCTGTTTGTGCGAATAGTTACAGGAAGTGTGTAATGGTTGTTACAGGAAGTTAATGTGGCAATGTTTTTTTGCAGTTTTTGAAAATCCCAACAACTTTGCCATGCTACCAAAGAAACGGGCAAGTTTGGGCAGATCCACATCAGCAGCCAGGAAAAATAAAGAAGCCCGAAAGCAGGAAAGCTCACAAGAAAGACAATCACGCCTTGAAGTTGACCGTGAACGACATGCAACAGCCAGAGCAAGAGAAAACCTCCAAGAAAGACAATCACATCTTGAAGCTGTCCGAGAAAGTGTGGCAGCTATCAGAGCAAGAGAAAACCTCCAAGAAAGACAATCACGTCTTGAAGCTGTCCGAGAAATTGTAGCAGCTACTAGAGCAAGAGAAACACTGCAAAAAAGACAATCACGTCTTGAAGCTTCCGAGAAAGTGTAGCAGCTACCAGAGCAAGAGAAACACCCAAAGAAAGACAATCACGCCTTGAAGCTGACCGTGAACGACATGCAATAGCAATGTGAAATTTATTCCGGGCAAAGCCTGGTACCTCAGCTAGTATATAATATATATATATATATATATATATATATATATATATGTGTGTGTGTGTGTGTGTGCTACAGTCAATCTGTGAAACTAGTAATTTCACGTAATGCCTAAAAATTTCAGGCATTTCGCGTAATCGATTAAGCGATTAACGACTTCGTGAAGGTTATGGGTTGGGTTAGGTTAGTAATTACCTATGTTTAAGGGTCAATCGAATTACGCGAAATGCCTGAAATTTTAAGGCATTACGTGAAATGACTGGTTTCACCGACTGACTGTAAAACGTACATCACATAAAGGGCTTCTTCCCCGCGTCGCTTGGGCCATGTCCCGAGCATATATATATATATATATATATATATATAACTTGCCCGATGGGTGTTCAGCACTGACCGACCACCGACGGATGATCGGATCCCCTCTATGTCCCTCTACACGGATTCGCGAAACTTCACCATGGAAACAGAATTCCCAACGCTAATTGAAGACGAAGGAATGAGATACTTCATGAACTCCTCACATACTGCTTAGGTCCTGCGTCATTTCAATGAATCCCTGTCCCAAGGAATCAACCTAAAAGAAGCTACCACTTCCTTTGGAAGGTTGCTCTGGAAAAATACCATCGACATGAATCTACTGTACCTTAGTTACCTATACAACACTGACCCTTTGTTTCTTTATTGGGGCAACAGCTCTTGGATGCCTATTATATCGGAAGTGCCGTCACCCTCGAATTTCTTCCCCTGCCGGCGATCAGAACTGTAACACACATCCCCGTCGATCCTCCAGCAGAGTCCCGTTCTCAGGTCGCCCACTCCTGATAGCCCGCGACAACGAATCCGATTCCTCTCATTATACTCCATCAGGGTAGAAGATTACCCCCTGTAGTAAAACTTCTTCGACGCCCACGAGAAGGCTCAACCCCGGCTACCTCGAGATGTCATATGAACAGCCAGAAGAACATTCCGAGTTTAAACCCTAATTTATTGAACTTTTAGAATCCAGTGAACGTTAGAGCTAATTTAAATCTCTGGAAATTTTGTTTATTGAATAACATAATTTTAAGGTTAATGCTTACTTGAGAGTTCCGTGTAATTTAGAGAAATTAGTGTAATTTAGTGTCAAGTGAAGTGTGTATCAGCGTTTAGTGTAAATTAAAAGCCAACCATTATTAAGCATAATTGCAACTGAAAAAGAAAAACTAATCGTCCCTGGTTTTTCAGAAAACGGAACATTGGAGACAGTTTATTGTGCGACGATGAAATGAACATCGACCACCTACTCGTCGAAGTACGTTGTTACATCTTCCAATTCTTGAGAGAACATGTTTACTAGGGTGGCCCACTTTTCAATTTTTTTTTAAAAGTATAGGTTATCGTAGTTTTTCCCATTATTTGGCACTGTACTAGCACATTGGTACCATTTTTAAAAAAATTGATCAATATTTAGGGGTCTCGCATCGACCTTGAAATTACGAGTTTTTTTTTTAAATGTACTTTTTAACTTTTTACTGAATCAAGATAAATCATTAAGTAGGATGTTTTCTGAATCCTCTGATGAGAGAAGTCGTTTGGTGTGCCTTCCAATGTCATACGACTAACGGTTTAAAAGTTGTGCCTGTGTACAGGTAATACCAATGTGCTAGTATAGTGCCAAATAATGGGAAAAAACCACGATCACCTATACTTTTCAAAAAAAATCAGCAAATAGCAGACAAATAAGGAAGAAAGAACAATAACTTAAACAATCACTTTTGCATTGTAACCACTATCACACGTCACTGGCTGCAACGTTGTCCCTCTGTGCTATGTCATCGTGGCGAGTGATGACTTCTTGAAGTCGCCGAGCTCTTTCCGGTTCTTTTCCACCACTTGCAGAAGATCCTGCAGCTTTGCCTCGTCCTTTGTGACCGTGTTCGCATAGTCTTGTATCAGTTGGACTCCTCTTTCAGCGGTCATTGGTGACCTGGAGATTAGAGATCACATCCTTCAGACGACAAAAGTCCTCGTTCTCGTCCCACTTATCAGTTGGCATGGTGAGCCACGAAGGCCCATACATCTTCAGACCTGCAAATAAGAACCAGGAGGACTCGTCGATCAGGTCGGGGAGTAGCTGAACTGATTGAGGTCTGCTGGTGGATCCGCCGAACGTGTGATAGCAGCCACAATGCTTACTACCTATGTAGAGAATGGAAAGTGGAAAGGAAACTGTCAAGAATACATGTGGGTTACGGGACACTTTAAAACTGACGCTATCGATGAATACTATACACAATACGTACCTGATTATTGGACATGCGGAAACGATCAGCCACTTCCATGACAGCAGGTGCATTAAGGATGCGGCGAGGAAGATTGACAGACACACTTGGCTCTTTCGGCAGGGGGAACGCTAGTTCTGTCTCCGACTCTCCTGACATGCTAGTATCATCATTCTCCATGGCCTCATCTCCGGTTTCGTATGCACACTTTGAGGTTTGCGGCTCCTGGCGAGGACGTTTTCTTCCTTCCTGTAGCTTTCTTTTTACAGCGAAAACTTTATAGTTCCCGCTCATCGTTGCCACCCGAGGACCACGTTGATCGAGGTAGAAGTCAATGTTCTTTCTTGTCCTTGTCGGACAGCAGTCGATTCTTCTTTATATCTTCGACAGCGTCAGATGCTCCGATATCCCACAGCTTGTCCACACTGTCCGAAAACTTCTGCCGTTTTCCTCCGGCGTCAGTTTCTCGTTTTCTGCTCTTTTGGAGTAAGTGCCACTCTTTCCACAATGCCTCTAGCTTCCGTTCGCAGTTGAGCTTTGTGATTGTTTTAATGCGGGCCATGTTCCAAAACTTTAAGACGTTCTTTACGGTTTCTTTGAATGTCTTTCCTGTTAGCAGTGTACTGGATAACACTGAAGAAGTATTGCAAAACCTGCCGTGTTGTTGGCAATTTGCTACCACTGATGGAGGACGACGGTTGGCCAACTAAAAAAATTTCCGAGGCCGATCTTAAAGAAGGTAGCGATGTTATTTTCGCCTTTCCTTTTGATGACTCTCTATTTGTAGCTTCAAGAGTTCTTCCAGTTATGGTTGCCATCGATTTGTCCATGACAAAGGATGAGGAACTCAGACAGAATTTCAAAATGTTATGATCTGCAAAAAAAGAAATAGGTTAGGTACCTGGCACAGGCATAGTGCATTTTCTAATTACGTATATACATTATACATTCCGCCCGGGTATGGTGACTCATTTTTTTGAAAAGTATAGGTGATCGTGGTTTTTCCCATTATTTGGAACTATACTAGCACATTGGTATTACCTGTATACAGGCACAACCTTTAAACCGTTAGTCGTATGACATTGGCAGGCACACCAAACGACTTCTCTCATTAAGAGGATTCAGAAAACATCCCTACTTAATGATTTATCTTGATTCAGTAAAAAGTTAAAAAGTACGCATTTTTAAAAAAAATAGTTATTTCAAGGTCGATGCGAGACCCCTAAATATTGATCAATTTTTGTAAAAATGGTACCAATGTGCTAGTATAGTGCCAAATGATGGGAAAAACCACGATCACCTATACTTTTCAAAAAAAACTGAAAAGTGGGCCACCCTAAAATGTTTACGTTTTGAGGTTCGTTTCGAAGAAATGGCGAGACCTCGCATATAACGAATTGTCCCATAAAGACCTCCTCTTTAAAGAAATCACTACTCCGAATATGATATTCATTTTAGATAATTACACCCTTAAACCTAGGTATACGTAGTTTGGGTGTTTCCAGTTACCTCCAACCTCGTCTCTTCACCATGCGGGAATTAGAATACCTTCAAATTGTAAGGCAAATAAAAATTCTGAATTTGGATAATATCAATTTTACTATCACCACAGCGGAAAGTTACGTCCGATTCCTTCGGGCTTTTCCCTTCTTACACACTTTACGATTCTCCAACCTCACAGTATCCTCCGATTTCTAACGAGTTTGTTACAAATGAGAAATTTGCAGTCATAAAATTAAGAAATATAAATTTCATTGGGTTTGACAAAACAAAGAAATTACTCTCCCTTATAACATGTCATGCGAGCTTAGTTCGATATACTCGTAGTTTAATAGACATCCCTCTACGCCCCGAATCTGAACTACATAAAGAGGAAATTGATAAAGAGAAAAATTATCCTAGTCAACGTACAAGGCCTGAAACCAAACCATTCCTGGATAAAGTCACATACCTGAAAGAACTCATGCAAGAAACAAGAGCAGACTTTACATGCGCGAAGGAAACTCATCGGAAGGACTGCCAGGCGAAATGTGAAAACTGGAAGTTTTGTAGAGACAAAAAAGAAATACAAATTGACAACTATAACATACTTCGAGCCGACAAAACAGTAAGACGAAAAAAAGGATGTGCTATTTATACCAGTGATGTAGTCGAGAACACCATGGCCGAGACCGAGACCGAGACCGAGGCCAAGACCTGAGCACCCAAGACCGAGGGCGAGACCTAAGCACCCAAGACCGAGGCTGAGACCAGAAAAAAAGGTCTCGAGTCCTGCATCAGATTTATACACATGAAAAAAATATGGCAGAAATGATAGTAAGTAATTCAAAAAATTACGTCGAATTAGTAGCAGCAGAAGTTGAAAAATTAAACATGATACTAATATCTCTCTCTCTTCGCCGCAATGGTGCCTCACGCTCCTTTTACTACCGCTATTATAACAGACACTGCTCTTCTGAACTATTTAACTGTATACCTTCTCCTAACTGTATACCTCCTAACTGTATACCTATCTCTCTAACGCAAAGGTTAATCGGTATTGTCAATCTTTCATCTACTCAACCGGTCAATTCTGGAACAACCTTCTTCAGTCCATCTTCCCCCTGTCTATGACCTCCAGTCTTTCAAACGCAGAGCATCTAGGGATCTCGAAAGCTTTGGATCTTGATTTTGGCTCTTTTCATCTTCTATGGGGCGGGGGAGTTTTTGCGGGCATTCTCCCTTGGCCCCTCCTTCCTGCATAAAAAATGCAAGGTCTAATTAAGAACCATACAGAGAAAGAAGAATACGACGCTATAGAAACGATAATGGTTAACTAAAAATATTTCGATAATTTTGCAAAAAGGAAAACGAAAAATCGCACGACACTGACCTTTGAAGAATTAAAACAATGCATTAACCGATCAACGATGATCTAAATGAAGTATCTAAAATATTAATGGCTCATTATGAATCAGTTTTCAGTATCACCAAAACTGATAAAATAATGTGATAGAAATGCGTTCTTTGAAAAAAGACAGTCCGGTAGCACAGACCCTGATTTTACTGGAACCCTACATTGTTTGTTATAAAGCAAATTTTTACATATTTTGAAAGCTTATACCACCCCATTCAAGAATCCATCGGGTGGACACCTGATCCCCGCTTGGCTTTTTCAATATGGCCGCCACTTTCCAAGATGGCCGGCGAAACTGAAAAATCCCATATCCTGGTCAATACTTGATGTATTTTGATGATCTTGGTGTCATTTCTAGGGGTTTTTAGGATGATAAGTCGATCTGGAGGGGTTGCAGATACTTTGGGAGTCGTTTTGACCCACATTCGTCAATACTCAAGGTCATTGGAGGTCAAACGCCCCCCGAAATAAGGAATATCCCATATCCGGGGCAGTCTTGGAGATATTTTGGTGATCTTACTGTCGTTTTTATGGTTTTGGGCGAGACTGAGTAGTTCTATAGGGTTTAAAATTAAATCAGGGATTATTTTCCCCATGGTAAGGTGAATTCCAATATGTCTAATTATTATTCTTTTTTCAACCGACCAGTTCCTGGAGAGTACCTGGATGCGTCGTGGGAAGGGCCCTAGTGGTGTCATTGGTAACACCCAAAATCCACAAGTGATGGCCACGTGGGTATACAGCCTCAATGCTCGTGTGAGTCTGACTGCTGACCTCCTAGATATGAGTGGGCACCTAGAAACATTCCATCTGTACCACAAAGAGGAGGCAGGAGGTCGCATCAAACATGATGGAGAAGATCGCCAATCACTTCATGATTCCCTTTTCTAAGTGCATGGACCCAATGGATCCAGAGTCACATCCAGGAGGCAACTTATACAATATTCAGACAGGGCAGCTTGCATCTCCAGATGCCAATGCCGATAGAGCTGTTAGTATTGGAAAGACGCAACTGGCACAGTACGAGTCATCATGGCCACAAGGCTTTTATGGCACCATTTCCAAACATGTCATCACCTTTGCAAGTAAAACGAAACATATCAAGGTGGGTGCCCACTTGGTTATGGACCAAGAAGCGATTTATGCACGCGCCATCGATTTGTTGATGAGCGAACGCGAACTTGACTTGGCCCATGTATTCTTAACAGAGCTTGCGGCATACCCACCAGCACTGTTCCAACCAGATGGCTTAATGAGAACTGCAGCTAAGTCCGCATTGAAGCAGAACTTGGGAGTGGAAACATCCTCTCGAACATGGGGTCGACCAACAGTTGTTATCATGGATGTGTCAGCTGTTTTGTGGACAGTCGACTGGCCTGCTAGCGGCACAGTTGCTACATTTATCCAAACCTTCAAAGTATGGCTACCGAAACATCTTTCTCATGCATCTGTAGTACTAGCTTTTGATCGCTACTATGATTTCTCTCCGAAATCAAGCACTCAGGCAATGAGAAGCAAGAGCAGCAGAGTTCAGAAGCTGGACATCAACACCCCATTGCCTACAAGAGATGCTGTTCTCACGTGCACCGCGAACAAGGAGCAACTAAACAGGCTGCTGTGAGCAAATCCTTGCTAACAGTGAGTATCTCGCAACTGTAACCCAAGACCATGAGCTAGTGCTTGCAGGATGGCAGACATACCGACTTCCATTGTGCGAGGCAGGAGTCGAGCAGCATTGGAGCTCTCATCATCTCATGAAGAGGCTGACGTGATAATAACACAACACGCTATTGCACAAGCTGAGAAAGATTCTGATGCCCGCATCTCCATCATTTGTGATGACACAGACGTGTTTGCCATGCTGACTCACTTCTATGAATTTAAAAAACTAGGCTGTGCCATGATTATGGAGTCTCCAGTGTGTGGCAGAAAATCAGTGGGCATCTGAGCAACTGTAACCCAGCACAAAGACATCATCCCACAAATCCTCAAACTACACGCTTTGAGTGGTTGTGACACAGTTGCAGCAATACATGGCATCGGCAAAGCCACTGCCATTGCCAGCCAAGAAGGGTCGGAAGCTAGACAAGCTGGGGTCCCTTGATGCATGCTTTGACCATATCGAGAAAGAGGCAACAGCGTTCATTGTTGCATGCTATGGGGATAAGAAATCCTCATCTCTTACTGAGTGTCGTCAGCGAGTATGGGCTCAGAAGACAGGGAAATCGGGAACTGCTGCACCCAAACTATGTTCTATACCACCAACAACTGAAGCTTTCCATCAAAATGTGCTCAGAGCCCACTACACTGTGGCGAACTGGCTCGATGCACTAAAGTGTGACCCACCACCACTTGATCCTGCGCATTATGGGTGGGAGAGAGACGAAACAAACAGAGTTCTCATCCCAAAAACAGTTGGTGAAGGAGTGTGCTTAGCACCAGATGAAGTTCTGAAGCTAATCAAATGTGGGTGTGAATCACAATCAGCATGCAGGGGGAGTCGCTGCGGCTGCATGGGATGCGGAATCCCTTGCACAATGTTCTGTGCAGGTGGCAGCGGCTTGGATTGCAACAATCTATTGACCCAAAACGCAAACGAAGAGCAGACTCATGATCCTGACGATCCTGACACAACCATGTCTTTTGATATTTGCCCCCAATAAATGGTTACCTAATGTGAATAACTACATCAAAGTTATCAATGCCAATCCCCCAGCTAGGTGTGAGCTTTGTTTTGCTTACGAGGTCATATCTTGTAGCTTTGCAACCTTCCATAGAATGCATGTGCCCTGCACTTCAGCATAAATTGTGGTTTATATCCGAATATCTATATCCATATAATATGGGTTATGTCATTTAAGCATTATGATCTGGTTTTATCTACAGAAAAAATGTTAAGTGCTCAGCGGTTGGCTAGATTGTAGAAATTGTCACTGAAATAAAGCAAATACAGTGATGTCAAATGTGGCATTATCATATTTCAAGGCCAAACTTTAACCTCAAATGACCTTTACTTGACCCATGGAGTTGCAAAATGATATCCTACTGTTATCGTGTGCCTATAGAACTACTTAGTCTCGCCCAAAACCATAAAAACGCAGTAAGATCACCAAAATATCTCCACGACTGTTCGGGATATGGGATATTCCTTATTTCGGGTGGGCGTATGGCCTCCAATGACCTTGAGTATCGACGAATGTGGGTCAAAACGACACCCAAAGTATCTGCAACCCCTCCAGATCGACTCATCATCCTAAAAACCCTAGAAATTACACCAAGATCATCAAAATCCATTAAGTATTGACCAGGATATGGGATTTTTCAGTTTCGCCGGCCATATTGAAAAAGCCAAGCGGGGTCAGGTGTACACCCGATGGATTCTTGAATGGGGTGGTATAAGCTTTCAAATTATGTCAAGATTTGCTTTATAACAAACAATGCAGGGTTCCCACCCCGTGCAACCGGACTATTAGAAAGGGACAGTATAACGGACTTTGACCTCACAACAGATGATATAGTAATATGCAATGGGGAGGGGGGGGGGGGGTGAGTGCCAGAATGCCATTGCCATCGCCAGTGTGGTTAACTAACCTAATATAACCTAATGTAGGGTAACCTATCCAAACCTAACCTAAATTAATTTTTCACGCTACCACCGCTCTCCCAAAAAGAGAGTGCTCTAACCTAATCTAACCTAGCCTCATTTTTTTTCCGTTTAGTACACAAATACACAAGTACACAAATAATTTTTCAAAGTGTGCATGGAACCTTCCCTTCTCCAACGTCTCGGCTCATGTAGAAGATAATTATCCTTTTCCACTGTCTTGGCTCATTTGTGTAGGAGATAATTATCCTTTTACAGCGTCTCGGCTCATTGTGTGTAAGAGATAAATTTTCTTCAAAGCATGCGATATATATATATATATATATATATATATATATATATATATATATATATATTGATATATACAGAGAGGAAGAGAGAGGAAAAAGCAGAGAAAGAAGGAGGAGGAAGAGAGACAAACTGACAAACAGACAGAGAAAGAGAGAGGGAGAGAGACAAAAAGAAATAGAGAGAAAAGAGAGAGAGTTACAAGGACTTACAAGGATAAGAGGAAGCCTCAAAGACCTTTCGGTCCACTCGGAAAGTTCCTGTTATTAAACTGTTCATTTTTTAACAATTCAAACAGTAGTAGAAAACTGTATAGAAAAGCATAAGACTCTCTACTCACCCTTCGCTTCCTCCCCGCCAGAGGCGGGTACGGAAAAAGGTTGAAAAAGTACCTTGACCCTGGAAAAATAGCCAAGGAAATTTTACAAGAAAGAGGAAAATATATAAGGTAGTTCTCCAATTATGCTATGCACACAGAGATCGTACACTAGACAGCACCGCTGTATAAACTAACCAATAATATACATAATTGTGCCGATCGCACATCAACCACTTGGTATCGTCACAAAAACATCGAACATGTGAAAACAAGAATTAAGAACAGAAATCAGATTTTCCACGCCATGCCCTCACCCTCACCCGTCACGTGCATCCAGCCAACCAAAAGGAAAAACATTGTGTCGCCAGAAATGCAACTTTATTTTTATTTTTTTATTTTATTTTCATTTTTTGTAGTTAATCAGTTTTTTATTATGCCGAAAGGAGGGGCCAAGGTCGAGCGTCCTGAAAAATACTCTCCCACAGGAGAAGAGAGCAGAAGTCTAGTATTTTTTTAATATTTCCTGGAATAAGCACATACATAAACAAACAAACATTATTCAATTTCAGTGTTATATATATATATATATATATATATATATATATATATATATGCATATAACTGCAATGACCACGCAGTATATAAATGAATAGAAACGACATAAGTATTAAGGAACGTCTCTGCACACGAGGAGGAGAGATAACGAATAAATGAAAAATGAGGCGAACCGCCCGGGAATCGAACCCAGGGCCTTCCAATTGCCGGTTGGACGCGCTACCATTATGCTACGGGCCTCGATTAATCACAAATCGAAATTCTCCCACATAGGGCAGAAACCAATGCCCTGAGAGGGCACCCTCGCAAATCGTGAATATGCGCATATAACTGCAATGACCACGCAGTATATAAATGAAGAGAAACGACATAAGTATTAAGGAACATCTCTGCACACGAGGAGGAGAGATAACGAATAAATGAAAAATGAGGCGAACCGCCCGGGAATCGAACCCAGGGCCTTCGAATTGCCGGTTGGACGCAGGTCCGTAGCATAATGGTAGCGCGTCTAACCGGCAATTGGAAGGCCCTGGGTTCGATTCCCGGGCGGTTCGCCTCATTTTTCATTTATTCGTTATCTCTCCTCCTCGTGTGCAGAGACGTTCCTTAATACTTATGTCGTTTCTATTCATTTATATACTGCGTGGTCATTGCAGTTATATGCGCATATTCACGATTTGCGAGGTGCCCTCTCAGGGCATTGGTTTCTGCCCTATGTGGGAGAATTTCGATTTGTGATTAATCGAGGGCCGTAGCATAATGGTAGCGCGTCCAACCGGCAATTGGAAGGCCCTGGGTTCGATTCCCGGGCGGTTCGCCTCATTTTTCATTTATTCGTTATCTCTCCTCCTCGTGTGCAGAGACGTTCCTTAATACTTATGTCGTTTCTATTCATTTATATACTGCGTGGTCATTGCAGTTATATGCGCATATTCACGATTTGCGAGGGTGCCCTCTCAGGGCATTGGTTTCTGCCCTATGTGGAGAATTTCGATTTGTGATTAATCGAGGGCCGTAGCATAATGGTAGCGCGTCCAACCGGCAATTGGAAGGCCCTGGGTTCGATTCCCGTGCGGTTCGCCTCATTTTTCATTTATTCGTTATCTCTCCTCCTCGTGTGCAGAGACGTTCCTTAATACTTATGTCGTTTCTATTCATTTATATACTGCGTGGTCATTGCAGTTATATGCGCATATTCACGATTTGCGAGGGTGCCCTCTCAGGGCATTGGTTTCTGCCCTATGTGGGAGAATTTCGATTTGTGATTAATCGAGGGCCGTAGCATAATGGTAGCGCGTCCAACCGGCAATTGGAAGGCCCTGGGTTCGATTCCCGTGCGGTTCGCCTCATTTTTCATTTATTCGTTATCTCTCCTCCTCGTGTGCAGAGACGTTCCTTAATACTTATGTCGTTTCTATTCATTTATATACTGCGTGGTCATTGCAGTTATATGCGCATATTCACGATTTGCGAGGGTGCCCTCTCAGGGCATTGGTTTCTGTCCTATGTGGGAGAATTTCGATTTGTGATTAATCGAGGACCGTAGCATAATGGTAGCGCGTCCAACCGGCAATTGGAAGGCCCTGGGTTCGATTCCCGGGCGGTTCGCCTCATTTTTCATTTATTCGTTATCTCTCCTCCTCGTGTGCAGAGACGTTCCTTAATACTTATGTCGTTTCTATTCATATATATATATATATATATATATAGATTATAATTTTCCCGTAGGTTTCGATTAATTTAAGCAACTTTTACTAAGTGATTTTCTCTCTCCAAACAGCCGTTTCCGTGTTTTAGGGTGAGACAAACAGATAGACAGACAGCATTAGCCTATTATATGAAAATGAAAATGAAAAGGTTTGTTGGCAGACTATAATCCATATGACAAATATTATTAATACAATGACAGTTAACATACTAAGGACAGAAATATATACAGTTGATTAAAAATAATACAGTAATGTCGAAGTTAAGTGGAGCTACATACAGACGTTTTCGTACCAAGAATTCCATAGCTTAGGCCTTAGAGGATAAACGGCAGGACTCATGGATAGCTTGGATAATCGTGTTGGTTGATTTTTAATTCTTTGCATCAGACTGTATTGAGCACGTCTTGTTACCTCCGGGAAGCTCGGGACATTGCGAGTAGCAAACATTTGCGAAGCTAAGAATCTCGGGGGTAATTTATGTAAGAGTCTAAAAGACCTGTTGTACAGCAAATTTAGGGTTCTGCTTGAACCTTTTTTATAATTCACCCAGAGTTGCTGTCCGTATATATTACTGCAGAAAGTACGAAAGAGAGTGTCTTTAAGTTTCACTTGTACAGAACCAAAAGTTCCTTATAGTCATATTCGCTTTAGCACAAAGGCTTCGAGATTGTTTTCTTTCTCTGAGTCATCACTCAAGAAGCTGGTAATAGTTTGACCCAAATACTTAAACTCTTGTACTTCCTCAATTACTTCACCTTTCATTTTAAACCTAATATCAGCTGGCTGCTTACGGCTTTTAGGATGAAATTGCATAACCTTAGTTTTTGTAACATTAAAAAGAATATCATGTTTCTGCGAATGCACTTCGCAGACTTTTAGTAGCCGATCCAGACCTTTAACAGAGGGACTTATTAAGACCATATCATTGGCATAAAACTAAGTTATTTATCCTTGTGTTATCTATACAACATCCCACTGTTGCCTCATAAAGTGAAGCAATTAATGCGTCAATATACACATTAAACAGCATAGGGGAGAGCAAGGAGCCTTGTCTCACCCCGCAGGAGGAGCCAAAACATTCGGATAGTCCATTGCCCTACCTGACGGTAAAAGAGTGGTGGGAATACCAGAATTTCAGTAAATTTAATATGTACGTGGAAACATTCCTGTCTTCAAGTTTTTTAAATGAAATATTGTGGTTCACTCTATCATATGCCTTACTTATATTTAGGAAACAGCTATAAATAGTTGAATTACTGTCAATGTATTTAGATATTGTTTCTTTAAGTACATAGACACACAGGTCAGTTGGGTAGAACCATCTAAAACCAAACTGATTAGGAGATGTCCATAGGTAATCATTTAATCAGAATAACAAGAGTTTATCTAATAGTTTTGAGAAGCAGGAAGCGACACCAATAGGCTTGTAATTATTGCTGGACAGAAAATATATATATATATATATATATATACTGTATATATATAATGTTATAATGTTTCAGACCAACAAAGACCCTAGGATCCACTCATGGCTGGTCTACCTAACTGTGTTCGTAATTGTGTATTGTGTATGTCCTCCGTGGTGGCGGAGGGGACCTACAATTTTACGTAGGTTCCGAACCACAAGAACATAAGAAATTTATGTAACAACTGCCTGTACATTGGCAACGACCAATTTTTACAAAGCTAAATAATTATCAATTTAAAACTAATTAATTATCGATTTAAAAACAATTAATTATCGATTTAAAACTAAAGATAGAATCTCTGGATCCAGAGGATCAAGTCATAACAGACTACTATCCACAAATATGTTACACTCTATATTGATTTATAACCGACATGCAAATATATCAGATCCAAAGAATCCAGTCAATTTCATTACGGTGTCCATCAATACTAGTACCTTACCAACGAAAAATAAGTCACGGTCCATATCGATTGCGGACCAAGTCAAAATTTACAACCATATACATTACAATATATACTTAGGAGGAAAAGTGTAGTGTGGCTGTGAAGACTGTACAGTAATGTAGAAATGTGTGTGCACCCATTTGGGTCTCCCATTTCAAGGTGTTTGTGGGGCAAGTGAAGATAATGAGTTCTTCAATACCTCACAGTACTATGGGGGGCACCGCTCGGCAGAGGAATCTCTTTAAGTGGGGTGTAAGGACAGATAGTATCCCCTAACCCAAGATGCTGCCTCCCTATATCCCACAACACTTGTGTTGAACTGTGGGATCTATCCCACAAAGCCTTAATTTTACTACCTTAAACTATACCCAATCTATCAACATGCGTCTAATCGATTTTTAAACATGTTTATAGACGTGCTACTAATTACTTCTACCGGCAAACTATTCCAGCTATTTACTATTCTATGAGTAAAAATTTTTGGCAACTGCTGTCTCGAACCTTCTACTTGTCAACTTACACCCGTTATTTCTAGTCCTATTATATTGAGATATTTCGAAAAAGCTATCTCTATCTACGTTATCGAACCCATACATAATTTTGAAAACTTGGATTAGATCACCCCTTAGCCTCCTAGTCTCGAGTGTTGTCAATTTAACTCCTTAAGCCTATCCTCGTACGACTTTGACCTAAGCGACGGAATCATCTTAGTTGCTCGTCTTTGAACTATTTCGATTTTGTCTATATCCTTGCGCATATGTGGAGTCCAAAATTCGACCGCGTACTCCAAATGGGGTCTAACTAATGATTTATAAAGAGGAACTATAATATCGCGCAATTTGTACTCAAAATTTCGAGCTATAAAACCTAACACTTTGTTCGCCTTATTGACCGCTGCTGTACTTTGTTTCGCTACTTTTAAATCACCAGTGACTATAACTCCTAAATCTTTTTCCTGCTCTACGCTTGTTAAATCTTTCCCTGACATACTATACGCAAAATTTCCGTTACGCGAACTTATATGCAAAATTTTGCACTTATCAACGTTAAATCTCATTTGTCATGTGACTGACCAATCAACGATTTTATTCAGATCTTCCTGGATTTTACCTCTATCTTCGTCATTAATCGCCCTACCACCCAGCTTCGTGTCATCCGCAAACTTTGAAACTGTACTGACTAGGCCGACATCTAAATCGTTAATATATATAAGAAAGAGCAAGGGGCCCAATACAGAACCCTGAGGAACGCCACTTGCTACATTAGCCCAACACGACTCCGCTCCATCAACGACCACCCTCTGTTTCCTACCTCGCAACCACTCTTCAAGCCAATTTATTACTACACCCCTGATTCCATGAGCCTTAGTTTTTTCAATGAGTCTTTTGTGCGGCACGGTGTCAAACGCCTTTTGAAAATCCAAATACACTACATCAACCGCCCGATGTCTATCGTAAACGTCAACCACGCTTTGAAAAAATTCTAAAAGATTAGTTAAGCAAGATTTGTTTCGCCTAAAACCGTGCTGCGTATTTCTAACTAGTTTATGCAATTCTAAGTGTTCGACTATACGATCCATAATTATTGATTCCAATAGCTTACCTACAACAGACGTTAAACTGATTGGCCTATAATTTCCCGCCGCACCTTTATCACCTTTCTTAAAGATAGGTGTTACGTTTGCTAACTTGAAATTATCTGGTACGCACCCCTCAGAAATAGACGCATTAAAAGTCTTTGTTAGCGGTACAACAATGCTATCTTTTAATTCTTTTAGTTGTATGGGATATATGGAATCCGGCCCCTGTGATTTACGCGTTTTCATTTTATCAATATAGCGCAATACCTCCCCTTCACTGACCACAATATTATCCAAAATATTACCATTATCAAAAGGTATTATGTCTATGACCGTAGGGATATGCGTTACATCTTCTATAGTAAAAACTGACGTAAAAAAATTCGTTTAACGAGGTAGCCATTTCCTTGTTTTCAGAAACTAGATCTCCGTTTACATTTTTCAAAGGCTCCAAGACACTTTTTACTGGATTTCCATTATTAACGTATTGAAAGAATCGCTTGGGGTTTTCTTTACCGTCACGAACTATGGAGATTTCAAATTCGCGCTTGGACTTTTTTATCACACTTTTCGCTTCACGCCTTAGAGATATGTAGTTGTTTCGTAACCACAAATTGTCTTTATCGCACTTATGTAGCCTAAAGCCCTATCTCTACTCTATATATGTCTCCTACTCTACAGGGTGGGCCGTAAGTTTCCATACATAGGAAAAATAAACATTTTTTTATGGACAACCATTTTTATTTATATAATATGCTCTACATGGTTGCCATTGTTTTGAAAACACATTTCAATACGTGTTCCCCACTGTTGATGAACACGCATTAGCACAGTTGACGTTATGCTTGTAATGGCGTTGGTGATACGTTCCTTTAGATGATTTATGTCTCGTATCTTTTCCTGATACACCATGGCCTTCAAGTGCCCCCAAAGATAGAAATCAAGGGGGTGAGATCTGGGGATCTGGGAGGCCACTCCACAGGACCACGCCGACCAATCCAAGCATCCGGAAACTGCTGATCCAAATACCGACGCACGTGAAGACCATAATGAGGTGGAGCTCCATCTTGCTGGAAGTAAACTGGGAAGTTACCTTCCTCGTTTAGCAGGGATGGGAAAATCTCTTCTTGCAACATGTTAAGATACCTTTCGGCATTAAGATTTCCACTGACAAAAATTGGTCCAATAATTCTGTCACCCCATATCCCGGCCCACACCATCACTTTACCGGCACCTTGCATCTTCGTCGGACTCAGCCAGTTATGGTTAGCATTACTCCAATAACGTATGTTTTGCCGATTAACCTCTCCATTGACGTAAAAATTTGCTTCATCAGTAAACAAGATCTTACGTCAAACGCATATTCTTAGGGTATCTGAAACATAAAAACAAACGTTTAATTTTTCCTATGTATGGAAACTTACGGCCCACCCTGTAGAAGTAAACCACAAGGGCTTGTTGTTTACTTTCGCACGCTTAATTTTGTACGGTACACATTCCTCATTTATAGTCCTAAATACTGTTTCAAACGATTCCCACATTAGTTTTGCGTTGGAGTTCCCCATTACGTTTTCCAATTGACATGTGACAATTTATTCGAAATTTACAAAGTCTGCGTGCTGGAAGTTAGGAATTTTAGTCGAGTTAGTTGGTTTCGAGTGACTTACTGAGAGGACAAACTCTACCATATTGTGATCGCTATTGCTTAACGGTTCTATTACTTGAAGATCAGTAATTAGCCTCTCATCCGTAGTTATTAGTTTACTAAATCTAAAATACTGTCCAACCTCGTAGGTTCCCCAAACTTTTGAATAAGAAAGCTATCGTCGAGAAAATTAACTAAACGATTACGTTCCGCGTCTCCCTGCATTGTATCGTAATTCACGTTGGCGCAATTAAAGTCACCCATAACTAAAGCCTGCTCACTACCGATTATTCTCTTTAGTTCACGATATAACGCTTCGTCCGTATCAGCTGTTTGATTAGGGGCCCTATATATAACCGCAACAAGAAGTTTGAAATCGTTTAATTTAAGTTCTGCTATAGTCGAATCTATCTGTTCTGGAATTGTGTGCTTTACTTCTATAACGTTCGCAATGTTGTCTTTGATATACAACATAACACCACCTCCTCGCCTACCTATTCTCTCTTTAACAAAAAGTCTATAACCTTTAATTTGATACTCCCCTACAAAGTCACGTGTTTCAGTGCTAAGCCACGATTCAAAAACGTATATATATATATATATACACACACACACACATATATATATATATATATATATATATATATATATATTATATATATAGAGAGAGAGAGAGAGAGAGAGAGAGAGAGAGAGAGAGAGAGAGAGATGACGACAGTCTTAAACTCTGAGTGTATTCAGAACTTTGTTCAGCCTATTTTTAAACATGTTTACACTTTGGCTTGAAACAACCTCCAAGGGAAGTTTGTTCCAGATATTAACTATTTTATTGAAGAAGAACTTACCACAGATGGAGGTACTAAATATTTTAAGCGCCAATTTCAAATCATTATTTCTTGTCGAGCATTGAGCATCTTGAAAACTTGAATAAACTGACTGCGCAATCTCCTGGTCTCTAAGGTAAACATATTTAAGCATTCTAATCTTCGGTGGTAGTTTTGCAGTCTCATTAAAGGGATCAATTTTGTGGTGTGTATATATATATATATACCCTTTCGAACCTTTCTATATCCTTCCTAAGCTTCCTAAAGGACGGAGACCAACGCTACACACTGTACTCGCTCCAACTTCATTTTTGAAGTAACTAGGGTAAATGATTCTTAATTAAAATATATTAATATTCAAAGAAAATTATACTTATTTGTAATGGGTGAAGTATCATACAGATTTAATCAGAAATTAAATAGTTTTAAATGATAAGTTATTTACTAAATTAACAATAGCCCTACATCTATTATAAAAATAAAAATAATTTATACCTAGGCTAGGTACAGAAACTAGGCCTAGTATGAAAATCTTGCCCCTTGGACCTATAGGTCCAAGGAGCTAAATATATTTTGTATTTTAGTTTTTATCAGGAAAGGGGAATTGATATGAACTAGCATCGATAAACATGAAATTGATTTTTTTTCAAAACTGAAATCGGAAAAAACTGAAATCGAAAGTGGAACTGAAATAAAATAAAATTAAAACCTGAAAACTGAAATCGAAATCGAAATTTTTGGTTAAGTTTGATAAATTAAAGAGTTTTTTAAAGAAGTTAAGATATTTTTAATTCAAATTTACTGACACCAGACACAACTTTTCAACATCCAGTAAGACTATTTCTGAAGATATATAAATAGAAGGCAACTATCAGCGTTTTCTTTGTGGTTCTATCTTTCTAATATATTCGCCTTCCTCCTCATATACTCGTAGGTGGATAGATATGACAGATAAGAGAAAAAGTCACATCGGGATGAGAAGTGGATTAGCACAAAAGTAAAAAAAATATATCGGAAGACGAAGAATAACAACTGCGCCTTAATGCATAACACAAAGTCAAATCAATAATAAAAGGCTTTATAAGGAATATATAACTCATTGATATGAATATTAAATATTTGAATGTACTGCAACTAAGAAAATGTTGACATAAATCATAAAATGAATGCGAAAAATCTGAAATCGAAATCAAAACTGATATTTTGTTTTAACAAAAGCTTAAATCGAAATTTAACTGATATATAAGCTATATATATATCAGGTTCCCACTCCTAGTTTTTATATTTTATATAGTTATTATTATGATAGTTAATTGTAATTATTTAATTAGACTTATAATAATATGTGACCAGATTCTATAGAAAGACTATATTTTATAACGTTGGGCTGGTCTGGCTGCTGAATAAATTTTCCATGCTGCTGAAACTAAAGTTAACCTAGGCCTACCCCTAGCTCTGTCCTTTCTCAATAGCTCTTTTGTCTCTTAAAACAATAAAACGAAAGAACAGTATGCCTATAACTATATAATAAGTTTGTAATCATTGATAATTAATCAATGCTCAAATGAAAGAAAAATTACTAAAATAGTTAGCATGAATTTTATCAAACATAGGCTACATAGTTTCCTTTTTAGTTTCCGGAACAGTTAATGGTCGAGAGTATGTCCTTGGAGACACGGTTTTGGAAATGACTCGTTAACGGTGTTTCTGTTACCAAACTGTCCGTACCAGAGGCAGTTTCGCAAATTATGGGTAGGTTCCGTTTTCGTTTCCCTAAAAACTGCTAGTGTGAATCGAGTATTAGGTTAAGATAGGTTAGGTTACGCTAGTTTTTTGGAGTGTTGATGTTTTGGTCTCGTCGACGAAGTGGATTTAGGTCCGATTTTTAAAAAAAACATTTCGTCCTATAATCGCCGACAGAGATCTTTAATCAATCGCCACCTTTTCCCTAAAAGACGTTGCCTTATTTTGAATTAATATTCCAAGCTTCCCTGGTAATCTTTTCTCCGTTACACACCTTTAAACTGTTTCATAACGACCTCTCTTTCTATATTGGTTCAGGAGTGTCTTTTAAAATTTTTTCTTTTCTTTTGCTCGGGTTTGATTGAAATCGCGCATGATTTTTACTGTTCCCTTTTTAGGGATTTAATCCCCTTCTGTTTTTCGTTTGGCGGACTGGATATACTTTGAGTTTCTAACCTTTATCATCTCTGAGCAGTATTGTGTGTATATATATATATATATATATATATATATATATATTATAATAGATCTCACCACTTTTATTTCTTGACTCTCTCGTCTCTGTAAACAGGTAGAGGAGCAAAGTCGATCTGCTTAATGTCGATACTTAAAAGTTAGTTTAACTTAGATTTGACTAGGTTAAATTGGATTAGATTAAGTTGCATCATACCCGGTTAGGTTACGCTAGGTGAGGTTAGGCCTGTAGGTTACATTGGTCTGGGTAGGTTAGGTTAGTCATTTTCTCTGAAATGTAATTTGAAATCTGAAATCCATATACTTGCATAAGGTCGAACGTCATTAGGAAATGCGATTTTTTTTCATGTGACGTTCTGTAAATGTAAGAATAATTTAAATACGTGTTACATGAACAAAATCGAATTTCATAATGTTGATGTTTGACCTTATGCGAGTATTTGGATTTCACATTTCAAATTACATTTAAGATTTTCAGTGAAAATGTCTAACCTAACCTAACCGGGCCTAATATAACCTAACCTAACCCAACTTAATCTAACCTGACCTAATTTAAACTAACTTTTTAGTAACGACATTACGCAAATCGACCTTACGCGTGTTGACATTGTGTAGATCGACTTTGTTCCGCTACCAGTTAAATACATTTCAACATTGAGGTACATTAAAAATTCAGTCAACTCAATTCAGGGTTTCAGAAGGAAAAATTAAATTTAAAAATATAAAATATGTTAAGTTAGCTTTAAAAAATGACTCAATTATTAGGCTCCTGAACCTCACAAAATAAAAACTTTATATAATTCCAGTTCTTATTTCATTTAAACCAGTTAAAGAAAGAATATATGATATAATTAAAAATTTCTTCCTACTGGTATAAAGTCATCTGACTTACCTCATATTTTATTGATAGGATATTATGCAACCTAAATTGGTGTTCCTGGCCTACATTAATAAACTGGGAGAAACATGGAATTGCTATATATATATATATTTATATATACAGTATATATATATATATATATATATATATATATATATATATATTATAATATATATATATATATATATATATATATATAGTATATTCTGTATAAATACAGGGGTTGGACAAAATAATATGACCACCTTGATAAATGGCGGTTTTTATTCTTAATATGGAGTTGGTCCTCCTTTAGCGGCAATAACAGCTGCAATGCGTCGGGGAATTGATTCATACAGCTTTTGGACAGTGGCTAGAGGAATCCTGAGCCATTTTTCGAGCAAACCCTGCTCCAGTTCCTCCAAAGACGCCGGCGGTGGGAATCGGCTTCTGACCTGCTGCTCCAACTGACACCACAGATGCTCGATAATGTTAAGATCCGGGGATTGTGGAGGCCAATCCAAGCGTTCTACTTCACTAACATGCTCTTCAAACCAGTTTTTAACGACCCCAGTGGTGTAGATTGGTGCATTATCATCCTGGAAGACGGCGCCGCCATTGGGAAACAGCGTTTGGACCATGGGATGGACCTGGTCAGCCAATATTGACAGATAGACCTGGGCGTTAACCCTACCATGCAGTACTACAGCTGGGCCAAGAGTATTCCACGATATTGCTGCCCAAACCATCACAGATCCGCCTCCATGCTTAACGGTTGGGGTCAGGCAGTCGGGGTCATAAGCATCTTTAGCCTGTCTCCAGACGTAAACTCGACCGGAACATGGAAATAGCGTAAAGGAGGATTCGTCGGAGTAGACTACTACATTCTTCCACCGGTCCATTGACCAATTCTTATGGTCATTACACCATTTTCTGCGCCGCTCAATGTTGATATGCGAAAGGAAGGGTTTGGCAATTGCAGCCATCCCATGGTATCCAGCTCCATGGAGCTCGCGACGTACAGTTCTGGTCGATACCGGGCTTGCAAGATGCTGGTTAAGCTCTGCAGTCACTTTTGGAGCTGTGGTCTTATGGTTCTTTGTCACAATGCGCTTTAGCACCCGGCGCTTTAGCACCCGGCGCTTTAGCACCCGGCGCTTTAGCACCCGGCTTCTTCTTGAGTCCACTATTGCATTTGTCGGTGCTTGTCTTTCCATGGTTTTGGTATGCAGACATGACCATAGAGACAGTTCCTCTGGATACATTGAACATCTGAGCGGTTTTCGTCACCGATGCACCAGCCATCCGCGCTCCGACAATTTGCCCTCTTTGGAAGTCTGACAGGTCTTTCATAACTGCTAATTCATAATTCACTCAGATCTGTAAAAACAACGTGAGGGTTATAACATGACGTATACACTCTCTGTTACGCATTTAAATAGGTTTGCCAGTCATCTGACCGTTTACTTTGTGTCTGAGCAGTCCGTAAAGATAACCGGTGAAATCGGCGGGTGTTCATATTATTTTGTCTAACCCCTGTATATATATATAATTTAGGGTGGCCCTTAGTTGTATGTGATTTTCTGAAATGAAATATGTTTCATCTCCCAACCTCCAAAGTTGTTCTAATCCATGTAAAAATGCTCTGTGTAAAATTTCAGCTCAATCAGACAATATTAAGATGGCCCCCAAAGGCCCTAAAGTTTCAGATTTTAACTATTGATATTTTTTCATATAAAACCGTTTTTATCTTCTTTACAGTGTTTTATTCGAAAGAAATATAGAATATGATCGAAAGAGAATTCAATTTACAATAAATTTAGTTATAACCATTATTTACTTAAAACCAAAATTGGACGAGATATTCACGGAAATTGAAAAGTATCATAAGTGCGTAAAAAAACCGCTTCTGGAAGGTTCTAGAAAGCTCTGCGCCTGCGGCCTATATAAGCGGCGTAATTATTTGTTGTAAATAAAATTCACTTTCGATTATGCTTTGTGATTATTTTCCCAAACAAAGTTTGCAAATGAATTATAAAGGTTTTATATTAGAAATACCAATTATCGGTGAATTTTGAAACTTTAGGGCCTTTGGGGGCCACCTTAATATAGCCCAATTGAGCTGAACCTTTGCACAGAGCACTTTTTTATATATTGGAAGAAGATTAGGGGTTGGGAGCAAGTAATTTCCAAAGTTGAAAAATAGGGGCCACCCTAATATATACTGTATATATATATATATATTAGGGTGGTCCAAAAAAACAAAAGAACAAATTTCCTTTCTCCACAATGGTATTTTTATTCCTTTATACATAACTGAAAATCACACAAAATATTTTCCCCAAAAAACAGTATTTAGGGTCGCCCCATGTGGAATCCATAAATCAGGGGTCTCACGCAGCAGAAAACAGTTATGCACTTGAAAAACTATGACATTAGAGCCGCCTTTGATGGAGTGGGGAGCTTCTTTCGGTGGTTTGCCACCAGTCGAAAAAGGAACTGTTTCTTCTCTTCGTCCTTCGTCAGCGTGTTGTTGTATTTTTGGATCAGGCTGATACCCCGTTCCGCCGTGTCGTTTACTACTTCCATCCGAGAGGACCGATCCCGGAGTTCGTTGAAAAAAGGATCGTCCGTCCACTGTCCGGGAGGTTTCTCCAGAAAGGATTGAGATTTCGCTTTTCCTCCTTCCATCAAAACATCAAAGAAGGAACTGGTCCTTTTAGTCACAAGGTCCTCCAACTTCATGTCTTCCACTTCATCCTTGATTTCTAGACGTCGAGGAGGGCCGGGTAACCGCCGACGCCGTAGGTTCCGGGGCATCCTTTCCTTTGTCGCCGTGGTCACTCGTTCGTCGAAAAAGGCTAGGGCAACCAGGTGCTCGGAGAGAAATCAAAGATGCCTGGAAAAGGCCGCGGAAGCTTTACTGGCCACAGTCTGATTTGGGTAAGTCTTGAGCAGAGACAGAAGTTCGATGTCATTCTAGGGGGCTCGAATTCCAAGGGACGCTTCGTTCCATTGTCTGATGTAAACGAGACTCATAAACAGAGCGAAGTTGGTTATGTTCCTGGCTTCTCGTGGTGTCAGCTTGAATTGAGCTTGGAAAAGGAATATCTTCAACACATAAATTCCTTTCCCCATCCAACGAGCGTGGTGTGTTGGGCCGGGAGCTCGAAATGACTCGTTCCCACTTCCTCCGCCAAGGAACAAGAGAGATAAGCGCAAGAATTCTTGATAATCGTCCCTTGGTTGCTGCGCTTCGAGTGGATGTGGAAAATAATCCAGCATCTCTTTCCGCAATCTGCTCAATACCGGATCCTGGAAGAGTTCGTCGGTTGCTGCAACACACGCATCTTGATTTATCGATGGCCATTGTTTCTGAAATCGCTGGAAGAGTCAGGATTCTGGACCTCCAGATGGACCGAAGATACAGGAGAAGACGTCGGACAGCATGATTTCCATGACATGGTGACGGCAAGCAATCCAGACCAGTTCGGTTCCTAGAGCTTCTTTGATTCTGATGCAAGCTCCTTTGTGAAGCCCTGTGTTGCTGGCTGTCGTATCAAATACGAGTCCTTTGATTTGAGACCCGAGAGTCCATTTCTCAATTGCTTCAACACAAGCATTCGCCTGAGACTCCCCAGTACCTTTGTCCATCTTCGGAATTCCCAAAAGCTTCTCGTGGCCGTTTCCAGTGACAAGGACAGCAATTCTATCAACGCTTGCCTTGGATCCGTCGATATCTGGCAATAGTTTGCCATCCCAGTGTAAAAGAAGAGGTCCCTCCAAAGAAGATTCCTGGTCTTCTGCTGCTGCCGTTTCCTGTCTTCCTTGTCTTCTAGACCGCCTGATTGAACTTCGGGAGAGTGTGAGCTCTGAAAAATTATGTCCAAGCGCCTCAGCAACGGCTCCAGCCACAAAAACAGCTCCGCGATCTGGAAGATTGACGCGATCCAAGGCGCCGACGACTTCAGGCGAGTTGAAGATATTCTTAAGTCTCTTTGGCGTTGGGGAAGTAGCAGCTGCCGCAGATGTTGACGCAGAAGGTCTATATTCATCTTCGCTTTCAGATTCCCGAGAAGATGATGTGGAAGAAAGTTCTGCTGTTGCCCCCCGTCCTGGATTTGGTTTCCCTTCCTTCGTATCTCGCTTTTGCCATGCTTTCTTTATCTTCTCGTTGTCCCTTTCTGCTTTCTTTTGCAGGCGTCTTTTGGTCAGCCCCACTCATGCTACAGGAAAAGACGTCTTCTCTTTGCTTCCGAAGGAATTCCCGGTCTTCCTCGTTCTTCATTACCGACATTGCATCTTCTGTAGATATATCAAACAGCTCTTCCAGATCACCTTTGAACACTTCCTCGTTCATTCTGTCACTTTCTCGTTGTCGAGTTCGGTGCTTCTTGAGGGCTAGATACTTCTCCTACAGCTTTGACAGTTTCCGGACACACGAATCTATCCGTTGGGAAGGAATTCTGGCGCGCTGCCATACAGCGACAACTCCTTCACAGGCCAACTTGTAACTCGTGGGCAGGATTCTTCCTTCGTCCAGGTGGTTGTACTGGGCCAGTCGGAGCACGTCCAGTACACGGTGTAGTCTTGCTGTCGATAACTGAGAGTTCGGCCTCCCAAGGAGCCAGTTTTCAGGCGCAGATCTCCTACTAGACGACGTCATAACACTTCTAAAAAGAAAAAAACGAAATGTTTAGTATGGGGCAACCCCTACATATCCACCAATCAAGCTCAAATTCCACACACAAGTAAGTCGACCCTAGTGGACAAAAACAAGGCATGTGGAGAAACGGTTATTATAGGAAAAATAATAAAAAAGGCAAAACAAAAGCTTTTATTTACAGAACGTGCTCAATATGTTCACCATTGTTTTCAATACACAAATTCAGACGTGATACCCAGTCAGCAAGCACACGGTGAATGATGTCAGGAGTAATGGTGTTACATGCCCCAATAATGCGCTGCCGCAAATGTTCAACACTCCTAATTTTCTCTGCGTATAACAGCGCTTTCAAGTGGCCCCAGAGATAAAAATCTAGTGGTGTGAGATCCGGGCTTCTAGCTGGCCATTCCACAGGCCCTCGACGTCCTATCCAATGACCAGGGAATTGTTGGTTCAGGTATTCCCTTACTTGGGTGCTGTAATGTGCAGGAGCGCCGTCTTGCTGGAACCATGTTGGGAAATTTCCTTCTTCGTTCAAGACACTGGGAAATGCTTCTTCCTTGAGCATACGTAGGTAGGTGCCTCCAGTGACATGTTCATCGAAAAAGAGGGGGCCTATGATGTGATCCTTCCAAATGCCACACCATACCATCACCCGAGATGCACCTTGTTCCTTTGAAGAGGTATACCAGTGAGGGTTGTTTTGAGACCAGTAGCGGGTGTTCTGTCGATTTACCTCACCATTTTCATAAAAAAACAGCCTCGTCACTGAACAGAATGGTGGACGAGAAATTGGCATCCCGAACAATCCGAACATATTGTACCGTAGCCCATTCACAAAATTCCATCCGCCGGTCGGGATCATCTTCGCTTAATTTCTGTAGGATCTGAAGTTTATATGGATGCCATTTGTGAGCCTGAAGAATATAAGAACATATATATATATATGTTTCGACACTCCTGTCTCGGCGGACAATCGCCGAAGAGACTTATTTGGACTTCTGTTAAAATGAGCCGGGATAGCAGTCGCTGTATCATCGTCAGTGGACCTCTTTGAAGGTCCACTGCGTGGTTTATCTTCTATGGATCCTGTTTCCTTAAACTTTGCAACAAGTCTGCTAACACAACTCTGTGTTATTGGCTCGCGGTCTGGATGCAGTCTGTTAAATTCAGCAGCGGCCTCTCTTTGACTCCGATTTCCTATGAGTAGAATTATCTGGATTCGTTCTTCCTTGCTCACAGACATTATGGCCTGTAGAAAGAGAAAAATATGAATTATGGTTTGTAGAAATAGAAAAATATGAATTTCTCCTATGATGCCGGACTTATGGGACACCCTGTATATATATATACAAACTCAGAATGGTTCCCTGAGAAACTTATATGTTAAACACAGACCGCGCATGGAACAAGGAACTCTTCTGGGAAAATTAAATCCACTATAGTCCGAATAAGTAATGGTAAATGACAAATACCATAGTTTTTCTTTTTCATGATGCTAGCCCGACGTGGGCAACGGGTCTCTCGCAAAGAGATCCCATAAATATAGCTTCCCTCACCAGCTATCTGCAAAGCAGACAGGATCCAGCTTTGGGACATGGATCTAGGGTTTAAAGCAAGCCTAGTCCCACTACATTCAGAACCTCTATATAAGTAAAAGACTCATTATATTCACGTCGGATTGAATAAATCAAAGAAAAAGGGGTAACTATTGTATTTTTAGCCAAAAAATCCAAAACTTAAACCTCAACCGGGACATTGAGCGTCCACTTTTCAAGGCACGTAACACGTCCGTTTAATATACGCAAACTCAGAATGGTTCCCTGAGAAACTTATATGTTAGACCGCGCATGGAACAAGGAACTCTTCTGGGAAAATTAAATCCACTATAGTCCGAATAAGTAATGGTAAATGACAAATACCATAGTTTTTCTTTTTCATGATGCTATTGGAAAGTGGGGTTCCACAAGGATCTATCCTTGGACCCTTACTCTTCTTAATGCATGTACAGTAAATTAGTTTTATCAATCAACAACTGCCTAATGAATGAAGTGGACAGACAATTAAATCATGTCTATAAATGGATGTGTGCAAGTAAGCTTTTACTAAACTTGACAAAATCATCATATATAATCGTAACTAAAAAACTGCAATCGTGCACACACCATTAATAACACTAGGGAACAACATTTTTGTTTCTTGAAAACTATTTGGTGTTTCTTATAGAACTTTTGATGCTGATTCCAAATATGGTTTCAGAATGTTTCTATCACCCATAGTTTTCGAGAAAATAATATTTCCATTTACTCAGAGTTTTCCCAAAATATTAGTTAAAATTAAGTGTACTAATTTAATTTTACTTTCTTTTTTTTCCAGGTTAACTATATTTAATAGTATTTTTTGCATTAAAAAAATATAGCTATTTAAACAAACAGATTTTTAATAAAAAGAAAGAATTTTTTTTCAAGTTTTGCTCAAATTTTAAAATTTTTCATTGTAGAAAAAATTGGTTTTTCATTCCAAAAAGTTTTCCGTGATTTCAATAATTTTCCGCCAGCATGAATCGAAACTGTATTAATCCCAGAGATTAATAAGAAGGCTTACGAACTTTATTTTGGATGTAAGGTAGGCGACCAAGACAAATCCTGGGCACCTCATATCTCATGCATTTCCTGTGCCGTCACTCTTAGGGGTTGGATTAAAGGTACCCGCAAATCTATGCCATTTGCCATACCAATGATTTGGAGAGAGCCCAAGGATCACCTAACGGATTGCTATTTTTTATGACTAACGTTTCAGGATTCTCTGCCAAAAATAAACATAAAATTCAATACCCAAATCTTGCATCTGCCATGAGACCAGTACTACATGACGATGATAACCCAATTCCAACTCCCCCAAAGTCATGGACACTGGATGAAGAGTCTGAAGTTGAGCCAATGAAAATTGATGACACTAAAGATACAGACTTTCAGCAACCTGAATCAAATAAACCACGTATGATAACGCAGGTTATGCTGAATGATCTCGTGAGAGATTTGGACCTTCCGAAAAAGAAAGCGGAATTATTGGGCTCCAGGTTACGTGAATGGAATTTGCTGGCAAAAGATACAAGCATATCGGCGTTCCGCACTCGCCAAAAAGATCTGATGCAGTATTTCTCCTCGTCAGGTGGTTTATGCTACTGTAATAATGTAAATGGACTGCTGTTAGCTCTCGGTCATGAGCACAAATCTGAAGATTGGCGTTTATGTATTGACTCTTCGAAGCTAAGCCTCAAGGTTGTACTACTTCACAATGGAAATAAATACCCTTCCATTCCTGTAGGGCACGCTGTCCACATGAAGGAATCTTACGAAAATATGAAACTCATCCTTCAGCAGATTAATTATGACCAGTTTCGTTGGTATATATGTGGGGATTTAAAAGTCGTCGCGCTTCTTCTGGGAATGCAGCTCGGTTATACGAAGTTCTGCTGCTTCCTTTGTGAATGGACAGCAGAGCCAGAGATTCGCATTATTTTGTAAAGGATTGGCCACTTCGTCAAAAATGTATCCCAGGACTGAAGAATGTGTCTCATGAACCCTTAGTTGACCCCAAGAAAATATACTTACCGCCACTTCACATCAAACTTGGCATCATGAAAAATTTTGTCAAAGCAATGAACAAGGAAGATGAGGCATTCAAATATTTGAAGAAAAAGTTTTCACGACTTAGCGATGCAAAGATAAAAGAATGGATCTTTGTTGGTCCCCAAATCAGAGAGCTCATGAAAGATCAAAGTTTGATGATGCCTTGAGAGGAAAGGAAAAAGTGGCATGGGAGGCCATGAAGAATGTTGTCACAAATTTTCTAGGGAACATCAAAGCTTCTAACTATGAAAAATAGTGCAGGACATGATTGAAGCATATAGGTTATTGGGATGTAATATGTCACTAAAAATCCATTTCTTGCACTCCCATTTAGATTTCTTCCCTGAAAACCTCGGCGACGTAAGCGATGAGCATGGAGAAAGGTTCCACCAAGATATAGCTACTATGGAGAAACGCTACCAAGGGAGGTGGGATCCGGCAATGTTAGCTGATTACTGCTGGACATTGATGCGAGAAGCTCCTAATGAAAACTACAAGAGAGAATCAGTGACAAAGCAGTTTTAAGAAGAATATTTTAAATGCCAATCTGCCACTAATATAATTTTTATGAGGTATTTTTACTAACTTCTATACACTTTTTGAATAAATATTAAAATACAAATTTCTCAGTAACCTTGGGTGATAGAGAAATTATACGGCTATATTCGGAATCAGCGGAAAAGATCCTATAAGACCGACCTGTTCACGTCCAAGAAACAAAAACAAAGTTAAAATTTGTTCGCCAGTGTAATTGGAAACATTCCTCTTGCAAAAGTAAATGAAGTTAAAGTTCTTGGCATCAAGTTAGATGAAAAATTAAATTTCAAAAGCCACACACATATCAAATCAAAATATCTAGATTTCTCTACATAATATTTAAACTAAAAAGAAAAACAAATCCTCAAAATGCCCTCTTCACACTGTATTACTCGTTTATTCATCTACAATTACAATATGTAATTACAGCAAAGGGTAGTACGAAGAATTATCTACTGTATCCACTAGAAGTAATCCATAAAAAATGCTTACAAACTCTGAAACAATGAGAACAAACGATCTCATACCACTCCAATGTTCAGAAGTTTAAATATTCTAAAACTAAATGACTTGTATAAACTTACTGTCGGTATCAGTATGTACAAAGTTGCTAATAATAGAAACTATACTTCGCCCATTCACAGGGCAACTACACCTCCCCATCAGACCAACCATAATCATAATACAAGGTTTCCCAATGATTTCATACATAAACCAACTTATTCCATGCAAACTGCAGGAAATGCTCTCTCCTACAAAGGGGCAGATATCTAGAACGCTATACCTATAAATATCAGACAAGCACCATCGTTAATTTCGTTTTGTAACTCGCTAAAGAAACATTTTATTAACTCCTATTAATGTATGTTTGTATATATGCATATATATTGCAACGTGCAAATATTACTAAACAGTGAAAATCACGTATTATATGATATATGCAAAATTCACAATCTTAAATTGGGTGCAAATACAAGCTACTCGTATATAAATCATATGTTAAAAGTTTCCATTACGCCATAGTTATAATATACCTCATTTATCTGTATTTTTGTAACTCTAAGATTGTATCATCATTTCTAATTTGTAATATTAGAAATTAATTATTATCGGTATTTCAACATGTTCTGTTTACCATATTGTTTATTATTTTTCTTTTCTATTATTTCTATCATTATTTCTATTATTATACCGTATTGTTCACCTCTTCCTTTTCTATTATTTCGAAGATTATTTCAATTTTCATTTGTAATAACAGCGTTAACTAAATGCAACTTTATTTTATTTCCCACTGATTCTATTTGTATTTCTTATTTTCCTTTGTAAAAATAGAATTGAATCTCAAAGATTTTTGCATGAAAAGCTGTCATGCTTCCCAACGGCATATTCAGATAAGAATATTGTAATTAAACTACTTGTCACTAAAAAAAAAAGTTAATGCCAACATTGTGTAAACCTATATGGATGTAAGGTATATCTTATGTAATGTGTTCTTTCTGAATAAAGATTATATTTATATATATATATATATATATAAAGATTTAATATATATATATATATAATATATGGAAATGAACTCAGAATGGCTCCTTTTATGATACACACAGACCGTGCATGGAACAAGGAACTCTTCTAGGAAAATTAAATCCACTAAGTCCGAATAAGTAATGGTAAATGACAAATATTATAGTTTTTTCTTTTTCATGATGCTAGCCCGACGTGGGCAACGGGTCACTCGCAAAGAGGTCCCAAAAATATAGCTTCTCTCACCAGCTATCTGCAAAGCAGATAGGATCCAGCTTTGGGACAGGATCTAGGGTTTAAAGCAGCCTAGGCCAGCTACATTTAGAACCTCAATATAAGCAAAAGACTCGCTGCCTTCACGTCAGATTGAATACATCAAAGAAAAAGGGGTAACTATTATATTTTTAGCCAAAAACCAAAACTTAAACCTCAACTGGCAGAATTGAGCGTCCACTTTTCAAGGCACATAACATGTCCGTTTCATGATGGAAATGAACTCAGAATGGTTCCCTGAGGTTTTTTATTATATATATGTAGCGTATCGACAAGAAATAGACCAACAAATCGACAGACATACTTTCTTTCCACGCTACCATAAAACAGTTTGGAACACACGTGGGCTAACAAACAATGGAAAGTCTGTTCTTCCCAAAGGCGCGAAAAGCCTTTAAACTAAAGACGCGTGGACAAAGCGTCTTAAGAATGAAGTCTACGTCACAGGCCTACGGTATAAAAGGAGCTTCCATTTATACTCACTCTCACTCACTCTCACTCACACTGGACGCACGTCATCACGTGAGCAGCGCGTCCACCAACCGCTTTCCGGCCCCCTGGCCGAGGGGCCGTGGCCGCTACTTTCTTCAGGGCCTACAATTTGTCTTCACGTAAGATCTAAGACCACCTGCAGAAGCAATCCGAGGCCCAACCGGAATCACTTCGGGCCTGCGGTTTGCCGGGTCGGCCTTCAAGTTTCTCTACATTCCTCGAGATATTCAGCACCACAGGCCTGATCATAAGGCCAGCCTGCACCTCGAGAAGTAACATCACCTCAGGCCTCCACGAAGCCTACATCCATCATCTCAAGAGGCTTAACGAACAACGACAGCTCGAATCTGCGTAATAGGTTCGTCTTCACCGCCTTCAACAAAGTTTTCACCATAAGCTAAGTACCATATTCTAAGTACTCTTGAAGCCTACATTAGCCTACCACCGAACGGTAGGCTATACTCCCAAATTGTGTATTTACGCGTTCCAACTGACTCTCGTGAAAGAACGCAGTAGGCCTATCATCCAATTCAAGTGTCATTCAATACCGTTTCCGCGTATCATCCGTCATTATGTTCAAGTCATATATTGTGTGTTAAAAATATTCTCTTGACGTAATCATTTAACATCACATAATGTCTCTATATAAATGATATTTGTGCAAGCATTTCAATCCATTATTATTAGGCCACATCAATTATTCTATGTGCATCCATGCAATCATTTAGCCTACTTAATCAGTGTCATGTTTTCCATTCAATGTACCAAACGCACGTGCATTCTTTATATCATTACTAGGCCTATTCAATGTTCATGTCGCATGCCATTTACATACCATCGATGAGTATTACATTATTTATTACGTGTCAATTAAGCTATTAACATTTCATCTTATTAGCTAAGCCTATGCCATAAGCATAACGTAAAACTACCAATTAATTACTGTCAATTCTTTGTTATATCACAGTGAATAAAATAACGGATTTATTTTCATAATAAACTACAAAAGTAAGGTGTCTTTCATAACCTTAATATTAATTTGCTTTGGCGTAAACAAGCTGGTGACCTCGCTGCCATTTCGGTCACTTCCAATAGTATGGTGGACTAATCAAATAACCATTCATTCCAATCGGTGATACTGTATTACATCATAAATTATAACCCAGCCTATCATTATAAAGCAATCAGTCATTGCCTAAATCAATCGTTGCATACAATTAAATCATTATCACCTTAAACGGCTAAAACTAGCTCCACTATAAATTGGTGTAACCCCGGAGTGACTCGATCTTATTTTACGTTATTTATTCACAGCGATCCTTGTGTTAGCTATTATTGACCATTTCATTTTTTTGCAGCCACATTAAATAATTTCTATGTAAATACGGTATTCATAAATTCAATGTGATTTTCTGCAGCCATATCAAATTTCTATGTACGTACGGTTTCATAAATTCAGTGAAATTAAATAGGCCTACTTGCAAACAGTGATATTCGTTCCGCGCGGTACTTTAATGCCTTACTGTCTCGCGGTCATGTGCCGTCGCACAATCACCGCAACTTTCAAATTCCCGAGTGCGTCCCCCTGAGTCGAGTCTCACTGCCTCCTGACGGCAGGGGCGCGGCGACCCCTTGGAGAAGCCACCACTGGCATTGGGTCCTGCTCCGCCGTCAACGGATCGTGGAGGGACTCACGAAATCACCACTAACGCCTCAGGACAACACTCACCCCCCACCCCCCCAGCGCTGCAGTCAGTCCCAAATTCGTTTCAAACGGCGCATTCTTTCGTCACCACCTCGTCCAAAATATTCAACGGTCCCGTCTCGGCCGTTGTACGGTAAATCATTTGGCGATAAATCTGGTGACGCGCCTCATTGATCAGCGAATTTTTTTCCGTAAGCACGACGGGTTTTCCCTTCCCCATTCCCTACGGGAAGGCCTAAAAAGAAAGCATTCTTCAATCAACGAGCAGAGCGCACACATGCATCCACGCAACAAGCAAACTGCAAAACAGACACTTCAGGCACAGGGTTGGCGATCCCCTGCCTTCATCAACTGTCTCTTTGCATCATTCCGTGGATTAATTCCTGCTGCTCGTGGACTTGAACGACGTTTCTTTTTCTCCCTTCGGCAGGAGCGACCTCGACGACAACATCACACGACGAGTTACGGGCACAGCATTCGAACTCAGACAGTTCCCCGGCCCCTCTCGTTTCCTTCGTCCACTCTTCATTGCTCCACATTCCTGCCGAAGTCCAACCCCTGCGGCAGGAGCGACCTCAACGAGAACACCACGCGACGAGTTACGGGCACAGCATTCGACCACCAACACAGTCCCCCCGCCCCTCTCGTTTCCTCCGTTCGCTCCTCACTGTCCCCCATTCCTGCCGTACCCCAACCCCACCCCCCTGCGGAACCCCCACCCCATACACCAGCGTTTCCTCTTCCGAGCATCTGACGACCCTTCATTCCTTCCTGCGTCAGGAATTCCACGACATACCAGGCCAAGCGTCAAATCTCGGAGTGGCCTCATCAGGTCTCCCAACAGAATGGTATTTCTTCTCAGTATCGTTCCTTCGTCTCTGAGAGGGAACTACTTGTAGCGTATCGACAAGAAATAGACCAACAAATCGACAGACATACTTTCTTTCCACGCTACCATAAAACAGTTTGGAACACACGTGGGCAACAAACAATGGAAAGTCTGTTCTTCCCAAGAGGCGCGAATGAAGCCTTTAAACTAAAGACGCGTGGACAAGCGTCTTAAGAATGAAGTCTACGTCACAGGCCTACGGTATAAAAGGAGCTTCCACTTTTACTCACTCTCACACTCACACTCACACTCACGCACGTCATCACGTGAGCAGCGCGTCCACCAACCGCTTTCCGGCCCCCTGGCCGAGGGGCCGCGGCCGCTACTTTCTTCAGGGCCTACAATTTGTCTTCACGTAAGATCTAAAGACCACCTGCAGAAGCAATCCGAGGCCCAACCGGAATCACTTCGGGCCTGCGGTTTGCCGGGTCGGCCTTCAAGTTTCTCTACATTCCTCGAGATATTCAGCACCACAGGCCGATCATAAGGCCAGCCTGCACCTCGAGAAGTAACATCACCTCAGGCCTCCACGAAGCCTACATCCATCATCTCAAGAGGCTTAACGAACAACGACAGCTCGAATCTGCGTAATAGGTTCGTCTTCAGCCCGCCTCAACAAGTTTACGTCACCATAAGCTAAGTACCATATTCTAAGTACTCTTGAAGCCTACATTAGCCTACCGCCGAACGGTAGGCTATACTCCCAAATTGTATTTACGCGTTCCAACTGACTCTCGTGAAAGAACGCAGTAGGCCTATCATCCAATTCAAGTGTCATTTCAATACCGTTATTCCGCGTATCATCCGTCATTATGTTCAAGTCATATATTGTGTGTTATAAATATTCTCTTGACGTAATCATTTAACATCACATAATGTTCTATATAAATGATATTTGTGCAAGCATTTCAATCCATTATTATTAGGCCACATCAATTATTCTATGTGCATCCATGCAATCATTTAGCCTACTTAATCAGTGTCAAGTTTTCCATTCAATGTACCAAACGCACGTGCATTCTTTATATCATTACTAGGCCTATTCAATGTTCATGTCGCATGCCATTTACATACCATCGATGAGTATTACATTATTTATTACGTGTCAATTAAGCTATTAACATTTCATCTTATTAGCTAAGCCTATGCCATAAGCATAACGTAAAACTACCAATTAATTACTGTCAATTCTTTGTTATATCACAGTGAATAAAATAACGGATTTATTTTCATAATAAACTACAAAAGTAAGGTGTCTTTCATAACCTTAATATTAATTTGCTTTGGCGTAAACAAGCTGGTGACCTCGCTGCCATTTCGGTCACTTCCAATAGTATGGTGGACTAATCAAATAACCATTCATTCCAATCGGTGATACTGTATTACATCATAAATTATTAACCCAGCCTATCATTATAAAGCAATCAGTCATTGCCTAAATCAATCGTTGCATACAATTAAATCATTATCACCTTAAACGGCTAAAACTAGCTCCACTATATATATATATATATATATATATATATATATATATATATATATATATATATATATATAGGGTGGGGCAAAAGTCGCGCATCATAGGAATTTTCAGTGTTCACTATATTATTTTTTTCTTTTACGTAGGGCAGTGGTTCCCAAACGTTTATGGTGGCGACACCCTGAATACAATATTGTCCTGGCCTGGCGACCCTAAACGCTGGTACATGCAGTGTTAATGACCAATCATTTTGATACGTTGTGTTTATATTCATATAGTTTGATTGAATCAGTCGTTGAGAATTTCCGTCCCGCGACCCTCAGGAACACCTTCCCGACCCTCACTTGGGTCTCGACCATGGGTTTGGGAACCACTGACGTAGGGGATGGCTGCGAAATTAACAATAGACGAGAGGGTGAGCTTGGTTTTAATGTATGGCATACCAGGTACAACAAATCGATGAATCGGTACAGAATTTAAATTCTGTACCGATTCATCGATTTGTACTACCTGTATTCCATACATTAAAACGAGGCTCACCCTTTCGTCTATTGTTAATTTCGCAGCCATCGCCTACCTAAAAAAAAAAAAAAATATAATCAACACTGAAAATTCCTATGATGCGCGACTTTTGCGCCACCCTGTCTATTACCATTCAGCTCTAAGCAGTACTGGAGTTAGGCAGGGTTACGACAGTTTTTGATAGGTTAGGTTAGGTTATATTTGGTTTGGTTAGATTTCATTCGGTTTGGTTAAGCGTAGCTAAGTTAAGCCCTACCAAACTACCAAAACTTTTGGTTGGTCCTATTTTATAATCTGTAAATTTATTATTGTTTGATTTATCTTATCGTTTTTTATTCTCAAGAATATTGTACTATTTTATGAAATTTATATTCTGTCAATAAAGCTTATCATTATTATCATTATCATTATTATTAATTATCATTATGAAACGTAGCATTTAATTACTTCTTTAACAACGGATTTTTTTTTGTAGGGTTAAGTTATGAATGTGTGTATTTGAAACGTTACGAATTTCTACCAGACATACACCGTATTTCCCGGCGTATAACGCGCACCGGCGCATAACGCGCACCCTAATTTTGAAGAGAAAATTTAGGAAAATAAAAATTTAGGAAAAAATATACCTCCTACCTCACTTCACATGTACAATTTTAACGAGTTAATTTTAATATGTACAATTAATTTTACATGTACAATTACCGGTAATTTTACATGTACAATTTTAACGAGTCGGCGATGAAGTGATGAAGTTTCGGGTTTCGAAGACAGCGCTGAGGATCATGAGGATAGCAGCAGTGATGGATCACGTAAAGAATAGCGAACCCATAGGGTGTTGGGTTCGCTATTCTTGACATGGATAATTTTGGGTTCCCTATTCTAGACATGGAAACTTTTGGGTTTGCTATTCTTAACATGGAGAATTTTGTAAAAACCATTATTTACATAGAATAAAATTTGAATGCCCGGTTAGGTCAACTGTACGCCCTTGACGATTGGTTAGTTTTAGTCGTGATAGATTCGTTAGTTTTAACGAAAATATCACGACTAAACCTAACCAATCGTCAAGGGCGTACAGTTGACCTAACCGGGCACTCAATGAACCTAACCGGGTATTCAGTTGACCTAACATGGCATTCAATTAACCTAACCGGGCATTCAGTTATTTTTGCTACCCTTCGTGTGCGGGTAGCAAAAATATCCCGCATATTAAGTATGGGTGTTCGGTTTAGTTGATACAAGTACTGGGTGATCCAGATAAATGGGACCCATAAAAAAAAGCCAAATATTCTTAATATTTAATTCCTTTCATAAAAACTATATATCATTCGAAAGAGTAGAGTTACAAGTTTATTATGAAATATTTATTTTTTTTAAATGACTCCTTTCAAATGTGCTCCATTAGTTGCCAAGCATTCCAGTGTTCTCGCTTGTAAGTTCTGCATCACTTTTGCAAGAGTGTGCGGTGGTATGGCCTGTATCTCATTTGTGATGGCGGCCTTCAATTCTTGCAAGGTCGTTGGGTTATTTCTGTAGACTCTACTCTTTAAATATCCCCAGAGATAATAATCTAAGGGAGAAAAATCCGGAGACCTTGCGGGCCATTCAACGTCTCCAAATCTTGAGATTAACTCGCCTGGAAACGTTTGACGCAAAACTGCCATGCAGTTCCTCGTGGTATGGCAGGCAGCTCCGTCTTGTTGGAACCAGTGGTTTTCTAGACAAAGATCTCTTAATTTAGGAATAAGGAAATCGGTCAACATTTTTTCGTAGCGATCACCATTTACAGTGACCGTGTTTCCGGTGGAATCCTCGAAAAAGTACGGCCCTATGATCTGATATGCAGTAAGACCACACCAAACAGTTACACGCTGACTATGCAACGGGACTTCGGTAATATTCAATGGATTTTCTGTTGCCCAGAAACGACAATTTTGTTTGTTTACAGATCCATTCAAGTGAAAATGGGCTTCGTCTGACATAATCAAAGTTGCTAGAAAATTGGTGGTGTCATTTACCTTCTGTTGGATCCATTGACAGAATTGTCGTCTTCGTGCGAAATCTCCATCGTTTACTTGTTGCACTGTTTGAATTTTATATGGAAAGAGCATTAAATTTTGCTTGAATATACGGTGTGTTGTTCCATATCCAACTCCTAACAGCTGAGAAGCACGTCTGATGCTTATGTTAGGATTATCCTGTACAATTTCATGAGTTCTGTTAATGATCTCGTCTATCCTTGCTGTGCGCACTCTTCCAGTTGGTTTTCTTTTTCCAATGCTGCCAGTTAGGGAAAAATTTCTGACACACCGAAGGATTACTTTCTTAGAAGGTGATTTTGACATCTGAAAATTTGTCTTGAAAGATCTTTGAGCTGAAACTACACTTCTTCCATGCTCATAATATTGCTCAGTTATGAAACGCAGCTGTTCCACAGTACATGCAGTCATCTTGAAGGGTTAGTTTTAACTAACACTTTTATTTTGTTTTGTATCTTATCTTGTCTTGTATTGTCAAATCCTATACAATCCTGTACAAACTTTAACTATCCTCTTTCGAATGATGCGTATGATTTTATAAAAGAACTTATACTTTAAGAGTTACAGGGGTTTCTTTTGGGTCCCATTTCTCTGGATCACCCTTTACAACCCCATCAGTTGGCTATATGGAAATAGTGGAGCATATTTTTTTTTCGAAGTATTTTTCCCTGTTGAAACATTAGGTTTGCCATTCTTAACTTGTTGAATTTTGGATTCGCTATTCTTAACTTGTTGGATTTTGGGTTCGCTATTCTTAACATGTTTAATTTTGGGTTCGCCATTCTTAACATGAGGTAAATGGGTTCGCTATTCTTAACCTGATCCGCAGTGATGATGAATAAACCATATGGCAGTTTGTTTCCATTTATCATTTTTATATTTAGGTTCAATAATAAAAATTTCCTTTTTCTTTTAATTTGCATCTATAATGTTAAGAGTAAATACTGAATAACAGGAATGTTTTTTTCCCTAAAGGTAATTGTTCAGTGTATAGTGCAAAAAATGTGCCACGAGATGATATACAGCCAAAATATAATAATACGACCATCCCTCCAACACCAAAAATGTGTACCATCGCCGTATAACACGCAGGGTGATTTTTGGAGTATTTTTTGGGAAAAAAGTGCGCTTTATACGCCGGGAAATACGGTACATAAAAAGGGAATTATGTTTTCTTTAATTACAAAGAAAATTACTTTTAAATAATCATGATTAATATTTTTTTAACTAATTCTGTCTTAAAGTAAATTCTTTTGCTGGGATTGTAAAATCGGGATTTATTAACGAATATAAAAAACAATTCATAATGTATAAATGTAAATTAAGTTTAATAGATGGATTGTAAAAGGTAGGAAATGGGCCTATTCTGAATTTGGACAAGCGTACGTGACTGAACCACGAAGCCAGAATAACAGGTTTAGTTTTGTTCATACTTGTCATAGAAATTGGCCAGTCAGGCACAGGTTTGCTCGTCACGTGATACCCACCTCCAGTTTTGTCCAATCATATCATTAAAGACAAACTAGTTTTCAAATAATACTAGATCTATATAACTAAGTGATTTAATATCATAAAATAGGCCAATAAAGTTAGTTAAATACTTTAAAATAAATAGAAAATTATAAAAACTATTGAAATCATGTATTAAAACTTAAGAAACAGTAATTAAGTTCGTAGAAATTAATAAACAAATCACATACCAAGCGAGACTGGAACAGCGAAATCTGCTCGATGGAAAGGCCTCGCGTCACCGACACCAGAGAGAGTCAGTGAGAAAGTTGAGTCAAGAAGAGTCAGATAGCGTCGATGGAAGCAGTTTGTCCACCTTAAGATGTTTTGCTCTCCCTTGTTATTTTAGTTCAAATTCTCGATTCGAGCCCATGGGAAATAGGGCCTCTAATTAAAATGAAATAAGAACAGTAAATTCAACGCATTTTCCCCAAGGGCTGCGACGAAAGTGTATTCTTTCCGAGCCTTAGGCTTTTTATTCATGTCAATCGCAAGGCTATATTGTTTCTGTGAGCCTACTTGATTTTCGGTCAAGGCTTAACTTTGTCTATTGAATTATATGACGTAAGTCTAAAGTTAAATTATAAATTTATATTACTGGTCGAAAGTAAATTTATGAATTTAATATAATGGTTCAATAAACATTAATTTAGTTGTGGTTTAGTGGAAAAGTTGAACGAATAGTAAAGCATCAATGGTCACATCACCATTCTGAGTGTGGGGGTGTTCGTCACACACCAACCCACGAACGGGAAGAAGGAAGAGTTGACTTAAAGTTTTACCGCAACCTGCAACCGCGGGAAACCCCGAACCCTTCACTTAGTGAAGCCTAATGGCATATATATATATATATACGCACACACAGTATATATATATATATATATATATATATATATAGAGCTTTCGCTTTGCTTCCGCCCGAATTGTTCATTTTGACGAAGGTGAAGCTTGTCACTCCACCTCTGACCAGTTTAACGTGGAATCAGAACCACGCCCCACCAACAGCCAAGCATCTTAACCACTAGGCTACCCAGGGTGCCCATTTATCCAGCAACCAATTTTTTTTTATTGTGTGGAAGGATGAACAGCTGGGTTTTGCTGCGCGCTGCCCTGCCTTCAACGGATCTCGATCTCGGGCTGATGGATTCGTAGTCAGCTAACCACTACACCACCACCATATATATGAAAGATGTGACTACCTTCGGCTTACACTGCAAAATATCCTCAATTTAAAACTACGAAAGGTATGAATTTGAAAATTTTACCATATATGCAGCTCTACATGGTCTATATCAGTGGTTCTGTTCTTAATCCCTGGGTGCCAAGCCATTTTGATTGGGTCGTGAAATTGTTATTTATCATTTATTTATGTTATCCCTTATCATTTTACCATTAATTATTTATCTTATTATCTATTACAAGTGAACTGTTTCAAAGCATGGGTCGCCGAGCTAGCTGCGCGACCAGAATTTGGGTCGCAGCCCAAAAAGGTTAAGAACCACTGGTCTACACAAAGATATAAAAATAAACTCGCTACGTTAAGAATTTATTATTTTATGACCATTTCATTTCCGAAAATTGATATTTGAGTATTTACTTATTTCTAAAACAATATTTTAAATTTTAAAAACACTGTATCTGATAAAGATTTTGAGGAGCTTTCTATTGGTACCTATATATCAGTGATGGCGAACCTATGACACGCGTGTCAGCAGTGACACGCCGCAGGGTTTCAGGTGACACGCGATGGATGTTGAAAATGTTTGGTATTCTGATGAAAAACTGCAATAAATCGTCTACGTCCTAGTACTTTCGATTAATAAGTCAGCTAGCTATGATTTTGTAGTTAAATTTAAAATGCATGTATGCAAGTGACACACTTGGATAAAAAGGTTCGCCATCACTGCTATATATGATATGTTGGTCATGTGACTTCAGTCACGAACTGTCTATGAATCGCGGTTGTTTTTTTAACGTGCAGTTCTAAAAAAATTATGCAGTTCTGTGGGCAAATATGTGCAATTCAAAGATGTATTTTGTATGCTTTACTAAATCACAAATAGAGCAATTATAAATTAAAGTTAAATCAGCTCTTTCCAGTTGATATGTAGAATATTATTCCAGCAATAACGTATCATATAGTCGCCGCCGTGCATATGAAAAGAATCTCTCAGACATATTGCAACCTGCTGTAAAGTTTAATTTAAGGTATGTTAGCCCATAAAGTACTTATAAATTAAAGAATAGAAGTTTAAAATTTATGTTCACAAACTTTTTTTATTGAAAACAGAAATGAGTAGTATTGATCATTAAATAGAAGTGATGAATGCAGGATAAGTTATTTTTCATATATTTGCGGCCTATAAAATGTACAGTTCTAAAAATTTCTTAAAAAAAAAAACCCTGCTATAAATATTTTTTAAATTTGTGGTTTTCGACCCGTGCTTATTTAAATGCAAATAACTCAAAAACTATAGAGTACACGCGCAACTCAGTATCATTCTAAAGAGGAGGAATTTTTCTATAACCTTTGCTCTATGCAGCTTTTGGTGACTATAATATTTCGAGTTCATATTGACTTTTTCATGTTGCGTAGTACTTCAGGAAAAAGTATAAGTCAAGCTGACAGGTTTTATTATAAATGAATATTTTAAATTTTAAACATGTTAAGATTTTAGGATCTCTGTAACTTCTTTCGAAAGACACCACACTCAGCCATTTAGTTAAAATAGATGTTATTCGACGAATAATGATAGCAGAAAATAGGCACTGTCTTGGGTCAGGTTTAAAAAAAAAATGCGTCATAAACTGTGCATAGCTATAATGTTATAATGTTATAATGTTTCAGACCAACAAAGACCCTAGGATCCACTCATGGCTGGTCTACCTAACTGTGTTCATAATTGTGTATTGTGTATGTCCTCCGTGGTGGCGGAGGGGACCCACAATTTTACGTGGGTTCCGAACCACAAGAACATAAGAAATTTATGTAAGAACTGCCTGTACATTGGCAACGACCAATTTTTACAAAACTAAATAATTATCAATTTTAAAACTAATTAATTATCGATTTAAAACTAAAGATAGAATCTCTCGATCCAGATTCTATCGATCCACAAATATGTTACACTCTATATCTATTTATAACCAACATGCAAATATAACAGATCCAAAGAATCCAGTCAATTTCATTACGGTATCCATCAATACTAGTACCTTGCCAACCAAAAATAAATCACGGTCCATATCGATTGCGGACCAAGTCAAAATTTACCACCATATACATTACAATATATATACTTAGGAGAAAAAGTGTAGGTGTGGCTGTAAAGACTGTACAGTAATGTAGAAATGTGTGTGCACCCATTTTGGGTCTCCCATTTCAAGGTGTTTGTGGGGCAAGTGAAGATCATGAGTTTTTCAATACCTCACAGTACTATGGGGGGCACCGCTCGGCAGAGGAATCTCTTTAAATGGGGTGTGTAAGGACAGAGAGTATCCCCTAACCCAAGATGCTGCCTCCCTATATCCCACAACACTTGTGTTGAGCTGTGGGATCTATCACCACAAAGCCTTAATTTTACACCTTAAACTATACCCAATCTATCAACATATGCGTCTAATCGATTTTTAAACATGTTTATAGACGTGCTACTAATTACTTCTGCCGGCAAACTATTCCAGCTATTTACTATTCTATGCGTAAAAAAGTTTTTCGCAACTGCTGTCTCGAACCTTCTACTTGTTAACTTACACCCGTTATTTCTAGTCCTATTATAATGAGATATTTCGAAAAAGCTATCTCTACCTACGTTATCGAACCATATAATTTTTTGGAAAGTAGAAGATATATCTAAAATCTGTTTGGAAAACATTTCAAGATTTATTCTTTTGCGAGCTTTGGCTGAAAAGCGATGTTTTTCGAAATTACTATTAATACCGATAATACTATTAGTACAAGCAATATTTTGAGATAAAATTATTAGCTTGTGTTTTGAGTAGAAATTTTTCACTGCTATCACTTTTGCTCGCGCGCAAGAGTTGATGGGTTATAGTTTCAACATTTTCTCTAAGTTTCATGAAGACCCGATTAAAAGCGAAGGCCGCAAAATAATAATAATAATAATAATAATAATAATACTTTGAGCAAAAACAATAAGATTTCTACGTTCCACAGAAATCATAATAATAATTTAAACAAAAACAATTAGATTTCTGTGGAGCAGAAATCTAAGTGATGAATTGTATATTTTGTAGAAAATAAATGATGCTTAAATAAAAAATAGAGATAAATTAGGAAATTAAGAGTTTAATAAAAGAACAGAAAAGTTAAAATGAGTTGATATTGGATATGATTTTTGTGGAAGATAATTATTTGGAAAATAGGGACAGTAATAATAGCGGTAGTGAACTTTTCCATCAGTTAGGGTTAATGAAGTTCTTATTCAGCAATTTGAGAAATACATTTGTTGATGAAATCTCTCTGATATTTATAGGAATTGCTTTACATACATCTGCTCCTTTGAAAGAAAGTGCATTATCTGCAGTTTCCATTGTAGAGCTTGGTTTGCGTATAAAATCACTGGAGAATCTGGTGTTACAATGGTAATGTAAGGGGTTCCAAAAAACCTTAGCCCCCCCCCCCATTTGCAGCTTACATGTTTACTTATATTGAAATAGTTTTTAGTGATTATAAAAATACATAAAATTCTTTATTTATTGCAGGTATTAAAATTACTCTAGCTGATAAAGTGATGATATAATGGCTTCTCAATTAATTGGTGATTCGGAGAGGCAACGTGTGATAGATCGCATACGAGCAATAACATTTCGGGAAGCTCGTGATGTTGGAGCCACCTTTATAACACGTTCATGGGTTGCCAAAAAGTTGCGAAGAAGTGAGGACTTCGTCAAAAGAAACTGGAATAAAACTTTGGATGAATGTGAAATGGATACAACCAAATCTGGGCGCCCAAATTTGCCACTCTCTCAGGAAACAAAGGACATCATTGAAAGCGGTACGCGTAAGCGGAAAAACAGCTCTGCTAAACTTTCTAGAGAGATCGTTAGTGGTGAGATCATTCGACTGTACCGTCATAGGCAAGGTTTAAAGCCTTGGTATGAACTTCCAAAGCCAAGAAAAACTGAACTTAACATCGATGACAGAATGTGGTTTGCCCATTATCTTGAAGATTGGGATGTGGATGACTTCATGCATTTAGCTGTCTCCGATGAATTTTTTGTTTACGTAACACGTCGGCATAACTACCAAAATGATCGAGGGTGGGCCACAACACCAGATGAAATTGATGACAATGAACGTTATCGCGAATTATTAAAAAGTCCAGACTGTGTTGGTGTGTTTGTTTTGTTCACTGTAAAGAAGCTCATGTGGGTGCTGAAGCCAAATGGTCAGAGTTGGGATGGACAGTATTTTCGTGATATTATTCTATCCCAGCATGTCATTCCTTTTCTAAGAAACCCAAACAATGTTATGGATGTCGATCAGGTCACACTTCTGCACGATAAGCCCCCTGCTTTAAGGCATTAGCCACTCAACAGTTGTTGCGGAATCATGAGATCGATTTCTTTGGAAATGAAGAATGGCCAGGAAATTCTCCTGACCTGAACGTCTGTGAACACATTGGATCAGTTATAGAGGACAAGGTTGAATGTCTCTTGTTTCAAGAACCTGCAGCAAATCGATTTTCGAAGAATACAATGACGCAACACATTGAAACTGTTTTAGCAAATTTGCGTAACGATCAAGATCTATTCACGTCACTTTTGGCAAGCTACCCAAAGCGAATTCAGGCTGTCTTGGAAGCCAATGGCGGGAACACCAAGTTTTAATTGTTTCTCATTAAATGTAGGATTAAATTCTCTTTTGTAAGGTATGTTTAGTTTACTGTACCTCTAATGGTTTAGGCCAGGGCGGGGGGGGGGGGGGCTAAGGTTTATTGGAGCCCCGTATTTGATGCGGGGTGACAGAAATTAATCGAATGCAAATTTCACAGTATTAATAATAATCTACCAAGTGTGTTGGTTGTCATTTTATTATTTTATTTTATTATTTTCTCTTGGATAAATTGAAATGAATCTCAACGGCATATTCAGATAAGAATACTTTGATTAGCTTACTTACCCCTTATACAAAATTTAACATAGATGCCAATTACTCTGTAAATCTATGGATATGATGTTTTCTTGATATATTTAATATATATCTCGTGTAACATTTTTAAAAATAAATATTGCTTGTTTTATTTTATTTTTAGGATTAGCGTTTCTGTGATGAACATGACATAAAAATAGAGGGCATCATTTTAGAATTATTTTGGAGCACATAACATAAGATTATGAACATTCATAACCATAATAAAATAACGCAAAATAAAAGAATTTACGACTAAAGGAGTATCTACGCATGCGCAAACCTAAATTTGATAAATATCCGCAAGGTAAGAGAGTATAGATACCATTCGATCAAAAAGTACTCCGATCGGGACGACAGGCAGGAGACAGCGAGTGCTAGAACTCCCGTTTCTTTTCCAACTGTCCTCTTTAGTCCAGAAGGCTCTGAAACACGCATTTCTCTCTCTACTCCTCATAAAACATACATGTATCTTACATACAACACAATCTTTCCAAAATAAAAAATAAAAATGGCACCGCCTTTAAGAACCCCGGAGTCTCCTAAATAGAGAACCATAAATGTCTACACTTCTGCCTTCCCCGCTGACGGTACCAAGAATGCGGACCCGGGCAGTGTGGCTGGTTTTACTATCACCCTTTCGGAGTGTTTTAGGCCTCTGTCTGAATCACTTTTAATAACGTTCTGTAACACCCGTCAAATGTCCACTCTGTTGAACACCACTTCTCTTTTAAACCTCACCTTCTCCTGAATGAAAATCTGGTGTCTGAAACGACTGACAGCAACCCCTTTTCTGTACCTTCTAACTTCCTCTATATTCAATTTCATTCCAAAGGTAGATGTTGCGTATATGTAAGCAACGACCGAACTTGCTCTCGTATTCTCGAAGTTGAATCTTCTGAATTCTACACCCTCTGGCTTGGGCTTACAGTATATGCCAATCTCAACCTAAATTCATCTAATACTACTGACTATCCAAAACTCTTTCACAACCTCGTGTCCCAGAAGTCTTGGAGGGGTTTTATTTGGCTATAACTTTTTTGTTTGGGGATTAAATAAAAAAAGGTTTGTAACACTTGAAAATATGTTTATTGCGATTTTAATTTCAAATTTAATATCTGGTGAAAATCTTCATTTTCATTGCGTAAATCTAAATTCGCATTAACGTACGTTATCCGACTCTGATGATCTTGTAGTTTAATTTCTTGAGTAGTTTGATTTTTGTACGGGTAAAGATTGATATCCTCTTAAAATTCAATGTAAGGAACTTCTTCTACTGTTTAATTCCTGGCTGCGTCGTCGGACTGATGTGGATTTCCCTCAACGCTTTCACGAACCATCTCAACCCGAGTTGGACTTCGGCTTGTCCGAGGACGCCCAGTCCGTGGTTCGTCTCCCTGACCCTTTCCCATACGAAATTTAGCGACGTACCGTCGAATAGCTCGATCAGAAGGAGCAGAACGTGTGTTGAATTTTAATCTAAACGCTCTTTGAGCGACAATGATGGAAGAGTTGTTTGTCAAATAAAGTTCCACATAGACACACTTTGTTGCACTGTCCAGGATTCCATTTTCATTAATCGCAGCAAGAGTACTTCAATTGAAAAATAAAAATAAATAAATTAATCAAAATAGAAAAAAGCTATAGCCAAATAAAACCCCTCCAAGACTTCTGGGACACCGTGTACATTCTATCCCACTTTTCTTTCGCTGAAATCTAAAATTTAGGTAATTTAAATGTTCACCACAACCTTTGACTTTCATCCCAATACACTGACATCCCTGGTGAAGTAGCTTACAAATTCTCTGTCCTGAATGATCTAGAGCAGATTGTACAGAACTCTATTTACATCCTCGATCGCATTGAAGATAGGCCCAACATTCTGAATTTATTTCTAGCCAGTCATCACTTCCTCTGTCCAACATTATGTTGGGTTCTTTCGACCATAATTTTATATGTTTCCTGTCCTATCGCTCGAGTTGGGCCTTTGAATCCTCCGAAGAGGATGCCTTTACCTTTGGCACTTTGGCGCTGCCGACTGGGAGGCCCTTAGGCAGTAGTTTGATTTTCCATGAAATAATTACTGTTTCCGTGGCCTCTCGGGCATAGAGGCGTACATTCTATATTCCTTTCTTACTACTAATGAAAATAAAAATGGTTTAACTTTGTTCTAATTGTATCTGCAACAAAGGCTCTCAGAAGGTACCGTTGCCAGCTAACTTTCGACTCTCACTCTGCTTATATTTCTGCACAAAATCGTACAAAATCTGTTCTCCGACTCGCCAAAAATTCCTTCATCAGACAAAAATGTGAAAACCTATCAAATTCTTTTTGCTCTTTCTGGCATCGAGCCAAAAAAAAACAAAATTTTCATCAACCTTACTTCTTCTTTCCCTCCTCTTTTCCATTCCAATGGCTCAGTTGCCGTCTCTTCTCCCGATAAACATGAACAGTTCAAATTCAAACTTTCGCCTCCAGCTCAACTCCGGACGATTCCGGTGCTGTTCCACCATCTTCTCCTCCCTCTGATTTAATTGTCTGAAATTAGAATCTCTTCGAAGGACTTTTTTTTTGCATCGTATCTGGGCTCAACTCTAAGAAGGTATACAGTCTTGATGGGGTCCCTCCTGTTATTCTCAAGAACTGTGCTTCTGTGTTCACACCGTGCCTAGGCAAACTTTCGTTTATGTCTTTCATCGGGTACTTTTCCTTCCTGCTGGAAGTTCGCTTTCATTTAAGCTGTCCCAAAGAAGGGTGACTTCTCTCAACCCTACAACTATCGTCCAACTGCCTTGATCTCTTTCCTTTCTAAAGTTTCTTAATGTGTCCTTAATAAGAAGATACTTGAAAACCTCTCTACTCACAATTTTATTTTCTTTCAGTTTGTCAACATGGGTTTCGCAAAAAACACTTTACTGGCGATCTTTTTCCATATCTCTCTGACTGTTGGCCATCCTCCTTTCGAGATTCTGGTGAAACCTTTGCTATTGCCCTAGACAAGTCAAAAGATTTTGGTGGAGTCTGGCACAAATCCTTAATTTCTAAACTGCTCTCCTTCGGTTTCTATCATTCTATTTGTACCTTCATCTCTGATTTCCTTTCCGACAGATCTATAGTTGCGGTTGTAGATGGCCACTGTTCTTCGCCTAAAGCTATTATTAGTGGTGTTCCTCGGTGTTCTGTCCTGTCACCCACTCTCTTTCTTGACTATTTATTAATAAACTTTTAAGTCGCACTTCCTGTCCTATTCACTCCTATGCCGATGATTCCACCCTTCATTTCTCCACCTGCTTCATAAGGTTTCACAAAGTTTCACAATGGCTTCTGGCCTCTGATCTTTTACTATCTCTGATTGTAGCAGAGAAAATCTCGTTGTTATTAATGGCTCAGAAAACTCAGTTCCTTCATCTGTCTATTCGCCACAATCTTCCACACGACTATCCCCTTGTCTTCAATAATACACAACTCAATCCTTCCTCTTCTCCTAATATTCTTGGTGTTTCCGTTTCTCGTGATCTTTCCTGGAAAGATTATATGTACCCTCTTTCTGAAGCAGCTTCTGAGAGTTAGATGTGCTGGCTGTCAGTAGTATGCCCGCAAAAAAGACGAGTGCAGAGCAATTGCAATGTCGATCAAATGAGTGCCAGTGCCACCCCACCCCCTTGTTGCTGGGGGAGTCAACCTAGCCTCTTTGGCGGAGAAGGTGGGAAGGCCTCACCCCTCAAAGGGGTATACATAACCTAAGAGAGGAAGAGACCATCCTTTCATCTGGACATCCAGATGCATAATAGGAGCTCAGGGTAGCATCACTTGGCTTAGAACTCGAAATCCACCAGTTGGCTTAAGCAGCCAGTTGGCAGTTGGCCAAATCCGCTAGTTGGTAGTTGGCCAAATCCGCTAGTTGGCTTAGAAGACTTAGAAGGCATAAATGGCTTGTATATATTAATAACCTTCGAACGATTAAAAGCGCACACAAACGCACATACACTCCCCGACTATATATACGCCCATAGATCCCCTATTATTACACACACACACACACACGCACAACGTATATAAACAGATGCATGTAAAGCCCCAATAGTAAAATATATAGGAGCATAACCACCACACAAAAAAAAACACCACAGCACCACAACCACCAATCGTCTAAATGCAGCTTACCATCACCTAACCAAACCCACCTTAATCACGGCTTTTACTTACCAGCTCCTGATAGACCGACAAGGTCTCTAAACACGCCCCAATTAATAGACAAAGTTATTAAGCATAAACGTTTATGAGACCAAGGGATAAACCGACACGGTCTCAAAAAAAAGGGCAACAATAATAGTTTTTCTATTAAGTTTCTCATGGTGGATCAACACGAGTCCGATTTGATGTTGGGTGGGTAAACTTTTAAACAAAAAATTGAATATGATGAATTAAGTTTAATACAAAAGCAAAATCTCCCTTTAAAATACCAATTTATCCTTAAACTATAACATAATAAGCATTATTATGATTTTTAAAACAAAATAGAAATCAAAATAGGGCTAACTATTTCATTTTTCACATTTATCTCCATCATGTTTAAGATTAGATCGCGCTATTTAATTAATTTGTATATATTTACTGGAGACGAGATGTTCCAAAACAGTAATTTGTTGAAACATGCCATTAAAATACTTGTAACCGTGATTTTGCGATCTATTGTTTAGAAGGCAGTACACACACACACACACACACACATATATATATATATATATATATATATATATATATATATATAATATATATATATATATATATATATCAGGGTACAAGTGAATATGGACGACGGATTGCGAATGGGGTTTCTGTCCCGGGATCCAAAATAATGATGAAAATATTTCCCGTGGAAAAATCTGAATTCCCGGGATTTCCCGGGATGCATAAAGCGCAAGTCTTCATGAGACTTTTGCATGCAGCATCAAATAAATGTACACTGCACTAAAATGCATACTGCACTACACACCGTTACCGACGCAATTATACACAGGGCTGCGCATACGCAGTGCGCTATTGCTGCCTGTCTGTCAGTGACTCATTATAAATGACAGCACAACACCTCCTGACTCAGTAGGTGTTGTGCTGTCAAGAGGTGTGCATCGTTCTCTGTCGCTCGTTCTCTGCACTTGCTTGGCTTAGCGTTTGACAGACTATCGTCTGAAAGTCAAACATTCTCATCATGAGTGACCCTCCCAAAAAAGAATCGTTCGTTTGGGAACATTTTGAAAAGGTGGTTAATGATTCTGCAAAGTGCAAAAAATGCAAGACAGTTTTATTGTGTAAAGGTTTATCAACAAGCGGTCTAATTAGACATTTAAAAAGTAAACATTCAATTGAAAAGCCGGTGCCAGTAACAGCTAAGCTTGAAGCAGATGAAGATGTGCCAGCATCGAATGACGCTAAACGGAAACTTTCTCAGCAGAAGATCACTGCTTTCATCAAGAAGGACACGAGAGGAGAAATTATAAGCAAACTAGCTGCTGTAGATGGATTTTCTATTAACGCCATCACCAAAAGTGAATTTATAAGGCAAGCAATTTCTGATAGGGGCCATTTTCTTCCAAAGTACCCGAGTGATGTCATGAAAATAGTCTATAGCCAATACGATGTGACAAAACAGTGTAATATCGGAAATAAGTGAGATGCTGAACGAAGGTTGTAGATTTAGTTTGTCACTCGATAAGTACACTTCGCTGAAAAATTGTCGGTATCTGAATGTAAACCTTCATGCTGGAGATGGGAAGTTTTGGAATCTAGGAATGGTCAGGATTCATGGAGCCATGCCTGCTGAAAGCGCTGTCGCTGTGGTCGAGAAGTTATCTGAGTTCAACCTATCAGTGGAGAAACATGTAGTTGCATGTGTGACAGACGGAGCCAGTGTTATGGTAAGGTTCGGCAGATTAATGTGTTGCAACCATCATTTGTGTTATGCACATGGCATACATTTAGCTGTGTGTGATGTACTCTACAGAAAGACTACAACGACTGTAGAAGTTTCTTCATCACGAAGAGATCTGGATACAAATGACAGACTGGAAAATGATGGATGCAGCGAAGCCGGCGATGATGCCAGTAGGCCCAGTACGGAGCATTTTCAGCTGCCGGTTTATTTGTGACAAAACTAAAAAGCCGACTGAACGATCACAGCATTGACCGGCTGTGCTTTTTAAAGAGCTACTACACAAATGCCAAGAAATAGCTGGATTTTTTTTTTTTTGCTAATGAAGAAAATAATGTTTTTTGCTAATGGAGAATATAATTTGTTAATGGAAATATTTTTATATAATTTGAAAGGAGTTTCTGTTCAAATATTGTCACTGAAATAATATTATTTTATGCTTTTTTTTAAATATACACTTATTGAATTAAATCTCAACCTTGTCCATTATTAACCTTCCTGCAGGGTGCACTGGTACCAAACCAGTGTTAAGAGATCTGCAAAGCGCTCTCTCGGGTCCCCGAGTTCTTTAAAAAGTAAAAGTACTTGAAATAAATATCAAGAAATTTCCCGGGAAATCTCGGGATCCCGGGATTAGGCTTCATTATTTCCCGTAGTCCCGGGATTGTGTGCGCTATCCCGAACCAGAAACCCTAATTGCGAAACTATGGGTAGTAAAAGATTGACGACGAATCTGCGAAACGGCGAATTTTGAGGTATTCATATATATATATAATATATATATATATATATATATATATATATATATATATCGGACTACAAGATTAGTTGCCAGAATGCACTATGCATTGAATCAGTTCTGTTATTTGAACACTTTTGAGAAGATTAATTTGAATTATTGCAGTACCAGGCATATTTCACTAAATACTCCCCAAATTCTAAATTCAGTATTTTTAAACTAAAACAATTATAATACTTAGAGTTGTCAGTGAGGTCATTATACCAATATTATTTCTCTATGCGTATTTCATCTCGACATTAAAGAAGAATTATCTGAGGCACGCCCATATATATATAACACACACATTTCGTATATAAGCAGATACATGTAAAGTTTCTTTAGAGGGAAGTGTGTATATATATATATATATATATATATCGAGGCGTTCCACCAAATGGTTGCCAGTTTGCGCAGCTTAATATATGCATTTTTATTTTTAATCAAAAACAATTTTAACAGTATGCGTTTTTAATTTATTGTTTTTGATTAAAAATAAAATTGTATATATTAAGCTGCACAAACTGGCAACCAGTTTGATGGAATGCCTCCATATATATATATATATATATATATATATGTATCAAGCAGAGCTGGGCACCGCAAACTCAAAATCACTTCCGCAATCGCAAATCCGCAAACTCAAACCTTACCTTCCGCAACCGCAAATCCGCAAACTGCTTGCCATTTTGGTGCCGCAAACGCAAATCCGCAAACGCAAACCATATTTCCAATTTTTACAGTGCTGGGCACTTCCGCAAACACTTCCGCAAACCGCAAGTTCCGCAATCGCAATTTTAACTATAAAAAGTATCCAAAACATTAAAGAGGTATAAAAAGTTTTTATATCTTTTTAATGTTTAATGTTTTAGCCTTGTTTTTATTAAAAACAAGGCTAAATAATTTATTACAATAAATCACTATTGTAGAAGAAATAAAAATACTACATATATTGATATATTATATTGAACAAAAACACCTCCTGCAAGTAAATAGTAAATAAATTAAATAATAATTTAATCATTTGAATTTCATAAATTTTGAAAGATTGCGGAAATTTGCGGAAAGATTTGTGTTTGCGGTCTTAGTTCCACAACGCAAATTCACTAATTTGCGATGACTTTGCCGCAAACGCAAATCCGCAAACGAAAAACATACTTCCGCAATTTGCGAATTTGCGGTTTGCGGAAGTGCCCAGCTCTGGTATCAAGGCATACCACCAAATTGGTTGCCAGTTTGCGCAGCTTAATGTATGCAGTTTTATTTTTAATCAAAAACAATAAATTAAAAACGCATACCGTTAAAATATTTTCCACAGTAATGTTTAGAAGGCTGTGTGTGTGTGTGTATATATATATTATATATGAATAGAAACGACATAAGTGTTAAGGAACGTTTCTGCACACGAGGAGGAGAGATAACGAATAATGAAAAATGAGGCGAACCGCCCGGGCGGTTCGCCTCATTTTTCATTATTCGTTATCTCTCCTCCTCGTGTGCAGAAACGTTCCTTAACACTTATGTCGTTTCTATTCATTTATATACTGCGCGGTCATTGCAGTTATATATGCATATATATATATATATATATTTATATATATATATATATATGACTACAAGATTAGGTGCTATTTATTTAATTTGTATATATTTAATGGAGAAGCGGTGCTCTCCGTATAAATAAGTTCTTTATTATGTACGTCTTATTAAGGGAAAAATATAGTTTGTAGACATTTTCCTCGTTCATGTCAGACGAATTTATTTAGCTTCCGTCTTAATACACAAATTTATCTAAAAACAGTAACGAGCTAACGCTTATAGTTAAAATTGTTTCCACAGTAATGTTATGAAATAGTATTTATAGATGCATTTGTAGGGTCTATCCAGGTAATGCAATTTTCTATGCATATTTATAAAGAAAACGGAATTTTGTTTAAGGGGATTCTTAATTCATCGAATTACTGTATACAACACAGTTTTACGTTACTGGGTTTCAACATTTCTAACACATAAGGGTCATAGACAGGGGGAAAGATGGGCTGACGAAGATTCAGAACTCCAGAATGAATTGTCGACGAGATGTATCGTGTTAATTTCAACTATTCTAGGAGTGATTCTGGCAAGGAGAGTGTATAACAGACTTTGATTTTACCCCAGAAGATGGAGGGCAAATGCAACCACATTCAGCTGCTGGTCCGGACAATTGGAACGCATTATTGATTAAAAACTGTAAAAATGAAATAGCTACACCTTTATACTGGATATGAAGATCCCTAGACACTGGGGAAATACCGAGCATCTTGAAAAGAGCAAACATTGTCCCTATATATAAAGGAGGGGACATCTCAAACAAAGAACTATAGACCAGTGTCTTTGACGTCCCACCTCACCAAAGTATTTGAAAGAATAGTTAGAGAGAAAATTTATGATTTCTTGGAGACACTGGAAAGATTCAACGAAAATCAGCACGGATTCCGATCGGGGAGATCATGCTTATCACAACTTATAGAGCATTATAACAATATCCTAGAAGCACTTGAAGGCAATGAAAACTATGATGTCATATACACGGATTTTGCTAAAGCTTTCGACAAATGTGATCATCGTATAATAGCACATAAAATGAAACATATGAGAATAACGGGCAACGGGGGAAAATGGATCTACAACTTCCTCAGAGAACGACTACAGGTCGTCAAAATTTAAGGTGTATCATCATCAGAATCAGAAGCACGCAGCTCAGTGCCACAAGATACAGTGCTGGCCCCACTCCTATTCATTATCATGCTAACAGACATAGAGAGTGGAGTAAACAGCAACAGCATAGTAACAATCATTTGCGGACGATACAAAAATCAGCAGAAAAATCAGCGAGTGGTACCAAACCTAAAACTAAACCTAATTACCATCCAAACAACGCTGGACAATGGGAAAGGCAGAATATGTAATGTTCCCAAACTAAACGCCCAACAAGGGACCTCCTCAACACTGAAGGAAAATGGCTTGGTTTTCAGGGGCCAAAACTTTATAACCAGCTTCCTAAGGACCTCAGAAATGTTACAGGGGTCAAAGTTGAAGTCTTCACTCTTCAAGAGAAGATTAGATGCTTCGCTCAGGACGGTACCAGATGAGCCGGGTGTACCGGACTATGTGCGGTGGAGAGCGCAAAGAGCAACTTGCTCCTCCACCAAGCCAGGCCTAGAGGTGGAGCCACCAGCTTGACCTTCGTGTGAAGAGACCGATGCAGAGGGACACTAACAAAATATACAAATGGTCAGAAGACAATATGGCATTTAACACCAAGAAATTTTAACTCTTGAGATATGGTAGAAATTAGGAAATTAAACAGACTGCATATTATGCCAGATGAGCCGGGTGTACCTGGCTATGTGCGGTGGAGAGGGCAAGAGAGCAAATCGCTCCTCCACCAAGCGGCTATGTGCTGCGGAGAGCGCAAGAGAGCAACTCGCTCCTCCACCAAGCCAAGCCTAGAGGCGGGGCCGCCAGCTTGACCTTCGTGTGAAGAGAGAACGATGCACGGAAACGCAACGAGGTATATACAGACATTTTATTCACGCAGTTATACGTGATTCACTGGCGTCAATTGATTTAACCATGACTTTCTAATTGTTACCATTGTGCACTTATCCGTGATCATGACATATATATATATATATATATATATATATATATATATATATATATATATATATATATATATACCGGGTGTCCCATTCGAAATGAAACAACTTTGAACCCTTATAATTTTTTATTGGATGATGCAAACAATGTAATATTCACAGAGTAAATAGTCAATGTCATAAAGTTTCATATGATATATGTGAATTATAACATTTAGACATATTAGAGTTCTTTATTGTATGCATTCAATATGTGCACCATTTGTAGCACGGACCAGGTCGCAACGGTACTCAGTTTCCCTCCACACGTTGCCTAGCATCTTAGGGGTTGCAAAGTCCACCACTTCTGTGATGCGCTCTTTCAGTTGAACGAGGAATCTGCAGTTTGACACTGGCACGACGGATGAACTTTCTCGGGCTACTACCAAAGGCCCCACGCATTCGTTCAACATCATCTTCCGATCTTGTTCGCCCTCCAGAGTGTTCGTTTAGAACACTGCCAGTCTCAAATTTCTTGGTCCATGCATATAGGTCTTTTCTGGTGGGTGGTTCCTTATGGAAGGTTGTACGGAATCGCCGTTGCACCAGAGTAGGGGACTTCAACTCAGCCATCCATAACACACATTTCGCTTTTTCTTGTGGGGTAAACATAATTCAATCTGAAACAAACAGAAAACATTATTACAAAAATTTATGCATATGGTGTAGTAACTGGCAAAGTTTCAACATTCTCACACTAATAATTTAAAAATTACAGTTTCAAAGTTTCATTTCGAATGGGACACCCGGTGCGTGTATATATATATATATATATATATCCCTCTAAAGAAACTTTACATGCATCTGTTTATATACGAAATGTGTGTTTATATATATATGGGCGTGCCTCAGATAATTCTTCTTTAATGCTGAGATGAAATACGCATAGAGAAATAATATTAGTATAATGACTTCACTGACAACTCTAAGTATTATAATTGTTTTAGTTTAAAAATACTGAATTTAGAATTTGGAGAGAATTTAATGAAATATGCTTGGTATTGCAGTAATTCGAATTAATCTTCTCAAAAATTTTCAAATAACAGAACTGATTCAATGCATAGCGCATTCTGGCAACTAATCTTTTAGTCCGATATATATATATATATATATATATATATATATATATATATATATCACACAAACTGGGATAACGTAATGGGGAACTCCAACGCAAAACTAATGTGGGAATCGTTCGAAACGGTATTTAGGACTATAAATGAGGAATGTGTACCGTACAAAATTAAGCGTGCGAAAGTAAACAACAAGCCCTTGTGGTTTACTTCTAGAGTAGGAGACATTATAAAGAGTAGAGATAGGGCTTATAGGCTATATAAGTGCGATAAAGATAATCTGTTGTTACGAAACAACTACATATCTCTAAGGCGTGAAGCGAAAAGTGTAATAAAAAAGTCCAAGCGCGAATTTGAAATCTCCATAGCCCGTGACGGTAAAGAAAACCCCAAGCGATTCTTTCAATACGTCAATAATAGAAATCCGGTAAAAAGTGTCTCGGGGCCTTTGAAAAATGTAAACGGAGATCTAGTTTCTGAAAACAAGGAAATGGCTACCTTGCTAAAAGAATTTTTTACGTCAGTTTTTACAAAATGAAAACGCGTAAATCACCGGGGCCGGATTCCATATATCCCATACAACTAAAAGAATTAAAAGATAGCATTGTTGTGCCGCTAACAAAGATTTTTAATGCCTCTATTTCTGAGGGGTGCGTACCAGATAATTTCAAGTTAGCAAACGTAACTCCTATCTTTAAGAAAGGCGATAAAGGTGCGGCGGGAAATTATAGGCCAATCAGTTTAACGTCTGTTGTAGGTACGCTACTGGAATCAATAATTAGGGATCGTATAGTCGAGCACTTAGAAGTGCATAAACTAGTTCGAAATACGCAGCACGGTTTTAGGCGAAACAAATCTTGCTTAACTAATCTTTTAGAATTTTTCCAAAGCGTGGTTGACGTTTACGATAGACATAGGGCGGTTGATGTAGTGTATTTAGATTTTCAAAAAGCGTTTGACACCGTGCCGCACAAAAGGCTCATTGAAAAAACTAAGGCTCATGGAATCAGGGGTGTAGTAATAAATTGGATAGAAGAGTGGTTGCGAGGTAGGAAACAGAGGGTGGTCGTTGATGGAGCGGAGTCGTGTCGGGCTAATGTAGCGAGTGGCGTTCCTCAGGGTTCTGTATTGGGCCCCTTGCTTTTTCTTATATATATTAACGATTTAGATGTCGGCCTAGTCAGCACAGTTTCAAAGTTTGCGGATGACACGAAGCTGGGTGGTAGGGCGATTAATGACGGAGATAGAGGTAAAATCCAGGAAGATCTGAATAAAATCGTTGATTGGTCAGTCACATGGCAAATGAGATTTAACGTTGATAAGTGCAAAATTTTGCATATAGGTTCGCGTAACGGTAATTTTGCGTATAGTATGTCAGGGAAAGATTTAACAAGCGTAGAGCAGGAAAAAGATTTAGGAGTTATAGTCACTGGTGATTTAAAAGTAGCGAAACAAAGTACAGCAGCGGTCAATAAGGCGAACAAAGTGTTAGGTTTTATAGCTCGAAATTTTGAGTACAATTCGCGCGATATTATAGTTCCTCTTTATAAATCATTAGTTAGACCCCATTTGGAGTACGCGATCCAATTTTGGAATCCGTATATGCGCAAAGATATAAACAAAATCGAAAGAGTTCAAAGACGAGCAACTAAGATGATTCCGTCGCTTAGGTCAAAGTCGTACGAGGATAGGCTTAAAGAGTTAAAATTGACAACATTCGAGACTAGGAGGCTAAGGGGTGATCTAATCCAGGTTTTCAAAATTATGAATGGGTTCGATAACGTAGATAGAGATAGCTTTTTCGAAATATCTCAATATAATAGGACTAGAAATAACGGGTGTAAGTTGACAAGTAGAAGGTTCGAGACAGCAGTTGCCAAAAACTTTTTTACGCATAGAATAGTAAATAGCTGGAATAGTTTGCCGGTAGAAGTAATTAGTAGCACTTCTATAAACATGTTTAAAAATCGATTAGACAACTATGTTGATAGATCGGGTATAGTTTAAGGTAGTAAAAGTAAGGCTTTGTGGTGATCGATCCCACAGCTCAACACAAGTGTTGTGGGATATAGGGAGGCAGCATCTTGGGTTAGGGGATACTCTCTGTCCTTACACACCCCATTTAAAGAGATTCCTCTGCCGAGCGGTGTCCCCCATAGTACTGTGAAGTATTGAAAAACTCATGATCTTCACTTGCCCCACAAACACCTTGAAATGGGAGACCCAAAATGGGTGCACACACATTCTACATTACTGTACAGTCTTTACAGCCACACCTACACTTTTCCTCCTAAGTATATATATTGTAATGTACATGTAAATTTTGACTTGGTCCGCAATCGATATGGATCGTGACTTATTTTTCGTTGGCAAGGTACTAGCATTGATGGATACCGTAATGAAATTGACTGGATTCTTTGGATCTGATATATTTGCATGTTGGTTATAAATAGATATAGAGTGTAACATATTTGTGGATAGTAGTCTATTATGACTTGATCCTCTGGATCCAGAGATTCTATCTTTAGTTTTAAATCGATAATTAATTAGTTTTAAATCGATAATTAATTAGTTTTAAATTGATAATTAATTAGTTATGCAAAAATTGGTCGTTGCCAATGTACCGGCAGTTTTTGCATAAATTTCTTATGTTCTTGTGGTTCGGAACCCACGTAAAATTGTAGGTCCGCTCCGCCACCACGGAAGACATACACAATTACGAACACAGTTAGGTAGACCAACCATGAGTGGATCCTAGGGTCTTTGTTGGTCTGTAACATTATAACATTATAAACACTATATCGTAAAATTATGGCGAAAAATTTTAGAATTTCGCGAGAATTTAATGAAATATGCCTGGTACTGTAATAACTCGAATTAATCTTCTCAAAAATGTTCAAATAACAGAACTAAATCAATGCATAGCGCATTCTGGCAACTAATCTTGTAGTCCGATATATATATATACACACACACTGCCTTCTAAACACTTTATCGTAAAATTATGGTGAAAATTTTTAGAATTTGGGGAGAATTTAATGAAATATGCCTGGTACTGTCATAATTCGAATTAATCTTCACAAAAATGTTAAAAAAAACAGAACTAAATCAATGCATAGCGCATTCTGGCAACTAATCTTGTACCCCCGATATATATATATATATATATGAATGTATGTATGTATGTATGTATACTGTCTTCTAGACAATATATCGCAAAATCACGGTGAAAAATATTTTAATGGCATGTTTCAACAAATTACTGTTTTGGAACATCTCGTCTCCAATAAATATATACAAATTAATTAAATAGCGCGATCTAATCTTTAAACATGATGGAGATAAATGTGAAAAATGAAATAGTTAGCCCTATTTTGATTTTGATTTTGTTTTAAAAATCATATTAATGCTTATTATGTTATAGTTTAAGAATAAATTGGTATATTAAGGGGAAATTTTGTTTTTGTATTAAACTTAGTTTATCATATTCGATTTTTTGTTTAAAAGTTCGCGTACTCAACATCAAATTGGACTCGTGGTGTTCCACCATGGAAAGCTTAATAGGAAAACTATTAGCTTGCTCTATTTTTTGAGACCTTGTCGTTCTACCCCTTGGTCTCATAAACGTTTATGCTTAATCGCTTTGTCTATTAATTGGGTCGTATTTAGAGACCTTGTCGGTCTATCAGAAGCTGGTAAGTAAAAGCCGTGAGTAAGATGGGTTTGGTTAGGTGACGGTTAGCTATACTTAGACGATTGGTGGTTGTGGTGCTGTGGTTTCTTTTTTTGTGTGGTGGTTATGCTCCTATATATTTTGCTATTGGGGTTTTACATGCATCTGTTTATATACGTTCTGTGTGTGTGTGTGTGTGTGTGTAATAATAGGGGATCTATGGGTGTTTGTGTGCGCTTTTAATTCGTTCGAAGGTTATTAATATATACAAGCCATTTATGCGTTCTAAGTCTTCTAAGCCAAATGCCAACTGGCTGCTTAAGCCAACTGGCAGATTTCGAGTTCTAAGCCAAGTGGTTCCACCCTGAGCTCCCATTATGTATCTGGATGTCCAGATGAAAGGATGGTCTCTTCCTCTCTCTCCTCTCTTCCTCTCTTAGGTTAGGTATACCCCTTTGAGGAGTGAGGTCTTCCCACCTTCTCCGCTAAAGAGGCTAAGTGGATTCCCTAGCTTGCTGGGGAAATTCCCCCTACCCTTTTTGGTACCCTGGGGGTTGGCACTGGGGGAGGGTGGAAGGCAACCTGCAACAAGGTGGTGGGAGGTGGCACTGGCACTCATTTGATCAACATTGCAATTGCTCTGCACTCGTCCTTTATGCGGGCATACTACTGCTGTCTTCAAGCTCTCTCTCTTCCCCGGAATGTTGCCTCACTCTCTATTTACTATCACTATTATAACAGACACTGTTCTCCTGAACTCTCTAACTACATTCCTCCTACTTTAAGGAGAGCTTGCAGTACCAGACTTTCGACACATTCTCATCCTTTTTCTGTTCAGCTCTCTAACGCAATGGGTATTCTCAATCTTTCATCTACTCAACTTTTCAACTCTGGAACAACCTTCCTCACTCCACCTTGTCCACTGTCTATGATCCCTAACCTTTCAAACGCAAAATGTCCAGGCATCTCAAAATCTTTGTACCTTTTTTCCGGCTCTCTTCTTCTGCTACGTTGGAGTTTGGTGCGGATGTTTTAGCGGACGTTCGGCCTTAGCCCCTTCTTCCTACATAAAAAAACTTGTCTTCTTTTCCTACTGTCTTTCTTCGTAACCACTATTTAAGAATCTTTTATGCAGATGTAACAAATTTTATGCAGTTTCTCGAAAAGAAAAAAGTTTTTGGAAATCAGAATTTAAAAGACACGATTGGATATTCCTTAAGATTTCTTTTCCATGGAGACCCAAGATTTATTCTTGTACCATTTTTGACTCTTTTTATTGCATAAATTTACTCTTTTAGTTGGAGTCGTTTCTATGTTGATTTGTAATCTATACTGAAAAAGTTTTCATTTGATATTTTTTGATGACTTTTTGCTTTTAGTTCAGTGTCTATATTATGTTCTAATTCAATTTGCATTTTTCCCAATTTCATTTCTAAATGCGTCACAGATATATATATATATATATATATATATATATATATATATAATATTATATATATATATATATATATATATTAGAAAACAAAAATGTAAAATAAAATCAGTTTTCAACAAACAATTCTATAAAATTTAAATGCTTAACTTTCTTCTCTTTGTTTCATCTTTAAAATTTGTTTTCAGAAGTTAAATTATGCTTTCTTATTTTATCTAAGTTCATAGAGAAAAGTTTATTTTTATTTCTGTCTGTCTGTCTGTCTATCTATCTATCTATGCATTTATCTAACTATTTCAAATAACTTAAATAATGCTGAAATACTTTCGAGTGATTCGAGGAATTCTTTCTGAGAAAAAATGCAATTGTATGTTTAGAAATATTTAGCTTCGTAATAGCAGTACTACTTTACCGTACTTTTTAGAGCCTCCACTTTACATTCTAAATGGGTGTCAGCTTTGTATGGTGATAATATAAGGTGTGCCATACGTTTTATTTAACGTGTTTTATTTAAAGTGTAACAATTACAAAAATGGGGCTAATGTTAACAATAGCGGACAAGTTTTTTGTTTTACTTAAAAAAAAAAAAATTGCTTATTCGACTTTTAATAGAGCATAAAATCATATGCAAGTGTTTTTTTTTTTTGTAAGTTAGGTTAGAGAAGATCCGGATTAAGGCTGTGAGGGGCCTGAAGCTAATAAGAGGGAAAGGCCTATATATGTACTAGTGATGTAGGTCACATCCGCATCCGCATCCGCATCCGCGGAACATCCGCACATTTTCTCGCATCCGCGTCCGCATCCGCACTTTGGACTGCGGATGTCGTGCGGATGTGGACCGTTGAGATAAAACGTCATTAATAAGCGGAAATTATCAAATTCTACTATATTAATAGAACTAGTTCATTGTGCGCAAAAGTGATGCAAGCGACAAGACGAGAGGCTGTTCTTGTATGAAGTTACTCTCTTGCAACCTACTTAGATCCACGTTACAAAGCTAAGTTATTTTCACCTAGTCCATTAGAACGAGTTAAATCATCACTTGGCAAAGCAGTTGAAGAGCTTCAATCTCTTGAATCTGTCGCTTCGCCACCCACCAAAAGAATAAAAGTTTCAGTGACAGAACCAACACCTTCAACAAGCAAATCACAGAATCTGTCTCTCAGTTTCTTGAGTCAAGCAGCAATGACGAGACCTACGCGATGTCAAAAGATGTAGTAAAAATGATCGGGAGCTATCACCAAGAAAAACGCCTGGCTGCATGTGACAATCCTATTAGTTGGTGGAAAAATACGCAGAATATCTATCCATACTTGAGTAAACTTGCAAGGAAACATTTAGCCTGTCCTCCAACAAACGTACCAAGCGAGAGATTATTTAGCAGTGCTGGATTAATATATGATGAAAAGAGAAACAGACTGGCAGCAGAAAAGGCAGAAAAATTAATGTTCCTTAAGCATAACCTTCCTATAATTAAGTTTGAACATTAAACGATGAACATCTTTGTTTACTTTATTTTAATTACTCATTTATAAATATGCCTAATAAAACTTTAAACTTAATATAAATAGTTATCAAGCTAATTAAAGATCTCTTTCTATAAGGGAGGAGGTTGGGGAAAGAGGTCGGTGGGGTGCATTTGAGTTGGGTTCACGTCCCGCATCCTGGTAACACAATTATGGTTTCTAATTGTGGCTGAAACTCAACAAAATATAACGAATTTTTTGCAGACGAATTCACTAATTGATTTCTATATTAGTTAGATGCTTGATATTATTTTATATGTTCAGAGAAAAGTACAGCAATTATTGTACAATTAATCAATTATACTACATTATAGCTACAGCTCTCTCTATATAATAACTTATTATGTACGTTAAACACAACAAATCTCGAATATATCCTAAAAAATAACGAAAATGTAGACATCCGCAACCGCATCCGCGGATGTTGAAATCAAACATCCGCATCCGCATCCGCGGATGTGAAAAAAATGACATCCGCTACATCACTAATATGTACTATATATTGTATATAATTCATAAAAGCTTCAAACAAATAGAAATGTATATTTATCCAAATTTAACAACTAACAAAAATCAAAGCTATGTACGAGTACATTAAAAAAAAAAAAACAGCATACAATCCAAATAGAAAATGATTTCTTCCTTCTTAGCTTTAAAATGTGATATCAAACAAAACATCCCCCTTTCTTCGACATACTGAATGATCATTACACTAGCCCCGATTTCCCAACGTCTGAAAACAATTTCGGAAACAGATTAATCCTTTGAAGCCAATCATGCAAAAATGGATGAAAATCATACATACATATGGACAATAATACACCATCAAATATAGTGACATATACAAAAAACTCTTAACTAAAATTAAAAAAACTCTTATTTTCTACCGCTGAAGATATAATTACGCAGTTACAGTATATATGATGTTATTTAACCAACCTTGTGACAAAGATTTAGGGTTTAGGGGATATAGGAATGTGACCCAAACGCTTCTATTTCTTAAGAAATGTACCTCTCTCATATGACTAAAAGGGCAGCTATATTTCCAATTATGGTTGGTTTGCTATGAGTTTCATATGCGTAAGCATCTGATTTTATTTCAAAATTGAACTAATGTACATTTTCTTTGTTTCAGATTTGAATTATGGCGAGAGTTTGCAATAATACACCTAATTCATTCTGTTATATATGCGGACGATTTACTACTTCTAAACAAAGGTAAGAAATCACCGTACAAGTACGAAAGCATTACCACGCCTACCAGGCTGTAAGATCGGCGACCAGGACAAGGTTTGGGCTCCATATTATATTTGTAAGTCATGTGTGGAATGTTTGCGTCAGTGGGCTTGTGAGAAGAAGAAAATGCCTTTCGGCATCCCCATGATTTGAAGAGAACCGAGAAATCACTACGACGATTACTACGTCTGCATGACAAACGTGGCTGGATATAATAATAAAAATAAGAGGCACATCACATATACGAGTATTCCATCAGCCATCCTCCCTGTGCCACATTAAAGTTAAATTCCTATGCCGAAGCCGCCTCTTGATTTTGAAAATTTTGATTCAGATGTACAGTGCCCGCGAAAAGTATCCGATCACTCAAGAAAATACAATATTTTCCCTTGATATTCAGAGACACGTAATTCACTTTCTATTTGTTCTAGCGACATCTGGTAACTTTGAGGTTGCTCGCTGATATGAGAGCTATCCAACGCATTCTCAAATTAGTGTTCTGGTAGCCTTCGTTGCGGGTGGCTGTGTCTCAAATTTGTCAAATTTCACTGTTTGTGTAAATTTCTTGATATTTTTTTTTTTTTACAGAAAGTGGTGTAAATAAAATTTATATATAATGTGTGCTAAAAAACAACTTAAGAGTGATTGTCGAGGTGCTATTGTTGCTTTGCATGCATGTGGGAAATCACAGAGACAGATAGCTAAGGAATTAAACATATCCCAAAGTACCGTTAATTTATGGGTTTCACGGGCTAAGAACAATGGTGGCCTAACCACGCCAGTCCCTAAAAAACGATCTGGCAGACCGAGAAAAACAAATTCGCGAACAGACAAACTTATGAAACGTTTAGTATTGAAAAACCCAACAATAACTGCGAAAGAAATAAAATTTAATATGAATAATTTGTTATCTGGTGTTTCTGAACGAACTATCCAGGAGCGGCTCCAAAAAGAACTCGGATTACCATCTCGCCATGCTGCTAAGAAACCGTTCATTAATGAAAAAATGCGTAAAAAACGTGTCGCATTTTGTAAAAAATACATTCATTGGACTGTTGATGACTGGAAGGAGGTTTTATTTAGCGATGAGTCGACATTTTTGACATTCAGAAGTTGTCCAAAAAAGGTTCGCCGGCCTATTGGCTCAAATAGGATGGACCCTAAATACACCCTAAAGACAATGAAACACCCTCCAAGTGTGATGGTTTGGGGTTGTTTCGGTTACTATGGGCGTGGAAACTTATATTTTCTTCCGAAGAACACAACTATGAATGGTGCACGGTATTTAGCAATGCTACAGGATAAACTTCCAATGGCAATGGCAATCCAAAGGCAAAAACATACATGCATGATGGTGCACCATGTCACAGGGCCAAAATAGTGACAAAATGGATTACTGACAATAAATTTGATATTTTGGATTGGCCTGGTAATAGTCCAGATCTCAATCCGATAGAAAATCTGTGGCTAATAATAAAAAATAAGGTTGAATGCCACGACACTGGCTCAGTCGAAAAATTACAAGAGGCCATCAAAAAGGTATGATGCAAGGAAATATCAGTGGAAGTTTGTCAAAACTTGATTAAATCCATGCCAAAACGTCTAGAACAAGTCATCCAAACCAAAGGACAGATGACAAAATACTAATATAAGGTTAGTATACATTTAAACATTGTTTTTTATGTAAAAAATACAAATTTCAAGGGTGATCGGATACTTTTCGCGGGCACTGTAGACAACATCTCAATAACAGCAGAGTCATGTTCAAATGAACACGACGAAGAATATACTGTGACCGAAAATCAGTCACTAAAACTGATAAGTCAGAGTGATCTCAATGACCTAGTAAGAGATTTAGCATTACAGAAAGATTCGGCAGAACTTCTGGGATCAAGGTTCAAAGAATGGAATCTACTCACTCCCTCGACAACTTTCTACTGGTACAGACATCGTGAAAAAGATTTCATCCAATTTTTCTCGACTGAAGCATCAACTGGTATACTGCAATGATATAGTAAGTCTGGTAAAGGCGATGGGCAAAGACTACCAACCATGTGACTGGCACCTACTTACTGATTCCTTAAAGCATTGTTTGAAAGCTGTCTTACTGCATAATGGAAACAAAGTTGCCTCTGTTCCTATAGGGCATCTAGTTCATTTGAGAGAGACTCATGGAAATCTCTCATTTCTTTTCAACAAGATAAACTATGAACAACACCAGTGGTTTGTTTGTGGTGATCTTAAGGTGATCGGCCTTCTTTTAGGCCAACAGGCTGGCTTTACAAAATACTCATGCTTTTTATGTCTGTGGAATAGCAGAGACAGGGAGGAACACTATGTGAGGAAAAAAATGGCCTCAGAGAAAACAGATTACTCCAGGACAAACAAACATCATTGCTAATCCACTGGTAGATACTGTTACCTCCACTCCACATAAAGCTTGGATTAATGAAAATTTCGTCAAAGGTCTCAACAAAGAAGGATCTGCATACCAATTTTTATGTAAAAAATTTCCCTCAAATTAGTCATGTTAAGCTGAAGGAAGGATTGTTTGTCGGTCCCCAAATAAAGCAACTCTTAAGCGATCCAGCATTTGAAGATGCATTGACAGGTCATGAAAAAGATGCTTGGCTAGCTTTTAAGGCTATTGTGAAATATCGTTTGCTGGGGTGTAACATGAGTTTTAGATACACTTCCTAGACTCACTCTCATCTTTATTTTTTTCTGAAAACTTAGGCAAGGTAAGCAAGGAACAGGGATAAAGATTCCACCAGGATATTTCAGAAATGGAATGGAGTATCAGGGAAGATGGGATGTTCGAATGACGACAGACTGGAGTCTAAAGAGAGATGTACCGAAATCAGTATACCAGAGAAAATCAACGAAAAGGAAGTTTCTTTAGCTATTGACTGCTCTAATAAATTCAATGCGTTATTGTTGATGAATGGTTAGTTCAGTCATTCACAATTTTTATGTACAAATATGCTGTATCTTACTTATATCCATATCTTGTGTGGAATGTCGTCTCATCGCTGAAGAGAATGTAGTTTAATAAGTTTTCGGTATCAAATTTCTCAATCAATTCTGTGCACATGGTGGCTCGTCTTGGATAATCCTCTTCTTGTAACTCATGCAGCACTTGAATATAGTAACTTTTCTTTTTTAATGTTGATTTTAAAAATCCTTAAAACAGTCGTTTTTGGTATGCTCAGTCTACGTAATGGTGTGAGAGTTGACATTCTAGGATTTGTTTAAAAGGCATCTCTTACCAATTCGATATTTTCTTGAGAGGTACCTGGACATCCAGACCTTGCCTTATCATGAATAGATCTGTTCTTTTAAATTTATTGATCAGCTCGCGAATTGCTTTGTCTGTAGGTCCTGGTTTATGAAATCTTCCTTCGAATTTTTCTCGAATTTCTTTGCACTTCTTCCTTTAGATACGTAGTGTTACTACCATCACACGTTCTTGTACATCCATCATCATCTATGGCCTTGTAGAAAATAAAATATAAATACCATTATTTCAGCAAAACAGATAAGGACTTTTGGACCACCCTGTATTGTACTACTTGACCAGTTGAATTAGAAGTTTATTGTTGAGATTCTGGGAGGTTCTCAGGAAGCTGATTAATTATTTAGCTCTACCTTTTGTACTACAGGGTGACCACAAAGTCACTTTGCATGAAAAAAAGGGCAGCATAGAGATATGCTGTAATTTTACTGCAAAGGAACTTCGTGGCCACTCTATATATACAGTAAGTAGTTCGTGGATTGCTCTCGCACGATCTTTCTTGCGCGTTTCCAACAACTCTGTCGGTTTTTCTGACCCACTGCCACTAACTACTTCTGACTGACTTGTTTCGTCTCGATCGTGGTCGGTCAGTTGTCATGGCGCCTATAGCAAGAATGTCTTTGGTTCTTTATTTCCCACGATCCTGGAACTTAGGAAATTTTTAAATACATCACGTTCAAGGAATTCCATATCCCTAATCTTTTTATATTACTAAACTAACTTATTTGACCTATTTTACAGTACTAAATTATTTTGATTATTAATTGCAAGTAACTCTAACTGCTAGGATATTAGTGTTAAAGGTCACGTAGCTACCTGGGTTTCAACTGAGTCCTACTCCTAATTTTTACCTAAGGCCTACTTGGAATTTAGGTAATTCCTTTCAAATCCTAATTTATGTTTAAATATTACCTTTTATAATTGTTCCCATATTTTTTAATCCCAACACGGGACCCTACCTTTTCTAAACGCGGAGGAGGGCTACCTGCCTAACTTCTCAACAGACCCAACGTCATTTAACCTCAATGATCAAACGGGAAGCGGTGTTGGGACGTGGCTACGACGTTATATTTTATGTTGGTATGTGTTTAGTTAAGGTTATGACTGGTATAGGTCACCCGGTAGCTCAGTGGTTATGTGGCGGACAATGAGAGGTGAGGCTCTGGTTTACTTCTACGTGCTGGCTCCCGGGATGAGTTGAGTTGGTCGCTTATTTTATTAGTGCTCGAGGTAAAGGTGACCCTTAGGGCACACTCACCCCGACCCAAATCGTGGAAAAATGAGCTTCCTGGCTGTTACCTTTATGATTGGTATACTACAACACGTTCATTAGTTTTTAGATTTTTAATTTTGTTGTACATTTTGCTTTTATAAAAATCTTTATTTTTATTGAAACTGATTTATAATTAATATTTTTGAAATCTTTTAGTCAGTTCTTTCTACTAAATCAGAGCTTTGACACAGATTCTACTATTCCAAAGTTGTCACTATGCTTATTCTTATTATACAGTGTTCGAGAAGTTTCAATCTATTCACAGTATTATTATTATTATTGCAAAATAAACAGGGACTTTTCGGACACCCTGTATACGATTTTTTTAATGTTATACGTGTTAGTTTACTGAACTGACAATGAGCGAGAAATATTTGTGAAGACCAATTTATGATGCATTCTCTAGTATTGTGTATTCTTAAGTTTCATCATTATATTTTCGCTTTAATAATTAATTGTTCTTAAGAATTTAGTTCTTCCAGTAGTTAATCTCTTATTTTAATAAAATTAATAAAATTAATAAAATCATTTTAATGAATGGGTGAAGAAACTGTTTTGCAATACTGTAGGATATTTAAAAAAAACGTTTGACAATTACGTAATAATTTTTAATGTTATGAATTTTAATACTATATTTTTTAGTATTTAAATGATGAATTGTTGTTAAAAATTCCCTGGTGACATTGAGAATGAGAACTGATCCTTCGCCTTCCTGTGCATACCTGTACGGGGACCCCCGGGATGGGGTTGTATCTTCCGCCTCTTTGTGCATAATAAGGTTGAAAATTGAGCTGGGGTCCCGTCTCTAGAAAAGTATTCCCCCACGAATAGTTGGAGAAACCTCGGCAGTGGCGGTCCTGGGCATAGGCGATATAGGCGGCCGCATAGGGTGCCAAATGCCAATTGGTGGCGGGGGCGACATAGCACGCCCGTTTTTTGTTTTTTCTCAAACAGGCTCCAGTCCAGGGCTCGAGAAATTTACCAACTCACGGTCTCACCAACCCCGGTTGGAGATAGATATTTATCCTTGGTGATAGGTATCGATTTTGCTCGTAAAAATCAATTTGTAAAACTAAATTAAAAGTTATTTCATTAAAATAAACAAGCGATGAAATAGGTATAAGTTAAAACTGTTAATAATTATTAAAATCAAGCAGAGTAAATTAGAGTGTAGCTAGCGACGGATTTTTCTCCACTCCACAATTTCGTATGTGTTCTAGTTTACAGTGAGTCGTGTCTGGCTGAGCATCATGTTGAAGAGGACAAAGCCGTCAGGTGCACAGGGAAGTTAGAGAAGAAAAGAGGGAGAGGAGGTGCGATCGAAAAGTAGAGGTATGTCATGAACATTTTATTTAAGTTTCATTTTTATATCTAACGTTACTTTTTTAAGCAGTAAAATCAAGATAAGTTTGTTACTTTAACTGGACAATCCGCTATTTTAGGCAAAAATCAACAATTTTTTATTTTTTTGCTGAAATGACTTCTAAAATTTGTCTGCTTCATGTTTGTGTTGTTAGAGTTTGGATTTTTAGTTTAAAACCCTCACCTCACCATAACCTCACCTCACCATGGCTAGGTATAAGGTTTATAGGCGTTTAGTTTTAGTATTGGGTTAATGGATTTCTGCTGTTATTAACATGTACTTATCAGTGTTGACCACTCTACATTTTTAATTATCCCAAGAACACCCAACAAAATTTCCCCAGAATTCCCAAGGTTATATAAATATTCGAATGATTTAATTTTTCATTGAATTATACTTTTCTTTAACAAAAATGTGACAATAATGTGGAAAATACTAAGAGTGATCAGAAAGTATCGATAATTTTATTGCTACGGACAAATGAATGCAAATAAGAAATAACTGTTTACATATGTGAGTCTTCCTGCCCTCTGGCGTTTGCAGTCTGAAGCAAAATCTGCTACCATGAGTCAGTCAGTAGTTGGTTGGAGCGCTTAAAAGGAGGGTGTGTTTTTGCAGTACGTATAAATCTCTGAAATGGAACAACGCGCGTTCGGAGACGAACGAAATTATTAAAACAGATTTTGGAAATGATGCTCTCAGTGTAGCTAACGTTTACAAATGGCACAAAAAGTTTAAAAATGGAGAAACCTTTGCTCGTACCAGAAATCGAATCTGTTGGACATTTTATCCGTACGAGAAGTGGAAGGGCGGCCACTGCGTTCTTTGTCTTCAAGCGATGTTTCTCCATTTTTAAACTTTTTGTGCCATTTGTAAACATTAGCTACACTGAGAGCATCATTCCCAAAAGCTGTTTTAATAATTTCGTTCGTCTCCAAACGCGCGTTGTTCCATTTCAGAGATTTATACGTACTGCAAAAACACACCCTCCTTTTAAGCGCTCCAACCAACTACTGACTCATGGTAGCAGATTTTGCTTCAGACTGCAGACGCCAGAGGGCAGGAAGACTCACATATGTAAACGGTTATTGCTTATTTGCTTTCCTTTGTCCGTGAAACTTTTTCCTCCGTTAGGCTCCTCCAACCACAGTCTTATTTCTATTTCCTGTCCTATCGCTCCAATTCGGCCTTTGGATCCTTCCAAGAGGAGGCGCCTTCGGTACTTCGGCGCCGCTCATTGGGAGGCCCTTGGGCAGTACTTCTGTGATTTCCCATGGAATGATTATTGCTTCATGGCCGGGGCCCTCCCAAGGGTGCTGAGCGCATCACGGAGGTGATTTTCTCGGGCATGGAGGTGTACATTCCATATTCTATTCCCATTACTAATGCAAAAAATTCTTGGTTTAACTTTACTTGCGCTAATGCTATCCGCAACAGAGAGGAGGCTTTCAGAAGGTACCGTCGCTATCAATTCTTGACTCACTCTAGCTTTATATTCCCGGAATCGTGCAAAATCTGTTCTTCTACTCGCCAAAAATTCCTTCATCCGACAAAAATGTGAAAATCTATCCAATTCTAATTCTTCTCGTTCTTTCTGGCATCTAGCTAAGAACCTCTTCAACAACTTTACTTCCTCTTCTTTCCCTCCTCTTTTCCATTCCGACGGCACAGTTGCCGTCTCTCTGACAAAGTGAATTCTTCGCTGAAACTTTCGCTTACAATTCAACCCTGGTCGATTCCGGTGCTGTTCCTCCATCTCCTCTCCCCTCTGACCTATTATATCTGAAATTAGAATCTCTTCTAAAGATTGTTTTCTTTCCTATATGGGCTAAACTCTAGGAAAGCGTACGGTCCTGATGGTGTTTCTTCTGTTGTTCTTAAGAACTGTGCTTCTGTGCTGACATCTTGCCAAGGCAAACTCTTTCGTCTTTATCTCTCATCTGGTACTTTTCCTTCCCGCTAGAAGTTCGCTTTCATTCAGCTTGTCCGAAAGAAGGATGATTGCTCTCAACCCTCCAACTATCGTCCAATTTCTTTGATTCCTTGCCTTTCCAAGTTTTTGAATTTATCCTTAATAGGAAGATTTTTAAACACCTCTCTCTTCACAATCTTCATCAAATCGTCAGTATGGATTCCGCAAGGGATGTTTTACTGGCGATCTTCTTGCATATGTCTCTGACTCTTGGTCATCCTCCTTTCGGGATTTCGGTGAAACTTTGCTATTGCGCTAGACATATCTAAAGCTTTTGATAAAGTCTGGCACAAATTTTTAATTTCGAAAGTGCCCTTTTTCGGTTTCTATCCTTCTATCTGTGCCTTCATCTCTAATTTCCTTTCTGGCCGATCTATAGCTGCAGTTGTAGATGGCAACTGTTCTTCTCCTAACGCTATCAACAGTGGTGTTCCTCAGGGTTCTCCTGTCACCCACTCTTTCCTCTTATTTATTAATGATATTTTAATTCGCACTTCCTGTCCTATTCACTCCTATACCTGACTGGGGCAGAGAAAACCTTGTGCTTTCACTGCTTCAAAAACTCAGTTCCTCCATCTGTCTACTCGTCACAATCTTCCGCACGACTATCCCCTTACCTTCAACAACACACCACTCAATCCTTCCTCTTCTCTTAACATTCTTGGCGTTTCCTTTTCTCGTAATCTTTCCTGGAAAGATCACGTATACTCTCTTTCCAAAACAGCTTCTTGGAGTTAAGGTGTGCTGTACCGCCTCCGCGGTTTCTTCACCCCTTCTCAGTTGCTGTCTCTGTACAGAGGTCTTGTTCGTCCTAATTACTTTTACCTAAAAACTTGCATGATTCCAACGCCATATTCAGATAAGAATACTGTAAATATATTAACGTCGTATCTAATATCTAAAAATTGTAAAACTCTGTCACTTTTATTTTTTTCTGAATAAAGATTTTTAAATTTTTAATTTTTTCGCTTATTATAGTTTCTTTATTATGGTTTCAGTGATCTTGTTTAGCTCAATTTAATTTATCCCAAAACTCTTGTTTTCAAGGTCGTCAATATACCTCTTATATAATCACTTTAATTATATTTCAAAAAGTATAATTGACCTCTCTAAGAGACAATATCAAAAACATCCGATACACATAAGCGTTACAAAAATGTCCTTAGCCTTATAAGCATATAATTATTCCTGAACTTCTCATAAATAGCTTCATGTTAATTAAATTTTAAGCGACTTGAAACACTTCCATTAAGTAATTATTAAATTTAATATTCATAAGAGATTTCGATTAAGGTTCGTCAGAGAGATCCTTAAGCTTATACTTGTATACACGTCGACTCAGAGCAGAAAGGGAGAGGAAGAGAAAGGGAAAGAAATTGATATATAAATATGTATATATGATGAGCGAAAGAAATTATTTGATAGTTCAAAACACGTATGAATAATACTATAAAATATTACGTTGGAAAATTGTTCTTTTTACGATCCCAACAACTCGTTTTAGATTACATTTCAATACACTTCACATTTAGAATGTGAAAACTCTAAGGGGGAGTGAAAAGCTTGACCTTCGTCAGAATAAACAATTCGGGCGGAAGCTAACCAAAACGTGTATATATATATATGAGTGCGGTATAAAAAAAAGCAAAGGGAGAATCTTTCCATTGATATCTTTTACTTACTGTCAAATCTCTTCCTAAATAGAGCAGTACTTGTACAGTGTACGTTACAATAAGATTGCGAAACTAGTGATTTCATGAAATTCTAAAACACGAATTTCAGAAAGATTGTGAAATACTTAAGAATTTCACGAAATTTAGGTGAGGTTAGATTAAGTAAAACCTAACCTAACATAACGTAACATGAAGTCCCTGAGTGAAATCACGCGTTTCACAATCTTACTGTAACATATACGGGGCATAGAACAACTCTGCTTTAATAATGGTACAGTAAGTAAAAGATATCAATGAAAAGATTCTCCCTTTAGTATTTATACCGCATTCATACACACACACACGCACACACACACTTTTGGTTAGTTTCCGCCCGAATTGTTTATTCTGACGAAGGTCAAGCTTTTCATTCCGCCTTAGACCTACAGTTTAACGTGGAATTCCAACTATGTCCCACTAGCAGCCCAGCGTCTTAACCACTAGGCCACCCAGGGTACCCATTTATCTACCAACCACTTTCTTTATTGTGTGGAAGGATGAACAGCTTGGTTTTGCTGCGCGCCGCCGGCCGTCACCGGATCTCGATTCCGGGGCCGATGGATTCGTAGTCAGCGACGCTAACCGCTACACCACCGAGGCGCATATACTGTATATATATGATAACGCGCATGAGCACGCGTGTTTTTTGTATAAAAAAAATTACCTCAATCGGGAATCCAACCTTCCTACTCAAGAGGTTCCGGGTTCGAATCCTGGTAGGGGCAGTTTTGTTATATATATATATATATATATATATATATATATATATATATATATATATATTAGGGTAGCCCTTAGCTATAAGGGTGAAAATCTTTTTTCTGAATTTTAAATATCAAACCCTACAAAGTTGTTCGTATGATGTAAAATTGTAAAAACCACATTTGGAAAATTTCTTTCGAATCCAGTTATATTTAGAGGCCGCTCAATGGTATCGAAGTTACACCATAATAGCATTTATGGCGGGTATGTATCGCTAGCGCTGCCAGACCTATAGCGACCTTTCGTGTTTATTTTCAATCAAATCGCTAGCATCGAGCAGATCCCCTTCACCCATGGTAAGTCTTAGCCATTAAAAGGCGGGGTTCTCAAGGTTGCCAGCCAATCATTGTCGCCTGGTCAGCGTGATTCGAGGCAACTTGCACCAGGATCTGCAGCTGGTCTTCATCTTGCGTCAAGTGCCGGTTGCCGGTTGTATTCCTGGATCAGTGCCACTTCACGTTCAGCATTGTCGTTGACGACCTTCAGGTTGTGAACGACCTTCATGGCCTTCTTGAAGTCGTCGCGGGTCTCCCAGGCCTGCGGGTCCTCTTCAATAAACCCTGTCGAGAGTATTGGTATTCTTGGTAAGCGAGTCCTCCTATCTCCGGAGGAAGCGCTTGAAGAGAAGGAGCTCTGGGCCAGACGTTCTGCTAAGGCAGGTCCTGGCAGGTCCTGGCGGCAGGCAGAATGCACTAGGACCCTCTCCAGCTTCTGTTCGATGAGAACGCATACTCTTGATTGGCAGCCAGTGTTGGAGGAAATAGTGTTAAACACCAAATCAACCTCTCGCTCCCGCAGACCCCAATCCTTCAATGCCGTTACGACCGCCTTCGCGTTATCCTTCCCAAACCTACTTGTCTTCGCGACCTAGAGGAGCTGACTGATGCCAACGCCCGACACAAGCAGAGGAAGGCGGTCGACGTGGTTCTTCCCCGTCAGGTAGTACAATAACTTGCTATCCCAGTGGACTAAAAGCGGTACATCGACGGTGAATTCTTTCCTCAGAGTGTTGGCGAAAAATCGACCGTAGCGTTAGCGATAGAGATGGATTGAAGAACGATTAATGTTTAGATCTTCAACGTTGTGTTCGAGACTCCTCGTAGTTTCTGCGATGATGTAGGTCGTCTTCCTGTCGGTTGTTTTCGTGCGATTGAATGCGGCTGCGAGGGAGGGTGACAGCACGTTCAGGGCCTTTTGGTGGGAAAAGACTCTCCAGTCGCTCGTTCGTGTACGGCTAGTCCATCCTCGTCAGAGATGGTGATGGAGTAGGCCAACACTACAGTTGATGATACCGCCTCTCGATAAGCCTGAGAACGGCAACGCTTGTTTTCCGCCATTTCATTTCGAATCGCGGTACGTGACTCCTTGGTGGTGAGGGAAGTATCACCTGGCCCCATTTACCCTCTGCGCCCAGGCTCCCGCTGTGCGAGGAGGAAATCTCGGTCCTCTGAATTGGTGATGAGAGTGAGGGCGTCAGCGTGGGCAACATCGAAGAAGTCCTTCATATTTTTGAATTTCTTCTCCTTGGCCTCCTGCGTCGCCGTTTTCATGCTCTTGTTCTTCTTGAGGCTCATCCACTCCTTGTAAAGTTTCTCGAGCTTCGTGATACAGTGGTCTTTCCGACACATGGGGATGCGAGCCCTCTCCCAGAACTCCGGTACCTTCAACAGGACTGAGGACGCCTCCATGAACCAACTGCTTCTGCTTGAGGTGTATGTTAACCAGAGTACCCATCATTTGATGGTAATTTAGGCCCACACAACTCACTGACGGGCAATCCCAAAAGATAAATGTTTTCCTGGCTCTGGCTGTCATTATGAATTATATATATTTCTATTTATATCTATTCCTATCTATTTCTCTTTATGTCCCTGAAAATAAAGAGTCGTTTAGAAGGACATCAAAATCTTTTCTTGTTTTCAATAAGTATAATATTATATAGCTCAAGTGCCTCCACCCCACCTAACCCTCCTTCCCAATAAGTAAAGCCAATGGCAGGCAGCCTGCATTATGCATGAGAATGACCGTCACCCCAGTCTATTCTAACCGCATTTGCCAGACAGGTCAATGGGAGCGAAAATTAAAGTGCGTTGAGTGACCTTCAAATTTTTTCATTTTCTATTCATATCTCACCCAAAGTATTTTTTCATGAAAATGAATGGTTCTAGGGGTTTTAGCATAAAATTTCAAACTTTTGAAAATAAGGACCACCTTAATATATAATATATATATATATATATATATATGAAGAAGATAATGGTAATGATGTTCTGTTCGTTTGTACACGCTAAACGTCTAGAGTAATCTGCACCAAATTTAGAATAAATACGTTTTAATAATAACACACTCGCACCAACTAGGTTGTTTTGTGGAGCTGCTTTTGCTCTGCAAGGGGCAGCCGGCATTCTGATATATACAGTGGCGCTCATACTGTACGTATTTGTACAGATAAATATTTCAGTTATATTCGTCCTTATTTCTTTGTACTATGCATAGGATAGTTATGAAAAGTTTACCGTTCATTTGTAAAAATTTAACAAATAAAAAACTAGTTAAAGCCCAACATATAATGTAAAACAGAATCTTTTCCAAAAGTCCGGACCGTTCTTTGTAACTAGAAAGTGACATTATTTTCACGTGGTTTTGCGTGCTGAGTTCAAAAAAGTTATGCTTTTTTAGGAAAAATGAAAAATAAAAAAGTTACAGCAATTTTTATTTATAATATTAGGTCGATATATGTAAATAATGGTAATAAAAATTGCTGTAACTTTTTTATTTTTCATTTCTGCAGAAAAAAAGAATAACTTTTTGAACTCAGCACGCAAAACCACATGATAATAATAATGTAACTTTCTAAATATAAAGAACGGTCCAGATTTTGGAAAAGAGCCGTAAAACATCAAAGAATTTGAGAAAAATAAAAAGAAAGTTAAAATGCAAAAGTTTTCATACATTTATTTACAAAATGATTTAATACGTTGTGTGCCCACCTTTTGCTTGAATGACTTCAATGATTCGTTTTGGTATTTTCTACAAGGTTTCGACATGTCTCAGTCAAACCATAAATTCTCGATTAAATTGAGATCTGGGCTTTGATTGGGCCATTGAGAAGCTTGAAATTCTTTTGTTGAAGCCATTTTATGGTGCTCTTACTTTTGTTTTGCATCATTATCTTGCAGTAATCAATAGCGACCCATTCGCATATCCCGAATATATTCATATGTTCAGTAACTTTCAGTTTTCAGTTGTATATTTTTTTTTCCTTTTCATGAAATTCTGAGGCTCCTCAAGGAGGCATTTGCAGTACTCTGGTTGGGAAATAATGATATAGACACTAAAAAGTCACTTGGTTACATGGCTATGAAGAGACAGTTGCTTGGTTTTCTTCTAAAATTTCCTGATATTTCTTCGAATTCAAGATTACATTAATGACAAGCTTTCCTGAATCAGAAGCACTAAAGCATCCCCAAAGAAGCAAAGTACCACCACCATGTTTAAGCGTAGGAAAGATGTTTTTTCCTCGAATGCAGTATTTGATTTTCACCAAACATACCGTTGCTCGTTGTTCCCGAATAGTTCAGTTTTGGTCTCGTCTGTCCAGAAAACTTCTTTCGGAATACAAATCCATTTTGATGATCTTTGGCGTACTTTAAACGAGCTCCATTGTGCGCTTTCCGAAGCAGAGGTTTTCTTCGTGCAACAATTCCATGCAGACCATTTTCTCAATGTGCGACGTTGAGAAGAGGGGTGGACATCGATCTTAGAAAGTCTTAATGTTTGGTAAATATCATCTACAGTCACTCGTAGATTCGCAGCAGCCATTCTTTCAATCCACCTAGCTGTACTTTTGAAATCTTAGAAAGTAGTATACCCCTTGGGAATGGAATCCGAAGTTCTTCTATCTTTCTCTAACTCATTCCAGACTCGTGTGCAACAATAACAGATCTCTTAAGATCTTTAGACAGCTCTTTACCACGACGACCCATTCTTTACTAATTTTTTGTTCAGTCATCCGTCTTCCGTGAAGATTCAAATAGAAAATTCTAGAATTCAGAATTGCCAACAGTCTCCAATCAATAAACAGCCAACTACTGATAAAAATTTTAAATTCTTCAATCCAAAAGGAGGTAAAGAAATTATTAAATAGGTAATTTTGTAAATAAATGTAAGAAAACTTTTCCATTTTAACGTTTTTTATTTTCCTCAAATTCTTTGATATTTTACATTATATGTTGGAGATAAACTAATTTTTTATTTATTAAATTTTTCGAAACGAATGGTAACCTTTTTATAACTATCTTGTGCATGGTACAAAAGATAAGAACGAATATAACTCAAATATTTCCATGTACGAATACATATGAGCGCCACTGTATACTAGTGTACATACAGTATATACACATACTAGTATATATACACACAGTATTTTATGTGTAAACATGCCTGTATGTGTATATATACTAGTATATATAAACATACATGCATATTACAGACTACATAATCTCTTTAATATTAAAAAAAACCAAGGAAATATCATCGTCTTCAAGAACCTCGGAGTCTCCTGGGGAAGGGACCATAAATGTCTTCATTTCTGGCTCCCCCGCTGCCGACCAGGAACGCAGACCCGGGGAGCGAACTGGTTCTGCTACTGCCCATTCGAGATGACCTGGGCCTCTGCCAGATTGTCTTTTCATAAACGTCTGCAACATTCGTGGCCTTTCTTCAAATTTCCAATCTGTTGAACACACCTCTCCTCCTATAAATCTTACCTTCTCTTCCTTTCTGAAACTCTACACTCAATTTCATTCCAAATGTGGATGTTGCGAATATGTAAACCAGGTGTTTTCAAATTTTTTGAAGTAACGGAACCCTTATACAGGGTGATTGATAAATGTGTTTCATATATCGCAGGGTGTATTCTTGAGACAAAAGTAAAGAAATAAAACCATATAAACATAGGTCGAGAAACCCGTAGGTTTCGAGCTATAGCTATAACAAGAGAATATCTCTATGCTGTGTATTCCGTGGCCACGTCGGCCACCAGATTTAAATCCTCTTGATTGTTACTTGTGGGGTTATTTAAAGAGCCGAGTTTATGTTACAGAAGTCGAGCACGTGATGAATTGTGGCAACGAGTTCGAGACAATTGCGAAACCATCCGCAATACTCCAGGAATTTTTTACTGTCAGACAATCACTGGTGCGACTTGCTGAAGCATACATTCAAGAAGTAGGAAAGAATTTCGAACATTTACTTAATGAAGCAAATGTATCACACTGTGTATTTGCATAAAATACAAAAAAAATTTTAGGAGTATAATTTTTCTGTCGCGTGCTATAGCTCGAAACCTACGGGTTTCTCGACCTATGTTTATATGGTATTTTTCTTTACTTTTGTCTCAAGAATACCCCTGCGATTTATGAAAAACATTTATGAATCACTCTGTACAATTTTTTTTTCCTGGAACCCTAACCAAGAGGTAGCGCTTCGAGGATGTAAGGGAAATGGTAATAAAACAAAATTTATACTGATTGTAATTTTTATTTACATAGTTATGAACTTTATGGTATACAGTTATTTGAAATTCACAAAAATAATCCAGTTTAAAAATCAATAAAAAAATGAAAGGTTAACTATTTTTATTCCCCTTTTTATTGTTAAATTCCCCTATTTATTATAAAATTCCCTCAATTGGGAGAATTTTACGAAAAAATGGCTTCGATATGATTGCTTTTCCTTGCATAGGAGTTCAATATCTGGAGCAATTTTGTTAATTGCAAACGCAGATCATCTTTTGCATTCAGCCTATTTCTATATTTGTCTTTTGTTGCCGTATATAGAGAGAAGGATCTCTCACAGAGATATGTTGTTGCAAAAGGGCCAAGATATTTCAAAGCACGATTGACAATTTCAGGATATTCTTTTGAAAGCTGAATCCAGAAATTGCTGAAACTTTGTTTTTAATGTGAAATCAGTTGAAATATCAATAAGTCGTTCCTTCTCTTTTAATGGTAATTCAGATACATTTCCGGATGCAACAAAAGGATTTTGAACCCAATCTGGTGTTTCTGTTGGAGGCGGGAAATATTCCGTAACTATTGTACGAGAATCAGACAAGTGTTGAATCACCGAGTTTTTGACACTTTCATCGAGGAAAACATTATTTGTCAATATGAAATCGTTGAGACTCGAAAATCACTCACGATTTTCCTTGGAAACACACTCGCACGAAAGTTTGAGTTTCAATAGAAAATTGAGTCCACTTTACTTTGAACTTTGAAAATGAACTTAATAAAAAATTAAGTTCATTTAGATGTGTAAAAATATCCGCCAAGTATGCCATTTTCTGTATCCAACATTTGTTACTTAATTTGTGTCTCAATTCAATGGATGCTCAGCTAAAAAAGAAGCCTTCTCTCTCCTCGTAATTCATAAAGCGGAACCAACACTTTTCCACGAGATAGCCATCGCACTTCGATATAAAGTATTAATGTTTTATGCAGACTCCCCATTTCTTCACACAACACAATGCAGTGAATATCCGGAAACTGAGTGGTTTTGCTTTTATAAAATTCACAATTTTGGCTACCTCGTTGAATACATCTCAGTTCTTGTGGCATGCTTTGTGGCAGACTTAATTATAAAATCTCACAGAACCTCATTAAGCTATCGTCGAACACTATGGTTCCGCGGAACCCAGTTTGAAAACCCCAGCGCTATACATATCAAAAGTTTTTGAGTGACTCAGGCACAAATCTTTAATTTCAACCTCCTTTGGTTTCTATCCTATGTGTGCCTTCACCTCTGACTTTTTCTCTGGCCGATCTATAACTGCGGTTGTTCTGTTTTTCTCCTGATGTTATTAATAGTGGGGTTCCTCAGGGTTTTGTCCTGTCACCAATTCTTTTAATTTTAGTTATCAATGATCTGTTAAATCGCACTTCCTGTCCTCCTATACCTATAATTCCACTCTTCATTTCTCCAACCGCTTCACAAAGTCACTCCATCCTTCAGATAAAACGGCTATGGTGCACTTGACCTCTGATCTTTCTACTATTTCTGATTAGGGCACAGAAAACTTTGTGGCTTTCACTCCCTCAAAAGCTCATTCCCTTCACGTCCTTTCATCACAATTTTCCACAGGACTATCCCCTTGTCTTCAACAATACACAACTTATAACATTTTCTGCGTTTCCTTTTCTCATGATCTTTTCTGGAAAGATTACATATACTCTCTCCAAAACCGCTTCTAAGAGGTTAGTTGTGCTGTATCGGCTCCACAGCTTCTTCACCCTCACTCAGTTGCTGTCTCTTTACAGGGGTCTTGTTCCCGCTTCTGTATGGCGTACGCTTCTCATGTGTGGAGTGGCTCAACCTAGAGAACTTTACTTGACTGTGTAGAATCAAAGGCTTTTTGTCTCATCAATTCCACGCCTCTTACTGACTGTCTTCATTTCCTCTCTCTTCTCCGCAATGTTGCCTCATTCTCTCTCTTTACTGTCGCTATTATCTGAAAACTTTCAAACTACATGTGTCTTCCTTTATTGAGAGCATGCAGCACCAACCTTTCGACACATTCTCATTCTGCTTCTGTCCAACTCTCTAACGCGAAGGTTAAACGGTAATCTCACTCTTTCATCTACTCAACCAGTCAACTCTGGAACAACCTTCCTAAATCCATCTTTCCCTTTGTTTATGACCTCCAGTCTTTCAAAGTCAGCTTGTCCAGGCATCTCGAAAACTTTGGATCTTGATTTTTGCTCTCCTTTGGCGAGCATTCGCCTTTGGCCCCTCCTTCCTGCATATATATATATATATATATATATATATATATATATATGAACTCAGAATGGTTCCCTGAGGTTTTTTATGATACACACAGACCGTGCATAGAACAAGGAACTCTTCTAGGATAATTATCCTAGAAGAGTTCCTTGTTCCATGCACGGTCTGTGTGTATCATATACAGTATATATATATATAATTGAAGAAACAACTGGTATAACTGTGACTTATATACTCTACATCAATTTATTAGTACAGTTCCTTGAAGAACTTGTGAAAATAGACTTCCTAGGTAGCAATCACTCCTGCACGCACTCCAGCCAGTTTATAATTATCGTAATTGAAATAGTGTTTCACTTTGGACTTCATTCCATCCACTCTATCACAGCATAACTATCATATACTGGTTGTTGCCTTCTTCTTAGCTCTTCTATCAAGTTCATCTAACAACACCAACACGGCACTGGTGTTCGTGATTAAGAACCCCGACATTATTTGTTTTAACACCTGTTGCTTTTCTTTCTGTTCAAGTTAGTACTATGAGTGCAAACAAGGAGCGTGGATGCCAGTGCCAGGGGAAAAGAGGGCTGTCACTCCGAAAAGCAAATTTTTAATCTCTGCTAATCTTTTTTAATTCTCATCCATTCTTTAAGCTGTTAATGAATTCCTAATATAGCAAAAAACCCCGTTAAAAATAGAAATTATATATATATATATATATATATATATCGTTGAGACGGACAGAAAATAATATATTTTTAAGGGCCACCTCGTCGCAGTGGCAACAGCAACCGGCGCAACCGCAGCGTGACAACGCAGAACCGTGATACCGCATCCGTAGACCGTGGGAAAACAGGCCCGCAGAGCGACACCACCAAATAGCGCAACAATACAGAACCGCAGCGACAGCGCTTGTTCTACTGCAACGGCATTTGTTTGTTTGTTTTTTATTCCTCAGCGACCGTATTTATTTGTTGTTTGTTCCGACGCTACGTACTTACTCCTTTCTATTATTAAGTTCAAATATCTACTATATATATATATATATATATATATATATATATATATACTATAAAGTTCAGAAGCCACCAAATACTCTTCACACCATCCCCATAGGCTACCTTAAGCCCTACCGCAAAGCCCACAAATCTCTCAAACTCTTTGGCATTTTGGTTTTATAACTTATTCAAATAAAATTAAACTTTGCGCTTCAAACTAAATTTAAATTTAGGACTTCAGATAAATTACTCACCAATCATAAGTCCCGTCTGGAAAACTGTCACATATTTCTTGAAAAACACTTCACACAAATGTATATATTTATATTTACGACTCCAAACAAATTACATTCAAAATATATATAAAAATTCAGCAGTTAAGTTGTAACACACACACACACACACACACACACACACACACACACACACACACACACACCCAACTTTGGGTTTTGAATGAAAACTGAAAAAAATTCATTCTATCCAACCCTTCGAAAATCTAATTTGATTTAATGACGTCTCTCTCTCTCTTCTCTCTCTCTCTCTCTCTCTCACACTCTCTCTCTCTACTTATATACACACACACACACACATACATATATATATATATATATATATATATATATATATATATATGTATGTGTGTGTTTGTACGTGTATCACACGATAATATTTAGAGACACATTTAAAGAAAAATTTATACTAGAAGAAACGTATTCAAAACATCCATTGTTTTTTACCTTTATGTATATATATATAAATAATTGTTTTTTGTGTACGATGTGAAGCTAATGAAGGATTGCATATGACAAGTCCTCACAAAAAGGTCTAAGTAAGAGTAAGAGACCTCTCTTTCTATCTCTTCCATTCTTTCTCTCTTTAATTAATTCGCACAAAGAACCTTCGGCAGCCCACATTTCCTCTCTCTTCCTCTCTTACCAAGTTCAATCCCTGAATAACTTTAAATTAAGAGGTAAAACTTTTATGTAAATCTCTGGAACCGGTTTCACTTGAAATAATTTGTTGAAAGTACACAAGTAAAATAATTTATGAAATAAATATGTATAACTTTGGTTGGTTGGTTCGTTGGCTGTATAAGTAAATAAACTCAAAAACTTTAATATAATAATAATAATAATAATAAAAATAATAATAAGAAGAAGAAGAAGAAGAAGAAGAAGTTTAGAGACCATCGTTTATTAAAATGTTAATTCTTTCCTTGAACACGCTTCAAAGCAAAGATTTATTTGATTTTACCTTATGCGAAAATTTACTTAAAGTTTAGATTGTGTGTGTGTGTGTGTGTGTGTGTGTGTGTGTGTGTGTGTGAGAAGCCATGTAAACAAATCTCTCTCTGTGTGCCTTTACTCTCCTCATTATAAAAAATAATGCCTGCTTTCTAAATATATTTTCATATTTTAATTTTTACCTTAATATGCTTCGTACTCTATTTTTACATTCCATTTCCTGAAAAAGAATATATTCCTTGACAAATAAAGTTCTCAAAAATTCTTCAAGTTTTAAAATTAATTAACTAACTAAATAACTAACTATCTACCTATATATTATATATATATATATACCGGGTTGCCCAGAAAAAATTAAGCTATTGCCTTTATCAACTATTATATTTAGTATTGTCGAGATTTGCTTGCTTTTATAACGAGTTAAATAAATAATTTCCTTTTATATGTAGCACTTCTATATGTCTTTATAATATTTGTTTTTAATATACTCTATTTATCTTTGTCGCAGATTTTTCAAAAATATTTAATCACCCATCAAAAATGCCTTCATATAGTCAAGAAGATCTCATGTTGATAAAACAATTACGTATTGAGAAACACTATGGTGCCAGAAAAATTATATCAGTGTTTCCAAATAAACCATGGCCTCGTTCTGGTGTAGAAAAAAATATTCGTAAAATTGATAGAACTGGATGTGTTGCTAGAACCAAAGGTAGTGGAAGAAAAGAAGTTCACACTGATGAAAATATTGCAATGGTTGAGGAAATGGTTCTAAGTCAGAAAAAAATGCCTGGAATGCATATGACAACAAATGAGATTGCTGCAGAAACCGGAATTTCAAGAAGTTCTACACAACGAATTGTCAAAGAAGATCCTTAATTGACAATTTATAAACGCTATTCAGTGCAGATCTTGAGTGAAGTCAATAAGATGAACGGAATGGAAGCATGTCAAGCTTTTCTTGAAAGATTTCCTAATGTCAATAGAATCTGGTTAATGATGAAAAATCATTTTCAATTTGATCACCTATCAACACTCAAAACAATCGAGTGTATTCTACAGCAAGAACCAAGAGAGAAGTAACCGGGAAAGACTTTTAATTCAGGCGTTCCAGGCATTTTTTCTGACTTAGAACCATTTCTTCAACCATTGCAATATTTTCATCATTGCGAACTTCTCTTTTTTTTTCCACTACTTTTGGTTCTAGCAACACATTCAGTTCTATCAATTTTACAAATATTTTTTTCTAACCCACAACGAATCCATGGTTTGTTTGGAAACATTGATATAATTTTTCTGGCACCATAGTGTTTCTTAATACGTAATTGTTTTATCAATACGAGATCTTCTTGACTATATGAAGGCATTTTTGATGGGTGATTAAATATGTTTGAAAAATCTGCAACAAAGATAAATAGAGTATATTAAAAACAAATATTATAAATGACGTATAGAAGTGCGACATATAAAAGCAAATTATTTTTTTAAATCGTTATAAAAGCAAGCAAATCTTGACAATAGTAAATATAATATCATAGTTGATAAAAGCAATAGCTTACTTTTTTATGGGCAACCCGGTATATATACGGTGTGTATATATATATATATATATATATATATATATATATATATATATACTATAAATAGCACAGTATTTTAAAACACTGTCAAGTAAAAAAAAGGTTTCAAAGATTTTTAAGATAAAACAGAAACTTATTTCTTCCTTTCTCGCTCCACAGACCTCATTCTTTTATTAAAAAAATTTCTGCTGTATATATATATATATTATATATATATATATATATACACACACACGCACAGGGTGTTTCATAACATGTGGGATGCACTTTCAAGATGGATTCAGAACCTGAAAACAATGAAAAAAAGTTTATATAAACATATGCCCGAAATCGCTTTGTTTCCGAGTTACAGCCTGTTATGTGTTCCAGCAAGTATCCGCTTTACCTTTAAAGGAAGTATTCAAAATGACCTCCTTGCGCTTGAATACACGCCTGAACACGCCTCGTCATAGACCCCCTGACGCGTTCAAACTTTCCAAGTATTGCTCGAATTTTCTGGCATCCTTGTTCTACACGTTGGCGAAGCATTTCAACGTTGTCAATGGGTGTCACGTAAACGATGGATTTCAAATGACCCCACAGGTAAAAATCGAGTGGATTCAGGTCCGGAGAGCGAGCAGGCCACGCAATGGGTCCTCCACGGCATAGCCATTTATCACGGAAATGGTCATCCAAATAGTCTGGCTACTCGACTAAAATGAGGCGGAGAGCCTTCATGCATAAACCACATACGACGTCGGAATCCAAGAGGAACTTCATCTAGTAAATCGTTTAAATCATTCCTTAAAAAATTGGAATAGAATTCTCCTGTTAATCTTCCAGGCAAAACAAAAGGACCGATTAAGTTGTCGGCAATAAGTCCTGCCCATACATTGATACTAAATTGTTGTTGGTGCCTTGACTGGATGATGGCATGCGGATTCTCTTCGGCCCAGTGATGAGTGTTGTGAAAATTGATCACGCCATTTCTTGTGAAGGATAGAAAAGAGGATCGGAAGCACACTGTTGAAGGAACCAAGTACAAAAAGCCTCTCGTGGTGGGAAATCAGCTTCAGTAAGGCCTTGGACTCTGAATGTGATATGGGTAAAGCTGTTGTTCCCATAAAATTCTTCACACAGTTGTGTATCTTACATCCTCTGCTGCAGCTATCCTTCGGGTGCTGACACCAGGATGTTCCTCCACGCGATTCAGGACCCGCTCCTCCAACTCAACAGTTCTGGTGCTGATTGGTCTACCACCATCTGAAACTCGCTTGTTGAATGATCCGTAACACCAAGACGCTCGTCTATTCTCTGAAAGGTCTTCTTATCTGGCAGACGGCGATTCGGAAACCTTTCCGCATACAGACGTCTTGCTGCGACCACATTACACTCGGCAGGTCCATACATGAGATGCATGTCTGTCATTTCTCTGTTTGAATAAGCCTCCATTCTCACTTCAAATGCACACTATCAATGAATAACACAAAAACTTTTTAAGGTTTTTTTTTTCACTGGACTGAATATTCACGGTAAGAAGTTACGAATACGAACAGTGAAACACCGCGATGCGCCTCTGACTGACTGATGGCTCTACACTCAACGATATTGAAACATGTCATAGAGTGTACGAAACATTACAATCGGCAAGGCCATACGTGAAATAGGTCTCGTACACATTCACAAACATTGTCGGCAAGCAGTGTTTGTAAACAGTTCGCGGAAAGAATTACTGGAACACAAAACGGGCTGTAACTCGGAAACAAAGCGATTTCGGACATATGATTACATAAACATTTTTCATTGTTTTCAGGTCCTGAACCACAGGGAAAAGGAAAACCACAGGGAAAAAGAAAAGGAAACACGAAGTCCAAGTGCTTTCGTGATATATTCACATCTTCAGCGATATATTCACATCTTCTTGTCCTGAAGATGTGAATATATCACGAAAGCGCTTGGACTTCGTGTTTCCTTTTCCTTTTCCCTGTGGTTCTTTGCTTATTAAAAAAATCCTGTGTTGCTTTGTGATTTCTTTATATATATATATATATATATATATATTTTTTTTTTTTAACTGCAAACAACACAGTATAATTAATGTAAAGAACGACGCTCGTGTAGAAGAGCGTTCCGCACAAGATGAAGAGGGAGAACGAGCAAATGAAAAATGAGGGACCTCCCAGGAATCGAATCCGGAATCATCCAATTGCCGGTCGGATATGCTATCCACTACACCAAGGTCCTCAATCAATCAGAAGTCGTAATTCTCCTACATACGAGCGGAATCAAATGCCCTGAGCGGGCACCTCCACATGCCGTACATATATACATTTTAACTGCAAACAACACATAGTATAATTAATGTAAAGAACGACGCTTGTGTAGAAGAGCGTTCCGCATAAGATGAGGAGGGAGAACGAGCAAATGAAAAATGAGGTACCTCCCAGGAATCGAACCCGGGATCATCCAATATATATATATATATATATATATATATATATATATATATATATATACACACTTACTTTAGGTGAGTTCGAACGAAGGTTCAGGATCGACCTACGGTCGACCCCTCTGCAGCATCCGCCTCATTTGTGGGATTTGGTGAAGGAGGGACTTGCTCTCTGATCTGCTCCAGCCCTCGTAGCCAGCCACGCATGGCTGGTGAGGGACTTTACAGAGGAATCTGTCCAGCTGGTTCTTGAAGTTATTCAGGTCGGTGTGCTGGAGATTCCTCACTTCTTTTGGTAGGACATTGAAAAGCTTTGGGCCTCGTATTCTGAGGGTATTTTTCATCCTTGTTTCATGGCCCCTTGTCCCACCGCAGCTGGGACCGTACAAAATCTGCCTCTTCTCTCATCCCAGTTTGTTTCTATTTCATTTCTTAGGTTAGGGACAGAGCCCTCAAGTATTTCCCATATGTATATTATTGTGTACCGCTCGCACTTCCTTTCGAGAGAGTAGAGTTTCAGTGATTGTAGTCGAGACCTTCCGTTTCCTCTATCTTAGATGTAAAAGTCCTTTGTATAGCTTCAATGTTCGCAATTTCTCGTTTTTTGTATGGGCTTGTGAGTATTGAGCAATACTCAATTATTGGTAGGACTAGACTCTTCCATAATTTGAGCATGATGTTTGCCTTTCTGCTGCGGAAGTTCCTCCAGATGATTCCCATTATTTTTCTAGCTGTTGTAATTTGGATTTTATAGTGCTCTCTGAATTCTGCATCCGACGACATTATTGCTCCAAGATCCCTGACTTGTGGATTTGGTGTTATATGTTCGGCTTGCAAAGTTTTGTACCCTTTTTTCTCTAGCTCCTTGTTATTACCATATCTTATAAGTTGGAATTTTTCTTCGTTGAACTTCATATTGTTGTCTTCTGCCCATTGGAATAGTGTTTCAATGTCGTTCTGTAAACTTTCTATGTAACCTTCGTTCAATATTTCCTTGCATATCTTTGTGTCATCTGCGAAACATGATACAATACTGTCATTGATATCTGCATTAATATCTGCAATCGTTTTTATGAACAGCAAGGGAGCAGTACTGTCCTTTGTGGGACAGAGCTCTCTACTTCCAAGACTTCCGATTTGACTCCATTTACCACCACTCTTTGTGTTCTTTGTGTCAAGAAATTAAATATCCATCTTCCCAGCTTTCGCTTTCCAGTAATTCCTGTATTCTTAAGTTTATGTGTTATAATTCCATGGTCACATTTATCGAAGGCTTCAGTGAAGTTAGTATAGATTACATCTATGTTTCGTCCTCGACACAATGTTTCCAATATTTTCTCCTGCTGGTCTAATAGCTGTGATATGCATGATCTTCCAGCCCGGAAACCATGTTGAGTTGGGTTGTATAAGTTCTTTTCTTGTAGGTAGTAGGTAGTTTCGCTTCTAATTATACATTCAAAGCACTTTATAAGGTATGAGGTGAGAGCTACCGGCCAATAATTCTTGGGCATTGTTCTGTTACCACCTTTGAATAAAGGGGCAATGTTCGCGTTCTTTAATGGCAGTGGAATTTGTCCTGTGTCGAGTGATTTCCTCCATAGTAATATATCGGCTTGGCAATACTCTCTTTACATTTCTTCAGAAATGTGGCACTCTATGTGTCTGGCCCTGGTGCCGAATTGTCTCGCATCTGCGATAGAGCCTTAATTACATCTCCTTCCGAGAACTCTAAGTCCATTAATAGGTTTGTGCCAGAATTTGTCCTTGGCTGATTTGCATCAATGTCGAAAAATTCGTCTGCGTTTTCTACTTTCATCTCGACTTAGGGGTATGAACACAGAGTTAAATTGCTCCTTAAGCAGTTCGCTCACTTTTTTGGGGTCATTTGTGTGTTTGGCCTCCCCGTCTATCAACGGACCAATATTCTATTGAGCTGCATTTTCCTTTTCGCAAATGTGTAGAAGTATTTTGGGTTATCTTTTGTTTTCTGCTACCTTGTTTTCCTCCTCGTTTGTCTTATGTATGAATGTTTGCTTTAGGTCCATTTCTATTTCGCCAAGTTTCCTCTCTAGTTTGAGTCCTTGCATCAGTTTTGCATCTGTGGAGATGTTTTACGGTTTGCTTCCGTTGTCTAAATAGTGTCCTGATTTTCTCTCGAGCTTGCTACGTTTTCTCTTTTGTCTCTCTGGAACATGCTTCAGTAATATAGGTTTGGTTTCAGACTCCATTATACCTAGTATTTGTTGGAGTCTTCTCGTGAGTAGTAATTCCCAATTTACTTCTTTAAATCTTTATTTACACTTTCCCAATCTACTTTCTTTGAATTTGTTTAAGCCTTCAAATATTCCTTCGCCTCTCTGGGATGCGTTTTCGACCTCTGGGTGCTAACTTCAATTGTATATCGATTAGGTTATGGTCGGAGAAATTTGTGTGCGTTACCTTTTTATTATCTCGGTGTTATTTGTCAAAATTAAATCCAAAACGTTCTCTTTCCTAGTGGCTTCACAGATTTCCTGAGTAAGGCGTAATGTTCCATCATATCTAATAGCATTATTGCTTGGTTTATCATCTTTTGTAATGTTGCCATGAAACTTCTCATATAGGACTTCGTCATTTTTCTTCCATGTTATGAATGGGAAATTAAAATCTCCGCAAATTAGAATATTTGTTGCTGAAGTTTCAAGTAATTGTAACATGTTTTGTAGCAAATTGGAATTCACTTTTTGTGGTGTTTGGTGGTCTGTAGACGTCCATAATGGTTAGGTTCAGTTCTTTTACTTCTAATATAATAACTTCGACTGTGCTGTTTGATTTGTTTACCTTCACTTCACATGTGTATGTGTTTTTCACGTAGATACAACACCCTCCCCCTCGTCTAGCCACTCTATCTGCTCTGTATATGTTGTAGTCCAGCAATGCTATTTCAGTATTTCGATGCAGTTTCACAGCCTTTTTCGCACTTATATAAGTGTGTTTCCGTTAGGCATATGATATCTATGCTGGTTTCCGTAGCTAAATTTTGCAAGTATTGTAATTTGTAGTCTGCATGGTCCGTATAGAGGCCTTGAATATTTGTGTATAATACATTTACCGGGTTTCTAATCTTCGTGTTCGATTTTCCTAACTGATGGTCGTTTCCTGGTCGATGTCGGTTCCTGTTGGTGTTATTGGTTGGGACGCTGTATTTGGGAGTATTGGGGTTGCGGCCCGTGATACCACTGTTGTTGTTTATTATTGGTGTGTGGTGTTGAATAGAAGGGTGATGTACGTAAGGTTGTGGTGCATATATTTGCGGCGTTCTGTCTTTCCTTGTTAAAGGGCAAGCTGTGCTTTTATTATCTTCATTTCTTCTAAAAAATATGTTTCATTACTCTTGCTATTTCTTCTACGTCGAATATGATCTGTTCTTTCCCGTTCTCTTCTTTGCGTACCCTTTATGTGAAAATGCGGCACTCTATGTTCAGGCATTTTTTCTCAGTAATTGACTGTCTGCACATACGAGGGTGAAAAAAGTTGCAGTTTGGTCCGTACTGCATTTTCCATTCCTCATCATATAGAACATTTTGGGGGGTGATTGTATATGTAGTTTGAGCCATATTTCATGAACCTGTTTTATAATATTCGCATATGGCCCGTCGTTTAAATTCCCTCTGAGTTTTATGTGATTCAATTTCCTTCTTCTGCTCCGCCACCACTTCTTCCCTACTCAGTGGGTTTTTTTTCTTCGGCGTGTATTTCGTATCTCTCTTTTGCCGTGGGTATTTCTTTATCTGAGGCTGCTTTGCCCCTCCCTTAGTGTGTTGTCCATCTCATTTTGTTTTTTGTTTTTTTCCGGCGTTTTCTGTTGTTTCCTGGTTTTCTGTCGGTAAAACTACTGAACTTGATTCTTCTATTTCAACATTTTGTATTCCCCTTTGTATTAATTTCCTATTGTTTTCCATGCACTTGGCTTGGCGCACAAGAAACCATAAAGTAAAGACCTATGATTTGGTTATTTATTCTGTTTATAATTTTCCTGTAGTGTTTAAAGGTATTGCACAGAAAGCATTTTAAACTCGAAGTCTGGTCTGCTTCATTTTTGCAATCACAGAGCTGATGTGCAGCGCATTCCATTAAATAATCCGGCTCTATTCAGTTTTCTGGATTTACCGCACTTTATACATTTCTTCGTATTTTTTGCCATTCTTTCCTTTATTCTCCTCTTTCCTTTTCCCCTTTACTCTTTCCTCTTCCTCTTTTCTCGCTTCTCAAATTTCTATCGATAACTCGATCTTCGTTTTATGGCTCTTCCAAATTGTGTCTGACCGTTTGCCCCTCTATAGGCTAATGTACAACTCTCAGGAGCAGTTTTTCCGCTCGAAGTGTTTTCAATTTATGTTTCAATTGATGTTTTTCTTTGTGCAAGATACATGCCACCGGCTTTCACTTAATAAATCATTATCGCGAATTCACTGGTATTTCATACACAGTGGAATAAGATTAGGCTGACCATACGTACCGTTTTGAACGGGACAGTACCGTTTTGTATGGATTTTTGTATGGGTTCTGTCACTGAAGAATAATTGTAAGCTCAATATGTTTATGTACTTACTTTTTCATGAATACAGAATATTACATAACCCCCGTCCCTTTTTTGCCATCCCAATGTCCGTTTTTGTCTCAAGGAAATATGGTCAGCCTAAATAAGATGGAATTTACCGCTGAGATTATAAACACTAGTTATTTCGATATTACACAGAGCGGAAGCAAAACGTCCGTACACCACGAGGTAGAAAGACTATATATATATATATATATATATATATATATATATATATATATATATATGCGAGGTCTGTTCAAAAAGTATCGGGACAGGGTGTTTATTTTTAGAACAAGGTCACGCTTGGAGTTGTGACTGTGCTAAACATGCCTCTGCATGTCGAGACAAGTTGACTGAATTTTACATTGAAGTTTTGAGACGTCTACGTGAAGCACTTCGGAGGAAACGGCCGCAGGAGTGGAAGTTCGGAGACTGGATGCTTCATCACGATAAGGCGCCATCTCACTCGTTGCAACTTGCCCGGCAATTTTTGGCTAAAAACGCTACCCCCAAAGTACGGCAGCCTCCATATTCGCCGGATTTGGCTCCATGCGACTATTTTGTTTCCGAAGCTCGAACAAACCCTGAAAGGACACCGATTCGAGACCATTAAAAGAAATTCAACGGAGTAGCTTTTGGCCATTCCGAAAAGTGCTTTTGAAAAATGTTTTCAACAGTGGCAGGATCGTTGGGCAGTGTGTGACTTCAGAAGAAGCGTATTTTAAGTGAGATTAAGCCCCAAACCCTATAAGAGTCAATAATCGCATCAGTCCAGATACTTTTTTAATAAACCTGGTGTGTATATATATATATATATATATATATATATATATAATATAAAGAGAGAGAGAGAGAGTACTAATATACACAATACAGTACTTTATAACATCTCTGCATCAAAACATCAAAAATGCATTTAGGAACTCGACCCGAAATAAGCCTTAAGCTTTCCAAGATAAGCAACTCCGAAACCTTACCTCGAACAAAATTTTTAATCCCTTCCTCCCTCTGTCTCCATACGGTTTGACTCTTCCTAATCCTTCATCTTATCTCACTATCTCTCCTTCCCTTATTGAAAATTACAAGTCATGAATGTATTTTCTAGTTCTCGCATTTCCATTCACGTTTTTTAACTCATTTAGTTTAAAATTTTGTATTTATTTCTTTATTTATTTAGTTATTATTATAATTATATAAACTATGATTTGCAGGTGATTAAAAAACTCACTTGGAGCGAAAACAGTTGCTATAAATTGTCATGGAATATAATTTTAAACATTTTTTCTTATATATCTATATTAATTCCCTCTGCTGTATCTCTCTTACAGGGTGTCTCAAAAGTCACTATCTATTTTGAAAAATAATGGGAATTACGAAAAACTGGTTTAAGACATGAAAAATATATTTATTTCAAAGTAAGTGCCACAAAGAATTAGTGCTATTTATTTATCTGTCTCCACATGGCGACCATCAGTGTCTCTACAGAGCTCAAAGCGATAAGTTGTTTCCCGGAACACACTTTCCAGCATTTGAGGTGTTATTTTCTGAACTGCATCGGTAATACGATTTCGAAGTTCGGCTACATCACTAATTCTTCTACCAGTGTACACCTTAGACTTAATGAAACCCCAGGCGAAAAAATCTAATGGTGTTAAATCGGGTGAACGTGCTGCCCATGGTTGTGTTCCTCCACGACCAATCCAGCGACCGGGGAAGCGTCTGTCAAGATAATCACGTACAATTATTGCATAATGGCACGGTGCTCCATCCTGCTGAAAAACTACTGTGTCAAGAATGCCATCTGTAAGAAGTTGAGGTTCGAGGAATTGTTCAAGCATGTCAAGATAAATTTATAAATTACACAAAATTCGAAATAAACCAATTAACTTTTTTTAAATACACAAATTTGCACCAGAAGTACATATCTTTATGCCAGCATAGCATTTTTAAAAAAAACATCTAATGTCACCGAAATAGATAGTGACTTTTGAGACACCCTGTATATATATTATATATATATATATATATAGTGGGAGAAAAGTCTTTAAGGATTTCATACATACAACTATTTAGTTAACAACATTATACAGATAAGCGTTCAAATGATGAAACAAATCAAACAAAACGTTTATAACAATTTTATTCATACAAATATTTTAAATTGTAATTTAATCTTCAAAGAGTTCTCCATCCCCTATCATACATTTGTAGATTCTCTCTGTGAAACTCTTCATTGTTCTTCTGAACATATCGAGTCGGATCCTTTTCAGTTCTTCATCTATTCTGCGGCCAAAGGCATTCACATTTGGATAGATGAAACCAAGAGTGTAGCGTTTGTCACGCAAATAAGCCCAAAGTCAGAAAGCACATGGGGGTTAAATCAGCTGATCTCTCTGGCCATTCGATGAGACCTCGCCGCCCAAGCCATCTTCCTTCAAGGTTCGTATCCAGAATCTCACGGGCAGCTGCAGAGTAATGTGGTGGCGCTCTATCATCTTGATAAAGCCAATTCCTGCCAACGTCATTAGTTTAGTAAACTGTGGCAAAACTTTGTCTCTCAATACCTGGCAATAGCGTTTTCCATCCAGCGTATCTCTCGCTATGTCAAAGGAAACAAATCCTGAATAACCATTGCACGCCCAGACTGTTAGTGTAGCCGTTTTAACGGGTTTACCCAATCGTATTTTGGGATTTTTTTCCCCCAGAAGTGAACGTTGTCTTCGTTTCCTTTTCTCGTTAAACCGAAGACACATTCATCTAAAAATTTGATTATTCGAACGAAATCTGGATCACTGTTGAACTTTTGTCTCATTGTTTCAACAAACTGCAACCGTCTCTCAGAATCATCGTCGTATATGAGCTGAGAGCAAATGGGTTTGTAATTGTGGTACCCCTGTGATTTTAATATTTTTGCTACTGACAATTTGGAAATACCCAATTCCTCTGCGACTTTTCTCGTTGAAGTTGTCGGATCGTCTTGAAAACTGGCCAGGACATTTTCTTTGTTGTTGTCTCCTGTCGCCATTACTGGCCTTCCGTTTCCTGGACGATCTTTTACCAGGCACCCTGTTTCCAAAAGTTTGAGCTTCCAGTATTGAAGAGTGGTTGTATTTGGTGGTGGTTTATTAAATTTTACTTGAAGTAAACGCAAACTTTCTTCACAGTTATTATAAGAAATAGCCCACGATACAAGATACACTTTTTTCTCATTGCTGTATTCCATCCTTACTGACATGACGCTGACTGGGGCTAGGGCCTAGGGCCTAGGGCCTTCCTGTTCTAGCCTGGGGTCATTCCTGGCCTTGTATAGTTGCTCTGAAAAGTATCGCATACACTGCAGTGATATCATTGGAATTTATTTATTATTAACATTATTTGAATGTATAAAATTCTTAAAAACGTTTCTCCCACCCTGTAATATATATATATATATATATATATATATATATAGAGAGAGAGAGAGAGAGAGAGAGAGAGAGAGAGAGAGAGAGGTAAAATCCAGGAAGATCTGAATAAAATCGTTGATTGGTCACTGGTCAGTCAGATGGCAAATGAGATTTAACGTCGATAAGTGCAAAATTTTACATATAGGTTCGCGTAACAGTAATTTTGTGTATAGTATGTCAGGGAAGGAGTTAGCAAGCATAGAACAGGAAAAAGATTTAGGAGTTATAGTCACTGGTGATTTAAAAGTAGCGAAACAAAGTACAGCAGCGGTCAATAAAGCGAACAAAGTGCTAGGTTTTATAGCTCGGAATTTTGAGTACAAATCGCGCGATATTATTCTTTCTCTTTATAAATCATTAGTTAGACCCCATTTGGAGTACGCGATCCAATTTTGGGATCCACATATGCGAAAAAATATAGACAAAATCGAAAGAGTTCAAAGACGAGCAACTAAGATGATTCCGTCGCTTAGGTCGAAGTCGTACGAGGATAGGCTTAAGGAGTTAAAATTGACTACACTCGAGACTAGGAGGCTAAGGAGTGATCTAATCCAGGTTTCCAAATTACGAATGGGTTCGATAACGTAGAGAGAGATAGCTTTTTCGAAATATCTCAATATAATAGGACTAGAAATAACGGGTGTAAGTTGACAAGTAGAAGGTTCGAGGCAGCAGTTGCCAAAATTTTTTTTACGTATAGAATAGTAAATAGCTGGAATAGTTTGCCGGTAGAAGTAATTAGTAGCACATCTATAAACATGTTTAAAAATCGATTAGACGCATATGTTGATAGATTGGGTATAGTTTAAGGTATTAAAATTAAGGCTTTGTGGTTCGGAACCCACGTAAAATTGTAGGTCCTCTCCGCCACCACGGAGGACATGCACAATACACAATTACGAACACAGTTACTGTAGGTAGACCAGCCATGAGTGGATCCTAGGGTCTTTGTTGGTCTGAAACATTATAACATTATAACATATATATATTATATATATATATATATATATATATATAATGTATATACCGGGTGTCCGAGAATTATCTGTACAATGTTTGGCTGTTATTAAAAGTCAACCATGAAGTGTAGAAATTCCAGTTTTGTCCCATTTTACAGAGAATCCCATTAAGTTTTTTTTTATACTACGTTTTGACAAGTTTTTTAGAAATGTACGCGGGTGACAGACATTGATGATTTAAAAGCAAGAATCACAGCTGCTATTGAGCGAATTGATGTGGATATGCTGCAGCGTACATGGCAACATTTGGAGTATCGATTGGATGTTTTGCGAATCACTGATGGTGCACATATCGAATGTTTGTAACAACGTTACTTTAATAAAAGAAACTTTTGAAAATACAGATTCTAAATAATCTTGTTTAAGAATTTTACGTGTGTTATCAAGAATTTTATTAAAAGATGAAATTGTACAGATAATGTTCGGACACACTGGAATTTCTAAAAAACTTGTCACAACTTGGTATCAGAAAACTCTTAATGAGATTCTCTGTAAAATGGGACAACACTGGAATTTCTACACTTCATGGTTGACTTTTAATAACAGCCAAAAATTGTACAGATAATTCTCGGACACCCTGTATATATATATATATATATATATATGATACACACAGACCGTGCATGGAACAAGGAACTCTTCTGGGATAATTAAATCCACTATAGTCCGAATAAGTAATGGTAAATGACAAATACCATAGTTTTCTTTTTCTTTTTCATAATTCTCCCAGAATAGTGCCTTGTTCCATGCACGGTCTGTGTGTATCATAAAAAACTCAGGGGACCATTCTGAGTTCATTCCCATATATATATATATATATATATATATATATATATATATATATATATATATATATATATATATGTAAGGTTAATAAAGAATCTAATAATATGTGAGATGCTTCATAATTATTTATGGAATCTGCAAATTATTTACTTTATTAAGCTTAAAAACATTTATTTTAGTGCAATTTCTTGATGTTAAACTCTCTCAGTATATATGTTACAATATGATTGTGAAACTAGTGATTTCATGAAATCCCCAGTAAGATTGTAAAACGAATGGTTTCAGAAGATCACTGAAATTTTCAGTAATTTCGCGTAATTACTGTCTCACTCAGAGACTTCAGGAAGTTACTGAAATACGTAAGAATTTCACCTTACCTAACCTAACCTAATTTTCTGAAGTCCCTGAGTGAAACAGTAATTACGTGAAATTAATCGTTTCACAATCTTTCATGAAATCACTAGTTTCACGATCTTACTGTAACATATACATGTGGTGCGTGCGCAGGCCACTTCCCGCATGCGACTTTCATGAGGGATACATTGTTGGACGATCTGACATGATGTGGTCCTCGAAGTTGAGCTCGGCCTTAGCCGTAGGACATCCGACTTGTGGAAGCTGTTTACGACACAGTATGAACACACCAAAGAAAAAAAATGAGGAACTGAAGTAAAATGCAATAGTACTGTAGCTCGAGTTTTGATTCGCTCCATCAAACTTTATTCAGAACAGTCACAAGAGGCAGATAGATATACTGCCGATGCTCACTAAATTGGGTTAATTGCCTTGGACAAAAAACCTAAGGGTCTCCAACTCTGCTGAGGGTTAGAGTTAAGGAGAAGAAAATTCGACCTCCTCAGTCAAGGGCTAAGGCAGGAATTAAAGGGAAGGAGGTTCGTCCTCCTTCGTCCTCAGTAAGGCTCGGACAGAAATAATATAATTTACAATACAAAGAAATAAATAAGTCTACATTTTTTGGGAGTGCAGTGGAAGGTTAAATTTTTTTTAAGAGGAGACCAAGGGAATTCTTGATGGTAATCGGAATTTAAACAGACAACAGAGTTTTGAAAGATTCCAAAATAAACGAAAAAATAAAAAAGATAATAATTTTGCGGAGTATACATTCTTGGGTGGCGACATAATGTCGGGTTGTACACTGAGTACAACTTAAGTACATTGTTAAGTTAATTAAAATTATAATGGTACTTGTAGGTTATCTTCCCCCCACCAATTTTGACAGAATATTTTCGTTAAAACTAGGGAAAATATCACGACTTAACCTAACCACTTATCAAGGGCGTACAGTTGATCTATTAATTACTATTATTAATTATAACATTGTTTGTTTCTGGAATAGTATTTACTATTTACTAATAGATCAACTGTACGCCCTTGATAATTGGTTAGGTTAAGTCTTGATATTTTCGTTAGTTTTAACGAAAATATTCTGTCAAAATTGGTGGTGTGGAGATAACCTACAGTACAAGTACCATTATAATTACTGATTAATTCGAATTTGTCAAATTGTTAATGGCATATTTGATACTTAAGTTATCTACACAATTTTACCTAATTTATATAATGTAGGAGGGTTATTCGTTATTCTAGGATATAATTCTGTAGAATATTAGTATTAATTAATTGCCTATCATTAGTCAAGAACGTACAAGGAAGGATGGATTAGGAGTATAACACAAAATAACATGAACAACATACATATAACATAACGCACCTAATAATGTTATAAGTTACAAGCACAGCAAGAGAGGTGATTTTGAAGATATTCAAATAAAATGTTTAGTCGTAGGTTGATATATGCGGACTGGAGTTGAGATGCAACCAACAGAGTCGATTCAGCAATTCCTTGAGTGACCAGAGTTATAAACATGTACGTACATAATTGTATGTAAGTACAGCTATGTACGTAATCATGAACAACAGACAGGTACAAATGCATAAACTACACATACGTCATACAATGGGTTATGTACATAATACAGAGGGACGCAAGTAGACATGGACTGATAAGTTAATAGGGCACAGGTAGGTAATAGGTGGATAAATGAATAAATAAATTAATTAATAAATTCGAGAATAATGAAAGATACTTTAAAGGGTATTAACATTGTGGCTAAAATTAATAAAAGATAACGTAAAGGGAAAGATACTAATTTAACATTATTCCATTCAAGAAGGGACATGGATGTATGAATAGGGTGTGTCAATTTTAGTAAAGTCAGCAATTCAAAAAACTACTAGTGACCAAATGATGCATTTTTATGTGCTAAATCGAAATATGGCTTTAAAATCCAGATTTGACCACTCCCAGCTATTTATATTTGAAGTTGAAGTTTACGAAAAATCAGCAATTTTTGCAAGTATTTTTTTTATTGTATATAACTACATTTTACATACATTACATACAATTAAAGACATTTTGATTGCATTTTAATAACAAAACTTAGAAATATAGATAGGTTTCTTGAACTTTGCCAAGGATGCCACATATAACTACGTTTTACATACATACAATTAAAGACATTTTGATTGTATTTCAATATTAAAACTTAGAAATATAGATAGGTTTCTTGAACTTTGCTAAGGATGCCATGTCTGCCTTGCTCTTGTTCCTGGACATGAGCTCCCTACTGGCCACCTGGCCACTGATGTACGCCTCCCTCCTCTCTTGTGAGTAAACATGCTGTGCTGCTTCAGTTGTCATTCTTACACACCTCTCTACTGACTGTGTGTGTGAGGGCCATGCAGGAACTTCCATTGGTCTATCCAGAAACTCCTTGATTGCAGCAGTGGTGAGGGAGCAGGTCAGAGGAGGGTCAGTCACGCCAGAGTTCCAGTCAGTAAGCTCCGAGAGTTTGGTGGCATCTGGGTTGATGTCAGGAGTCTTCCTGGGTCTGACACTGCAGTCTCCTACCTGTCTGTCCTCATCTCCTTCACCTTTGATTTCCAGTAATTTAGGGTGTCAATTTTAGTAAAGTCAACAATTCAAAAACTACTAACGCTCAAATGATGTCATATTATCTAGCAAACTGAGAAATATCTTTTGTGTTGTTTAAAAAAGCCATTTACCTACTTATATTTGACCATGACGAAGGAGGACGAAGACTTCATACCAGACTCAGTCTGGTATGAAGTCTTCGTCCTCCTCTCTCCTCCCTGCCTCCTCCACTCATGCATTCACAATCAAAACTCCAGCATTTGTGACTATGTGAAACTTAGAAACCATACTGCACACCAAAAATAACCAAAGTTGACCACACATATCAACGGCACATTGATATACGATGCTACAGTCATATTTAGGTTATATTTCAAACCTTTATGGTCAAATATAAGTAGGTAAATGGCTTTTTTAAACACTAAAGATATTTCTAAGTTTGCTAGATAATACGACATCATTTGAGCATTAGTAGTTTTTGGATTGTTGACTTACTAAAATTGACACACCCTAAATTACTGGAAATCAGAGGTGAAGGAGATGAAATGAGGACACACAGGTAGGAGACTGCAGTGTCAGACCCAGGAAGACTCCTGACATCAACCCAGATGCCACCAAACTCTCGGAGCTTACTGACTGGAACTCTGGCGTGACTGACCCTCCTCTGACCTGCTCCCTCACCACTGCTTCAAGGAGTTTCTGGATAGACCAATGGAAGTTCCTGCATGGCCCTCACACACACAGTCAGTAGAGAGGTGTGTAAGAATGACAACTGAAGCAGCACAACATGTTTACTCACAAGAGAGGAGGGAGGCGTACATCAGTGGCCAGGTGGCCAGTAGGGAGCTCATGTTCAGGAACAAGAGCAAGGCAGACATGGCATCCTTAGCAAAGTTCAAGAAACCTATCTATATTTCTAAGTTTTAATATTGAAATGCAATCAAAATGTCTTTAATTGTATGTAATGTATGTAAAATGTAGTTATATACAATAAAAAAAATACTTCCAAAAATTGCTAATTTTTCGTAAACTTCAACTTCAAATATAAGTAGCTAAGAGTGGTCAAATCTGGATTTTAAAGCCATATTTCGATTTAGCACATAAAAATGCATCATTTGGTCACTAGAAGTCTTTGAAATCTAAAGATTTCACTTTGCTCCCTAAAATTGACGCACCCTAATCTGGGGTGTCAAGTTTTAGCAAAAATAGCGTTACATAATTTTTGAACGGCCCTAATTATGTAATATCTGTGTTCATAAAGATAAACGATTAATATGATCGTGAACAGCATTGAACTCCATGTTTACTAGTCTTATACAGTAATAAGGTTCCATTATGATTCCTGCAAGTCTATATGGACAGATACCACAATACAACTTTTTTTATACTAGTGAATTTGAACCAAAAATAGACATTACACAACGTCCAAAACAATATTTTTGAATAACAAATTAGAAGAGATTTGTGCTGAGGAAAATGTACCCTTCGTAAAGCTGTGGTCTGAATTCAATGATCCTAGCCTTTTTATAAAAGATGGGGGTGCATTTTAATGAAATAGGTAATGCTAGCCTAGGTAGGTTAATAGACGAAAGCGTGCGAAAGCTGTATAGGTCGAAGCCTTCTTTAAACGTTGTGGGTCCGGGAAACACGGGCCCGACGTGATAAATAGTTTAAAACGCGGGCCCGTGGTAAAAAATAACTTAAACGTTTTTTATTGCAACGCGCGTAGTATTAGAAATAAATTAAATGAATTTAAGGCGGTAATTTATTCCGGCAACTATGATATAGTTGCTATCACTGAAACTTGGTTAAATACCGTGACTCGGGACTTGTTGGGGGAACTTGAGATACCGGGTTTTAAACTCTTTACTAATGATAGGTTACATAGATTTGGAGGCGGCGTTTTGCTGTACATTCGCAATTCCCTTAGGGCTATCGAGGTTAAGTTAGATTTTCCGGCAGCAATTAATGCGATCTGTGTTGAAGTTAGGGCGCGTAGTATTAGTTTTATTTTTGTTGTTGTTTATAGACCTCCCGTTCAACCCCTCGATATAGATACTAGATTTTACTCACTTCTTGGTAATTTTATTGACAATCGGAATAGTATAATTGTCGGAGACTTTAACTGCCCTAATGTTAACTACGAGAATTTTACGGGTAATGAAGAAGGTTTGAGATTGGTTGAGTTTATGGACGATAACTTTTTACGACAGATAGTTACCGAACCAACGCGCGGTGATAATATTTTAGATTTGGTGATGACGAACGGCGAGAATATAGTCGAAGGTTTAGAAGTAGGCGAGAGTTTAGAATGTAGCGATCATCAAATTCTTAGGTTTAAGTTATTGATAGAAAACACCCAGGATAGTAACGTAATAGAAGTCCCTGATTTTCGTAGGGCTAATTTTGATAGTTTTGCTGATAGGATGAGAGTAGTGGACTGGGATAACTTATTTATGGGTAATGACACAAATTTGCGTTGGGTGGCGTTTAAAGAAAGTTTTAGGAATATTGAAAGGGAGTTTATTCCTCGTAGGCCCAAGCGCGCTAGTAATCGTGGTAGACCGAAGTGGTGGAGTAGGGAAATAGGAGAGTTTATAAACGAGCGTAATAGAGCGTATAGACTTAGTAAGCGTAATGGCCAGGTAGCTGACTTTAATAGATATATCGAGCTTAGACGTCAGGTTAAAAGATCAGTTAGGAATGCCAAGCGTAATTTAGAGATACTTATAGCTGCGGATAGTAAACATAATCCAAAAAAGTTTTTTGAATACGTTAATAATCGTAAGCCGGAAAAAATAACATAGGCCCTCTAGTGGATGTTAATGGCGCTTTGGCTTCTGACGCTCAGGCGATGGCGGGTATTTTCAATAACTTTTTTGCGACAGTTTTTACCGTAGAAGACGTAAATAATGTCCCCGACGTGGATGATATCGGTCCATTTAGTAGCGAGACTATTTTGGATGAAATAACTGTTTACGAGGCTGAGATTGCGCATTATATCGATAGGCTAAAAGTTAGCAAGGCTCCAGACCCTGACGCTTTTTATCCCAGACATTTGAAAGATTTGAAAGAAGTTATCGTAGGCCCCTTAACGAAGATCTTTAATCAGTCACTCGAAACGGGGATTATTCCTGAAGACTTCAAATTAGCTAACGTCACGCCTATTTTTAAAAAAGGCGACAGCGCGGTAGCTAGCAATTATAGGCCCATTAGCTTAACGTCAATTGTAGGTAAACTTTTGGAATCCGTAGTTAGGGATCGTATTATCGATCACTTAGAAAGTAGGGATTTGATTAATAGTAGTCAGCATGGGTTTCGACGCCATAGGAGTGGACAGATAAGTGGCAGATGCAATTTAACGTAGACAAATGTAAAGTTTTGCATATAGGTTCTCGCAACAATAATTACGCGTATACGATGGATGATAGGGAGTTAGCGAGCGTTGACGAGGAAGTAGATTTAGGCGTACGCGTATCTAAGGATTTAAAGGTTAGGAACCAGTGCCTGGAGTCTTGCGCAAAAGCTAATAGGATGTTAGGCTTCATAGCGCGTAATTTCGAATTTAAATCGAAGGATATTATATTGCCCCTTTACAAGTCCCTAGTCAGGCCTCATTTAGAATATGCCGTTCAGTTTTGGTGCCCGTACTTGCGTGAGGATATTGATAGGTTAGAAAGGGTTCAGCGTCGTGCCACGAAACTTATTCCGTCATTGCGCAGTAGGCCTTATGAAGATAGGATTAAAGAGTTAGACCTGTATTCACTCGAAACTAGGAGATTAAGGGGGGAGCTTATTGAAGTTTTCAAAATCGTTAATAACATCGATAACGTAAATTTTGATAAATTGTTCACTTTCGATAATAGTAATACTCGCAATAACGGATTTAAGTTGCGTGGCAGACGTTTCATTACTAATATCGCTAAAAACTTCTTTACGTTTATAGTAATTGATAAATGGAATAATCTTCCCGCGTCAGTCGTTCATTCTACCAGCGTTAATATGTTTAAGAACCGTCTTGACAGACATTTTAAAAGTATTAACGTTTAATATAAATAAAACAGTTAGCAACAGAAGCTCTGGTGGTGGTGCTCGAGGATGAGTCTGTTGACGATGAATGCCAGCTTGTGACATGCCAGCGTGTGATGCCAGCAATAAAATTATTAAAAAAAAAAAAAAAAAAATTAAACTAACACGAACGTAGATGTAGCTCGTAGAGTAAACTAACCCACTTTTTGTTTAACTGCACCTACTTTTTTTTTTTTTTTTTTTTTTTTTTTTTTTTTTTTTTTTGCATGTCTGTAACTCTCTTTACTTGCATGTTTGTAGTTTGCATGGTATGACAGCGAGTTAAGACTGTGTTTGCATGGTTTGTAAGCGTTCTTATTTTACTTCTTTTCATCTTTCACCCCTCTCCTATTTTCTCCGACTATTTTTCTGACTTGTCGGCAGTGGCCGGCGGATGATGATGGTGAGACTTTTTTCCTCTTTTTCTGAATGAATGTTAACCCACGAATGATAGGTGTTGCTCCTTACTTAACCCCTTATTCTCTTCTCTTAACCCCCTACTCTTTCCTTTCTCTCGGGCTAACCTTAGAGTGGATCTTAGGGTCTTTGTTAGCCTTAGCTTCTGTTGATCCTCCACACTCCCTGATTCCCCTTCCCACGCACCAGGGTAATTTCAAAGTGTATATATACACACACACACACACACACACACACACACACACACATATATATATATATATACACACACACATACATATATTATATATATATATATATATATATATATACTGCATGTATATAAAGCTCTTGATAATTGGTTAGGTTAAGTCGTGATATTTTCGTTAGTTTTAACAAAAATATTCTCAAAAATAAATTATATGAAAAACGGTACACAAACTGGAAAAGGTCCCTCTTTACTAATGATAGGTTACATAGGTTTGGTGGGTTAAGTTAGATTTTCCGGCAGCAATTAATGCGGTATGCGTTGAAGTTAGGGTGCGTAGTATTAGTTTTAATTTTGTTGTTGTTTATAGACCTCCCGTTCAACCCCTCAATACAGATACTAGATTTTACTCACTTCTTGGTAATTTTATTGACAATCGGAATAGTATAATTGTCGGAGACTTTAACTGCCCTAATGTTAATTACGAGAATTTTACTGGTAATGAGGAGGGTTTGAGATTGGTTGAGTTTATGGACGATAACTTTTTACGACAGATAGTTACCGAACCAACGCGCGGTGATAATGTTTTAGATTTGGTGATGACGAACGACGAGAATATAGTCGAAGGTTTAGAAGTAGGCGAGAGTTTAGGATGTAGTGATCATCAAATTCTTAGGTTTAAGTTAGCGATAAAAAACACCCAGGATAGTAACGTAATAGAAGTCCCTGATTTTCGTACGGCTAATTTTGATAGTTTTGCGGATAGGATGAGAGTAGTGGACTGGGATAACTTATTTATGGGTAATGACACAAATTTGCGTTGGGTGGCGTTTAAAGAAAGTTTTAGGAATATTGAAAGGGAGTTTATTCCTCGTAGGCCCAAGCGCGCTAGAAATCATGGTAGGCCGAAGTGGTGGACTAGGGAAATAGGCGAGTCATAAACGAGCGTAATAGAGCACGGCAGCTAACTTTAATAGATATCTACATAAGCTAAGGCTAACAAAGACCCTAAGATCCACTCTAAGGTTAGCCCGGGAGAAAGGAAAGAGTAGGGGGTTAAGAGAAGAGAAGAGAATAAGGGGTTAAGTAAGGAGCAACACCTATCATTCGTGGGTTAACATTCATTCAGAAAAAGAGAAAAAAGACTCACAATCATCACCCGCCGGCCACTGCAGACAAGTCAGAAAAATAGTCGGAGAGAATAGGAGAGGGGTGAAAGATGAAAAGAAGTGAAATAAGAACGCTTACAAACCATGCAAACACAATCTTAACTCAGTCATACCATGCAAAATACAAACATGCAAGAAAAGAGTTACAGACATGCAAAGTAAAAAAAAAAAGTAGGTAAAGTTAAACAAAAGTGGGTTAGTTTACGCTACGAGCTACATCTACGTTCGTGTTAGTCTAATTTTTTTTTTTTTTTTTTTTAATAATTTTATTGCTGGCATCACACGCTGGCATGTCACAAGCTGGCATTCATCGTCAACAGACTCACCCTCGAGCAACACCACCAGAGCTCCTGTTCCTAACTGTTTCTTTAAATTAAACAACGTTAATACTTTTAAAATGTCTGTCAAGACGGTTCTTATACATATTAACGCTGGTAGAATGAACGACTGACGCGGGAAGATTATTCCATTTATCAATTACTTTAAACGTAAAGAAGTTTTTAGCGATATTAGTAATGAAACGTCTGCCACGCAACTTAAATCCGTTATTGCGAGTATTACTATTATCGAAAGTGAACAATTTGTCAAAATTTACGTTATCGATGTTATTAACATTTTTGAAAACTTCAATAAGCTCCCCCCTTAATCTCCTAGTTTCGAGTGAATACAAGTCTAACTCTTTAATCCTATCTTCATAAGGCTTATTGCGCAATGACGGAATCAGTTTCGTGGCACGACGCTGAACCCTTTCTAACCAATCAATATCCTCACGCAAATACGGGCACCAAAACTGAACGGCATATTCTAAATGAGGCCTGACTAGGGACTTGTAAAGGGGCAATATAATATCCTTCGATTTAAATTCGAAATTACGCGCTATGAAGCCTAACATCCTATTAGCTTTTGCGCAAGACTCCAGGCCTGGTTCCTAACCTTTAAATCCTTAGATACGCGTATCTACCTCCTCGTCAACGCTGGCTAACTCCCTATCATCCATCGTGTACGTGTAATTATTGTTGCGAGAACCTACTGTATATGCAAAACTTTACATTTATCTACGTTAAATTGCATCTGCCACTTATCTGCCCACTCCATAATCCTATTTACATCGTCTTGGAGCCTATTACTATCGTCCTCGTTAACAACCTTACCGCCTATTTTAGTATCGTCCGCGAATTTTGACACGTTACTAGTCAATCCTACATTTATGTCGTTAATGTAAATTACGAATAGCAATGGGCCTAACACTGAACCCTGTGGGACACCGCTACCTACATCTAACCACCCCGATTCACTACCATTAACTACCACCCTCTGTCTCCTAGCACGAAGCCATTCTTCTAACCAGTTAGCTACCTGACCGCGTATACAGTGCGCTTTGACCTTCGCAATTAGTCTCCTATGCGGAACTGTATCGAACGCCTTTTTAAAATCTAAATAAATAACGTCAGCTGCTCTATGCCTATCGTATTCGCGCACTGTTTCGTTATAAAATACTAACAAATTAGTTAAACAAGACCTATGGCGTCGAAACCCATGCTGACTACTATTAATCAAATCTCTGCTTTCTAAGTGATCGATGATACGATCCCTAACTACGGATTCCAAAAGTTTACCGACAATTGACGTTAAGCTAATGGGCCTAAAATTGCTAGCTACTGCGCGGTCGCCTTTTTTAAAAATAGGCGTGACGTTAGCTAATTTGAAGTCTTCTGGAATAATCCCCGTTTCGAGTGACTGATTAAAAATCTTCGTTAAGGGGCCGACGATAACGTTTTTCAAATCTTTCAAATGTCTGGGATAAAAAGCGTCAGGGCCTGGAGCCTTGCTAACTTTTAGCCTATCGATATAATGCGCAATCTCAGCCTCATAAACAGTTATTTCATCCAAAATAGTCTCGCTACTAAATGGAACGATATCGTCCAGTCGGGGACATTATTTACGTCTTCTACGGTAAAAACTGTCGCAAAAAAGTTATTGAAAATACCCGCCATCGCCTGAGGGTCAGAAGCCAAAGCGCCATTAACATCCACTAGAGGGCCTATGTTATCTTTTACCGGCTTACTTACGATCAGTTAGGAATGCCAAGCGTAATTTAGAGATACTTATAGCTGCGGATAGTAAACATAATCCAAAAAAGTTTTTTGAATACGTTAATAATCGTAAGCCGGTAAAAGATAACATAGGCCCTCTAGTGGATGTTAATGGCGCTTTGGCTTCTGACGCTCAGGCGATGGCGGGTATTTTCAATAACTTTTTTGCGACAGTTTTTATCGTAGAAGACGTAAATAATGTCCCCGACGTGGACGACATCGTTCCATTTAGTAGCGAGACTATTTTGGATGAAATAACTGTTTACGAGGGTGAGATTGCGCATTATATCGTTAGGCTAAAAGTTAGCAAGGCTCCAGGCCCTGACGCTTTTTATCCCAGACATTTGAAAGATTTGAAAGACGTTATCGTAGGCCCCTTAACGAAGATTTTTAATCAGTCACTCGAAACGGGGATTATTCCTGGACTTCAAATTAGCTAACGTCACGCCTATTTTTAAAAAAGGCGACCGCGCAGTAGCTAGCAATTATAGGCCCATTAGCTTAACGTCAATTGTCGGTAAACTTTTGGAATCCGTAGTTAGGGATCGTATCATCGATCACTTAGAAAGTAGAGATTTGATTAATAGTAATCAGCATGGGTTTCGACGCCATAGGTCTTGTTTAACTAATTTGTTAGAATTTTATAACGAAACAGTGCGCGAATACGATAGGCATAGAGCAGCTGACGTTATTTATTTAGATTTTAAAAAGGCGTTCGATACAGTTCCGCATAGGAGACTAATTGCGAAGGTCAAAGCGCACGGTATACGCGGTCAGTTAGCTAACTGGTTAGAAGAATGGCTTCGTGCTAGGAGACAGAGGGTGGTAGTTAATGGTAGTGAATCGGGGTGGTTAGATGTAGGTAGCGGTGTCCCACAGGGTTCAGTGTTAGGCCGATTGCTATTCGTAATTTACATTAACGACATAGATGTAGGATTGACTAGTAACGTGTCAAAATTCGAGGACGATACTAAAATAGGCGGTAAGGTTGTTAACGAGGACGATAGTAATAGGCTCCAAAACGATGTAAATAGGATTATGGAGTGGACAGATAAGTGGCAGATGCAATTTATCGTAGACAAATGTAAAGTTTTGCGGATCTTTTCCGTTTGACTGCCGCCATTGAAACATAATTAAACTTTTTGTATTTTTTGCAAGATTCACTCAAAATGGCTGTAGAATTTAATTTGAAATGGTTTTGGCAAAATCTACAGTGTACGGAATCTGCTATAACCTAACCTAACCTAACCTAACCTAACTTAACCTAATATTATTACTTTCTTTTCTCAGGTCTGTGCAAATGAAATTCTGAAGAATCCAATCAAGATTGGTGGCCCAAACTGCACAGTAGAAATTGATGAAACTGTGTACGCAAAACGAAAGTACAACATAGGAAGAATGCTGCCAGAACAATGGGTGTTCGGAGGAATTTGCAGGGAGACATGTGAAGTTTTCCTCTATGCCGTAGACCGGAGGAATAGAGAAATTCTGGAAGGTTGCATTAAAGCCAACATTCTTCCAGGGACTACGATCATGAGCGACATGTGGAAAGCATATGCTAATATTGAGTCAATCCCTGGCTATAATTTCAAACATTTCACAGTAAACCACAGTAAAAACTTTGTCGACCGTGCTACCGGTGCTCACACACAGCAGATTGAAAGTACTTGGAATGTGCTTAAACGACGCAACAAGAGGCACTGTGGCACCAATCGCGGCATGATCGACGGCTACCTCTGCGAGTTCCTTTGGCGTCGACGACACCAGAACGAAGATCTCTTCAAAGTATTGCTAAAAAGCATTACAGACTTTTCTGAGTAATAAAATCAAAGTTTAATTATGTTTCAGTGGCGGCAGTCAAACGGAAAAGACCCAGTTTTGCATATAGGTTCTCGCAACAATAATTACACGTACACGATGGATGATAGGGAGTTAGCGAGCGTTGACGAGGAAGTAGATCTAGGCGTACTCGTATCTAAGGATTTAAAGGTTAGGAACCAGTACCTGGAGTCTTGCGCAAAAGCTAATAGGATGTTAGGCTTCATAGCGCGTAATTTCGAATTTAAATCGAAGGATATTATATTGCCCCTTTACAAGTCCCTAGTCAGGCCTCATTTAGAATATGTAGTTCAGTTTTGGTGCCCGTACTTGCGTAAGGATATTGATAGGTTAGAAATGGTTCAACGTCGTGCCACGAAACTAATTCCGTCATTGCACAACAAGCCTTATGAAGATAGAATTAAAGAGTTAGACCTGTATTCACTCGAAACTAGGAGATTAAGGGGGGAGCTTATTGAAGTTTTCGAAATCGTTAATAACATCGATAATGTAAATTTTGACAAATTGTTCACTTTCGATAATAGTAATACTCGTAATAACGGATTTAAGTTGCGTGGCAGACGTTTCATTACTAATATCGCTAAAAACTTCTTTACGTTTAAAGTAATTGATAAATGGAATAATCTTCCCTCGTCAGTCGTTCATTCTACCAACGTTAATATGTTTAAGAACCGTTTAGATAGGCATTTTAAAAATATTAACGTTGTTTAAAATAAAAAAAACAATTAGTCACAGGAGCTCTGGGAGTGGTGGTCGAGGATGAGTCTGTTGACGATTAATGCCAGCTTGTTACATGCCAGCGTGTGATGCCAGCAATAAAATTTTAAAAAAATTAGACTAACATGAACGTAGATGTAGCTCGTAGAGTAAACTAACCCACTTTTTGTTTAACTTTACCTACTTTTTTTTTCCCTTATCCTCTCCTTACTTTGCATGTCTGTAACTCTCTTTTCTTGCATGTTTGTAGTTTGCATGGTATGACTGTGAGTTAAGACTGTGTTTGCATGGTTTGTAAGCGTTCTTATTTTACTTCTTTCCATCTTTCACCCCTCTCCTATTCTCTCCGACTATTTTTCTGACTTGTCGGCAGTGGCCGGCGGATGATGATGGTGAGTCTTCTTTCTCTTTTTCTGAATGAATGTTAACCCACGAGTGATAGGTGTTCCTCCTTACTTAACCCCTTATTCTCTTCTCTTCTCTTAACCTCCTACTCTTTCCTTTCTCTCGGGCTAACCTTAGAGTGGATCTTACGGTCTTTGTTAGCCTTAACTTCTGTAGATCTGTAGATCAGTATCTCTACAGAGTTCGAATCTGTCAACAGCATTGCGGAACACATTTTGGAGCATGACAGGGGTTATTTTTGTAACTGCTGTTACGATACGAGCACGTAAATGTCCTAGCTTCATTCAGATGGCATTTTAAACACCGTCGTCTTTCAACAAGATGGGGCACCTTGTCATTACGCAAACATTGTTCGGGAGTACCTAAATGAACGATTTCCAAATTGGTGGACCGGACGTGGAGGCAACAGGTCCTGGGCGGCTCGATCTCCTGACTTAACGTCTTTGGATTTCTTTGCATGGGGCTTTATCAAATCAAACTATCAAACGAGGGTTACAGATCTGCGAGATTTACTTGCTCATATCGAAACAGCAGTGACAAAAATAACCCCCGTCATGCTCCAAAATGTGTTCCGGAATGCTGCTGACAGATTAGAACTCTGTAGAGATATTGATGATGCTCATGTAGAATCATATGCTTAAGTATTCATTAAATGTTTGCCTTCAATTATATTGTTATTGAATTTTACCCTTTTCGCTACGTTTTCACTGAAATAGATAGGGACTTTATAAACACCCTGTATATATATATGTGTATATATATATATATATTAGGGTGGTCCAAGATAGTATGGAAAAATTTCAAACTTTAAAAACGTTAATCTCCTCAAGGCTGCTCTTGTTACACTATGCAATAGTAACACTCGCACAAAAGTTTGAGCAAATTGGAGCAGATTTAGAGGTCGCTACAAATTAAACATTTTTCATACTAGAATTATATTGGTTTGGGTAATTCCTTGTGTATGTATGTAAGTATGTGTGCATATGTGTGAGTATGTGTGTGTAATATATATATATATATATATATATATATGATGAATAAAACCACGAAGGAAAGGAAACACAAAATGGTGCTCAAGCGCTTTCGTCTAATGACATCCTCAGGAACACTGAAGTACATAAAAAGGTTAAGCCTATATATAGGTTACAGAAAGAAAAAAAAGAAAAAATAAATAACATACATACACACACACACATATATATACATATATACATACATATCTATATATACAAATACATACATACATACATACATACATATATATACAATAAACAGAGAAGTAAAAAAAAAAAAATTAAACCTTAAAGGATTACCAGTGAGGCGTACAGATTTGTAGGGAAAAATATCGATTTTTATCACAAGATCAAATGGATTATAAAAATACAAATTTATACTGGAACTCTGCGGGTTTTAACCCCCACTAAGAAGGCCATATTTTCATCAATGTTTCTCCGCGCCCTTAGGATCGCCAGTCCGGAATACATCGATGCCGAATTGGAAAAAATCAACGGTATTGGAAGTGATTTGTGTTATCCATCTGCGTTTATGGAATCTTGTCTCAACAAGGCAAAACGAATTTTCTATCGTGTCAATATTAACACTCGTACTTTGTCAAAAAATATTTTAGTACTTCCATTTTTCCCGGGCTTTTTAGGCATTGCTAATGTACTTAAACTTTTGGATATTAATGTAGTATTTTCATATAACAATATTGTGAAAAATATCATAGTAAAAAATAGCCCTACCAATAATTCAGGCATTATCTATAAAATTGGTTGTAAACAATGTGATTCCTTTTACATAGGTCAGACGGGAAAGGATTTGCACACACGTATAAAACAGCATCAATATTCCGTTAGAACAGGACAGTTGTCCAGTGCCCTTTTTGTCCATTTGTCAGAGTTAGCCCACTGTATTGATTGGAATAATGCTTCAGTTTTATTCCATTCAAGCAACATTGTTAATAGAAATATTCTTGAGTCTGCCATTATCCAACTTTCAAATAACTTCAACATAAGCAAAGGTCTTTTCAACTCGATCCTGTTATGTTGAATTCCTTTAAAACTGATTTAGATAAGAAGTGTAAAACATTAAATCTTTGGTAAACTTGTCTTCTACTTTATTAACTTTTAATTTGCATTTTATTTTTTTTATATATATCGAAACCTGACCATAGGCAGCAATGTGTTAAAACCCGGACAGAGTTCCAGTATAAATTGTATTTTTATAATCCATTGATCTTGTGCTAAAAATCGATTAACTTTTAATTTGCATTTTATTTTTTTATATATATCGAAACCTGACCATAGGCAGCATTGTGTTAAAACCCGGCAGAGTTCCAGTATAAATTTGTATTTTTATAATCCATTTGATCTTGTGATAAAAATCGATATTTTTCCCTACAAATCTGTACGCCTCACTGGTAATCCTTTAAGGTTTTAATTTTTTTTTTTTACTTCTCTGTTTATTGTATATATATGTATGTATGTATGTATGTATGTATTTGTATATATAGATATGTATGTATATATATGTATATATATGTGTGTGTGTGTGTGTATGTATGTTATTTCTTTTTTCTTTTTTTTTCTTTCTGTAACCTATATATAGGCTTAACCTTTTTATGTACTTCAGTGTTCCTGAGGATGTCATTAGACGAAAGCGCTTGAGCACCATTTTGTGTTTCCTTTCCTTCGTGGTTTATTCATCATAAATATTTTTCACGTGTTACCTTCGTGAAATAATTTTCATATATATATATATATATATATATATATATATATATGTCTAGGTTACGAGGGGTAGCTGCAAAGGATACACGATATACAAAATTATAAATGTACAAAACCCACATATTAATTCGCCTTGGGTTGAGTGACCTTGAATCAAGCACTGACTTGATTCACTTGATGGAATTTGTACCCTGATAGAGAGAGATGTAGGTCGCTCTCTGACGTTGATAGCATGTCATCATCATGTGTATGAAGTCGTTTTGGCTAACGTATTTTCTAGTATTCTTGAACCTTCGAAAAGACCATAAGTCTCATTGTTTAAGCGATTCATGGTACAATGGCCAGTTATCAATAAAGAAAACTTTATCATCAGCAAAAATGGAACTTCTTGAAGCAAACTTGAGGGAACTTTGTCAAGAGATGATACAGTACCTCTCCGACGCTCTTCAGAACAGCAGCTTCTCAAGAGATGACTACAGTGAATTCCTCCATCTTTCTCTAATTTTCCTGGTAGGAAGTTTGCCTAAGAAGTACAACATCAGAGCCCAGAGCTCTTCATCAGGCTTGCTGGATGGCAAAAGCTACCTATGCTTTGAAGATCTTTCTCTTCCAGGAGCAAATGAAACTTACTGCTCATGAAAAAAAGGGTCTGAAAGATTTTTGTCTCTTTGTGGCACTTGTTTATAGTAAATATTGGCATGAAGCACCCTTGGCAGTGAGGTCCCCTAGAAACGACCTAACTTTTCTAACAGTTATGGAGACTTATCCAAACAGGGTTTTGGTTGAAATTGCACTCAAGGCATTTAAGAGACATCTCTGGTACTTCTCGGAAGAGTTGATTGGACTGTCACTTTTTGACGATGGGTTGAACAGCAAAGTAAAAGAAAATATGATTAAAACTTATCTCATCCTGCAAAAGCGAACGGTCTGAAGCGCCTATCTTCAAAGCTGTTCAAAACAGCAAATCCATTGGAAACTTACGTCAGCGAGAAGACAGCTCAACTCTTCGATGTATTGGATAAAAACGAAAAGAAGATTGCTCAAGAGCTTCTTTCGAAACCACCAAGTCGTAAACATAGACACACCTGCATGCACAGTGAAGTTAAAGACAACGCTTAGTCGAAATATTAAAGATAAAGAGCTGTTCACAAGTGTGGCCGAGGGCGGATATAGCGCAGCTCTCCAAAGAGATACCTCTCACGAGGCACAGCATGACATTTCGAGCTTAATGTATCAATTGAAGATGGAGAAATTGGGTGAAAGCTCTCCACCTCCAGACATGTGCTATATTGCACACATCCCCAACCATAGAGGGAAAAGTTTGAGCATTACATATGACAAGTCCCATTATGCGAATGTTGCGACTAATCTATTAACCAACATCTCGATATATATAAGAACGATTCAGGGAAAAAATTTCCCATTCGATGATGGGAGCTTAACAGTGAAACTACACTTTCGCCGTTTATAATGACCCGAAGGCCATTCACAGTTTATCGAGGAGTGAGATACCAGCGTGGGAGTGGGCTTGGATCCATTTTTTCATCCATACTACGCACCACTATCCCACTGTTGAAGAGGGATGCCAGGTACCTAGGGCGGAAGGCGTTACAAACAGGTTTTAACGCGGCAGAAGAAATAATGGGTGGAACTAAGCCTAAAGAAGCTCTAAAAAACATTTAAAAAACGTACACGGGACGAAATCATTAAAGATGCAAAGAGAAAAATGCGTGGTGGCGGAAAGAAGAGATCTGCTAGGAAGAAGGGGGTTACCATCACGTGGCGCTAAACGTAAAAGGAAATAAAAAAAGAAGTGCTCTAAGTGTATGAAACCTATGGCTGATCATTTTTTTAACTGATATAAGCTGAGGACACTACTCTCACGAAACATAGGCTGATTACTAGTTGTCGAGAGAGGTGGCACTATTTCTGACTCGTCATGGCGCGTTTCATCCATCCATCCGTGTAGTGCACAATGCTGTAAATCGGAACTGTCCCTCTTTGGTATGCCCCCAACTCAGGTCTCTATTGAGCATAGCGACTTTATTACAATTAACCCATTAAACACAATTAGTTCGCCCAGTGCCCCTATAGAATTCGTGATACCCAGCTCAGGCCCTTACTTTTTTTACCCGAGCTGGATGCACATGTACGCTAAACTGCGTATAGCCCATTCTGATGGAACGGACTGCGATGATAGTTACTCTGTATACCCTGAAACCAACTTTTTACACTCCATATTCAGCCAGTGTGAGGTGTATGTAAATCAGGTTAACATCTCGGCAGGAACGGGGTATTATCACCTACGAGCCTATCTGGAAAATGTCCTCAACTTTTCAAAAGAAGCGAAGGACACGTTTTTAACCGCCGAGGGATATTACCATATTAAAGATGAAAATGGTATAAAGGATAAATTTAAAAATTCTAAAAAAAAGATATACGAATGTTTTGGACGTCTTCATACAGATTTCACATTCCAGGAGAAACTGCTTATGAACGGGGTGGATATGAAGTTGAAGCTTACCCGCACGATTCCTGAGATCTGCATAAATCTGGGGTCTGATCAAGAAGAGGGCGCGAAACCCGTTCTGATTCACATAATGGAGACGTATTTGCGTATACGCCGAGTGAAATTGATCATCGGCAGCACTTTCTGTTTTCCGATGGCTCTCCAGGATTGTTGGTTATTCTCTCGATCATTCACTCTTTGTGTTGGTATCCACCTTTGGCAGCGTCACCTCTCCTTCATCTGGACCGCCTGTCTTCATCGGCCTTTTGTCATCTGGCCCTTTTCTACTGTCTCCTATTTCTCCATTCACCTTTCCACCTTCTCTCCTGTCAACTCAATCTCACATTTACCACTCACTTCAATTCCCTCTGCGAAGTCCAAGCACTGTTTGTCCGAGCCAACTTTGCTCCCTAGTCAGTTAGTTTTTACTGACTCTCTGTACTCTCTCCAAATTATTTCTCACCACTCCACTCCCTCTTTCGCCGTCTCAGCTTCATCATTAGTTCTTGCCTTTTGCACTTTCCTTTCTGCTCCACTTGGAATAACATGTATGAACATGAACATATTAAATAAAGTACCCAATAAGGATTCGAACCCGGTATCTCCTGAGTAGCAATCGCGAGCGCTACCATCACACTATGATGATATAAAAGTTAACACAACCTTTCCTATATTTAGACGACCGACGAAACAATTGACGCTTTCGCGTCCACAGGTGTTTTACTCGTACGATGTCAATCTCCCGTACTCGAGGTAATGCAGCATTTAAATCTCTCTGGTATAGCACTGGGGGGGGGGCGTCCATGCAAAAACCACGCATGCACATTAATGTTTCTAGTGTCCATATATCTTTGCACGTCAGTATATATATTAGTGGTGTACAGATTAATCGGCATCGGACAAATTTAGTCGATTCTTTGAAGTTTTAAAGTTTTAATTGCAAAGCAAACTCCATACTAATAGAAAAATGAACGGACAAAAACCACTATTTCTGGAAAGTTATACTAATTTCAAAGTGTAATTATATTATACGAGAGGCACTCAATATATTTTGCCCCACCCTTTTATCTTAGCTAAATAATAGACCATGGGGCTGAAATGTCTTTTGGGCCGTAAGTTTGAACTTTCTGCGCTTCACATAACCGGATTTTTCCAGTTTGAACCTCCCCTCCTTGTACAAAAGAATCGATGTTTCTAGTGTCCATATATCTTTGCACGTCAGTATATATATTAGTGGTGTACAGATTAATCGGCATCGGACAAATTTAGTCGATTCTTTTGTACAAATTTAGTCGATGTACGATGTCAATCTTCCTTACTCGAGGTAATGGCAGCATTTAAATCTCTCTGGTATAGCACTGGGGGGGGGGCGTCCATGCAAAAACCACGCATGCACATTAATGTTTCTAGTGTCCATATATCTTTGCACGTCAGTATATATATTAGTGGTGTACAGATTAATCGGCATCGGACAAATTTAGTCGATTCTTTGAAGTTTTAAAGTTTTAATTGCAAAGCAAACTCCATACTAATAGAAAAATGAACGGACAAAAACCACTATTTCTGGAAAGTTATACTAATTTCAAAGTGTAATTATATTATACGAGAGGCACTCAATATATTTTGCCCCACCCTTTTATCTTAGCTAAATAATAGACCATGGGGCTGAAATGTCTTTTGGGCCGTAAGTTTGAACTTTCTGCGCTTCACATAACCGGATTTTTCCAGTTTGAACCTCCCCTCCTTGTACAAAACCGCTTCCAAACTCCCTTGTATAAAACCGATGGTTAACGCAGTTTCGAAAAAGGCGTCTGACAGTGATGTGCGTCGTAAACAGAGAGCTGTTATCGAGTTCTTAACCGAAAGGTATGGCCACCATCTTCTGGGATATGAAAGGGATGATTCTGGTGGACATTATGAAGAAAGGACAAACAATCAACTCGGAGGCATATATTGCTACCCTACAGACACTCCAGAGACGTATAAAACGAGTTCGCCCGGAGAGAAAATTGGAAGACGTCCTTCTTTTGCACGATAACGCAAGACCACACAACAGTTTGCAAACAAGAGAGGCCATCACAAAAATGCTATAGGCCATCTTATTCTTAGTTCGCACAACTTAACCTAACCAATCGTAAAGGGCGTACAGTTGACCTAACCGAGCATTCAATTAACCTAACCGGGCATTCATTTGACCTAACTGGGCACTCAGTTAACCTAACCAGTTGGTCAATGTTAATATATATATATATATATAACGTAAAGAACGACGCTTGTATAGGAGATATTCCGCGCAAGACGAGAGAGAGAGAACGAAACAAATGAAAAAATGAGGTAACCACACGGGAATCGAACCCGGGATCTTCCGATTGCCGGTCAGATGCGATACCATTACACCATGGGCCTCACTCTTCCAAATTCCGTAATTCTTCTACATACTCGCAGAAACCAATGCCCCCAAGGGGGCACCTCCCGCATGCCGTAACATTATATACATTCAACTGCAAAGAACACGCAGTTTAAATAACGTAAAGAACGACGCTTGTATAGGAGATATTTGTTTCGTTCTCTCTCTCTCGTCTTGCGCGGAATATCTCCTATACAAGCGTCGTTCTTTACGTTATTTATACTGCGTGTTCTTTGCAGTTGAATGTATATAATGTTACGGCATGCGGGAGGTGCCCCCTTGGGGCATTGGTTTCTGCGAGTATGTAGAAGAATTACGGCATTTGGAAGAGTGAGGCCCATGGTATCGCATGGTATCGCATCTGACCGGCAATCGGAAGATCCCGGGTTCGATTCCCGGGTGGTTACCTCATTTTTTCATTTGTTTCGTTCTCTCTCTCTCGTCTTGCGCTGAATATCTCCTATACAAGCGTCGTTCTTTACGTTATTTATACCGCGTGTTCTTTGCAGTTGAATGTATATAATGTTACGGCATGCGGGAGGTGCCTTCTTGGGGCATTGGTTTCTGCGAGTATGTAGAAGAATTACGGCATTTGGAAGAGTGAGGCCCATGGTGTAATGGTATCGCATCTGACCGGCAATCGGAAGATCCCGGGTTCGATTCCCGGGTGGTTACCTCATTTTTTCATTTGTTTCGTTCTCTCTCTCTCGTCTTGCGCGGAATATCTCCTATACAAGCGTCGTTCTTTACGTTATTTATACTGCGTGTTCTTTGCAGTTGAATGTGTATATATATATATATATATATATATATATATATATATATATATATATATATGTATGTATGTATGTATATATAACCTTACCTTACAACCTTACAAAGGTTCCGCGCGATGATTCCTCATTTCGCGAAGGCCAAGCTTGTTGCCCCTCCTCTCGAGGGGTTTCTTGTGCTCGCCACCTCATATAGCCAGGTACGCCCGGCTCATCAGGGATTATTCTGAGCCAGGCGTTTAATCTTCTTTTGAAGATGTCCACTGCAACTCCCTTCTTGTTTCTTAGGTCTTTGGGCAGCTGATTAAACAGTTTTGGTCCTCTCACAACAAAACTATATTCTTTCAGGGTTAAGGATGTTCCCTTGTCTCGCCTTTAATTTGGCAATACGACACAGTCTACCGTTTCTACTTTCCACCGTTGTTTGGTGAGTTATAGGGTTCATAGTAAGATTAGGGACTAGTTTCTCCATTATTTTCCAAGTGTAAATAATGGTGTAACTCTCCCTTCTCCTTTCCAGTGAATATAGGTCTAGTAAACAGAGAGTTGGAAAGTAGGGGGATGAGAATTAGAAGAAAGAAGACCGAATATATGAGATGTGATGTGCAGCAGGACCGAGGAGGGGAAGTGACATTGAGTGGAGAGCGTGTTAAGACGGTGGAGTATTTTAAATACTTGGGGTCAACAGTGGATGCAGAGGGGGGAGCAGAGAGAGAGATAAACTGTAGATTACAGTCGGGGTGGAAGAACTGGAGAGACGTATCAGGGGTGCTCTGTGATAAGAGGGTCCCAGTGAAACTGAAGGGAAAGGTATTCAAAACAGTGGTGAGGCCGGCAATGTTGTATGGAATGGAGACTGTGCCAATGAAGAAGAGCAATGAAAGAAAAATCGATGTGGTTGAAATGAAGATGTTGAGATGGATGTGTGGAGTGACGAGGAGGGATAGGGTCAGAAATGAGCATATAAGAGGAACAGTGAAGTAGCGGAAGCATCTAAGAAGGTGCAGGAGGCCAGGCTGAGGTGGTATGGACACGTCAGGAGAAGAGAGGAGGAGTATGTGGGGCGCAGAGTGCTGGAGATGGAGTTGCCGGGACGGAGAAGAAGAGGAAGACCGAAGACGAGATGGAGGGACTGTGTGGTGGCGGACATCAGGGAGAAGGACTTGGAGGAGGACGTGGTATACGACAGAGGAGAGTGGAGAAGACGAACCAAAAACAGCGACCCCATGTAAAGATGGGATAATAAGCTGCGGAAGAAGAAGAAGATAGGTCTAGTCCGCGTAACCTTTCCTAGTAATTTAGTTCTTTGCACCCGTTGATCTTGGCTGTGAAGCTTCTCTGGATCCCTTCCAGCTGTCTAATGTCTTCTTTTTTATATGGGCGTGATAAGACCGAGCAGTATTCCAATTTGGTTATGATCAGGGTCTTCAGTAGAAGAATCATTACATTCCTATCCCTTCGTTTAAAGGTTCTCAGTATCTTCCCCGTTATTTTCTTTGCTCTGTTTACTGCTATCTTATTTTGCGTTTCAAATTTCACATCATCAGTCATTACAACCCCTAAATCTTTTGCTCTAGAACTTCTCTGAATTTCCTCTCCATTGGGGTATAATATTCCATGGATTTTAGGTCTTCTCTTTTTCTGTACCATAACAGCTGAGATTTCTCGGTGTTAAACTTCATATTGTTGTCTTCCGTCCACTTGTAGATTCTGTTTATGTCGGTTTGTAGAGATCCTATATCTTCTGGGTTTCGTATTTTCCTACTGATCTTTGTGTCATCCGTAAAGGATGTTACTGTGCTGTCTCTGGTAATGTCCTCATCTATGTCAGTTAGCATGACTATGAAGAGTAGTGGAGCTAATACTCTTCCTTGTGGTACTGACCTGAGGACCTCTGATTCTAATGATGATACTCCTTGTACTGTAACGACTTGCCGCCGCTCACTAAGGAAATTATATATCCATTTCCCTACTTTTCCTGTTATTCCCATATATTTCAGTTTATGTATTATGATTCCATGGTCACACTTGTCGAACGCTTTAGCAAAGTCTGTGTATAGTACATCATAGTTTTCATTACTTTCAAGTGCATCAATAATGTTGTTGTAGTGTTCCATTAGTTGTGATAGGCATGGTCTGCCTGACCGAAACCCATGTTGGTTATCATTTAATTTTTTCTGAGTTTCTAAAAAGTCATAGATTTTCTGTCTAACTATTCTTTCAAATATTTTAGTAGATGAGATGTAAGCGACACTGGCCTATAGTTTTTGGCCTCGGATCGATCTCATTTATATATTGGGACTATGTTCGCGCTCTTCAGGATGCCCGGTATTTCTCCCATGTCTTGTGATCGTCTCCATATCCAGTATAGGGGCTCAGCGATTGCATTCTTGCAACTTTCAACTTTCTTTTTGCGAAATTATGGAAGTACCTTGAGTTAGTCTTTATCGCTTCTATAGCGTCGTCTTCTTCTTTTTCTGTATGCTTCTCAATTAGTTCCTGTATGACATCATCGATACTTTGCAGTTTATCATTTAATATTTTTTTGATGTTGTTATCTTTATAGTTAGTTCATTTTGGAGTCACTCTTTTTCTCTTTCGAAACAGTGCCCTCTTTTGTCTCTCGAACCTGCTTCTCTTTCCTCTTTATTGTATTTTTGGGACATGTTTTTCCACAATTTCTAACGTCTTCTCCTCTAAAGTCATTTGCATCTCCTCTGTTGTTTTGGCCTCGAAAATGGTTTTCCAATCTATTACTTCCATGGTGGCTGTACCATCTTCCCAGTTTATAGCTTTGGAGTGAAAGTTAAAAATTTCGAATTTGCTTCTTTCTGTTGTGCGTGTTCTTTCCTTTCCTGTTGCCTTTATATTAGTTGTTATTTCAATGATGTTGTGGTCCGATATCATAGTTGGGGATATTTCTACATTATCCATTAGATTACTGTTGTTTGTGAACACTAAATCTAGGCAGTTGTTTTTTCTTGTGTTTTCTGTTATTTCTTGCGTTAATATAAATTCATCAGCTAGAGCTAGTAGCATTTTTAGCTGCTCCTGGTCTTCTCGTGTGCCCCCCTTGTTCTGGTGTATACAGGGCTCCAATAAACCTTAGCCCCCCCCCGGCCATGGCCTAAACCATTAGAGGTACAGTAAAACTAAACATACCCTACAAAAGAGAATTTAATCCTGCATTTAATGAGAAACAATTAAAACTTGGTGTTCCCGCCATTCGCTTCCAAGACAGCCTGAATTCGCTTTGGGTAGCTTGATCGTTACGCAAATTTGCTAAAACAGCTTCAATGTGTTGCGTCATTGTATCCTTCGAAAACTGATTTGCTGCAGGTTCTTGAAACAAGAGACATTCAACCTTGTCCTTTATAACTGATCCAATGTGTTCACAGACGTTCAGGTCAGGAGAATTTCCTGGCCATTCTTCATTTCCAAAGAAATCGATCTCATGGTTCCGCAACAACTGTTGAGTGGTTAATGCCTTAAAGCAGGGGGCCTTATCGTGCAGAAGTGTGACCTGATCGACATCCATAACATTGTTTGGGTTTCTTAAAAAAGGAATGACATGCTGGGATAGAATAATATCACGAAAATACTGTCCATCCCAACTCTGACCATTTGGCTTCAGCACCCACATGAGCTTCTTTGCAGTGAACAAAACAAACACACCAACACAGTCTGGATTTTTTAATAATTCGCGATAATGTTCATTGTCATCGATTTCATCTGGTGTTGTGGCCCACACTCGATCATTTTGGTAGTTAGGCCGACGTGTTACGTAAACAAAAAATTCATCGGAGACAGCTAAATGCATGAAATCATCCACATCCCAATCTTCAAGATAATGGGCAAACCACATTCTGTCATCGATGTTAAGTTGAGTTTTTCTTGGCTTTGGAAGTTCATGCCAAGGCTTTAAACCTTGCCTACGACGGTACAGTCGAATGATCTCACCACTAACGATCTTTCCTCTCAACACTTCGATCTCTCTAGAAAGTTTAGCACAGCTGTTTTTCCTCTTACGCGTACCGCTTTCAATGGTGTCCTTTGTTTCCTGAGAGAGTGGCAAATTTGGGCGCCCAGATTTGGTTGTATCCATTTCACATTCATCCAAAGTTTTATTCCAATTTCTTTTGACGAAGTCCTCACTTCGAAACTTTTTGGCAACCCATGAACGTGTTATAAAGGTGGCTCCAGCATCACGAGCTTCCCGAAATGTTACTGCTCGTATGCGATCTATCACACGTTGCCTCTCCGAATCACCAATTAATTGAAAAGCCATTATATTATCACTTTATCAGCTAGAGTAATTTTAATACCTGCAATAAATAAAGAATTTTATATATTTTTATAATCACTGAAAACTATTTCGATATAAGTAAACATGTAAGCTGCAATTGGGGGGGGCTAAGGTTTTTTGGAACCCCTTACATATATTTTTTCCTGTTCTTTTATATTTCATAAATGGGAAATTAAAATCACCACAGAGAAAAATATTTGGGGTTGGAGAGTGTAGATCTTTTACTCAGTTTCTTACATCTGTAATGGAATCTGAAAATTTTGAGGTTGACGTGTTTGTGGGTCTGTACATTACAATTACTACCATATTTAATTTTTCAACTTTTGCTGCTACACATTCTACGTAGCTGTTTGAGGTACTTACAGCCATTTCTGCCATATACCTTTCGCGTGTGTAAATACTAAAATAGCACATCCTCCTTTACATCTCATTGTTCTGTCAGCTCGGAGGATGTTATGCTTGTCAATTTGTATTTCCTTTTTTTCACTACAGAACTCACAACACAATTTTCGCAGTTCGCCTGGCAGTCCTTTAGATGAGTTTCCGAAAGGCATGCAAAGTCTGCTCCGGCTTCTTGCATTAGTACTTTCAGGTATAAACTTTGTCTGGGGAATGGTTTGATTTAAGACTAGGATTATTTTTATTTTTTCTCTATCGTTTTCGCATACAGGTGGTTCCGATTCGTTCTCCAACGGTGGGGGCCGGTTTCGTTGCCTTGTGGCCCTCCGAGAATTTACCTCTTTTTATCTTTGTCGGTACCTGTTGTCCCGATAACGCGTGAAGTGTCTTTGTGCGTGCCTTCTGTCCGGCTCTCGGATTCCTATATTTGTCAGCTGATTTTGTAATTGCTGGATTGTATTTAGCAGCTGAATTGTGTTGGCTGCGTCTAAAAAGTTGGCACTCTTCTTTGATGTTCGTTTTTCCTGTTCACTCGTTGTGTTCCTTTGAGGATGGTAGTAACGGCATTTTTTTCCGTATTTGCAACTCCCATATCTTACATAGGTGTTGCAGACCGTAAGATGGTGGAACTTGCATTTCTTATCAAATTTGCAGTATCAACTTGTGTAATGCGTGTTGCATAATGTGGGATGTGCATATATACATTGCCCATCCAGATATTTGCAGTTCCCTTTCGCGTAGTATTTACATACGATATTTTCTACGCTTCTACTTCTTGTTTTCTTATTATTTTCAAAGTTCTTAATTTTGGTATTATCATTATTTTTCTTTGGCTGTTTATTTTCTACGTTTTTAGTTATTATCTTTTTATCATTTCACTCGTTGGACAGTTTGACTACTTCCCAACTTTTACTTATTTCTTTTCTTTCATCTATGTCTTCTTTCCGTATTATATTGTTTATATTATTATTCTTTATTAAATTGTTGTCATTATGCTGTTATTATGATGTTATTCGTTATTTCGTCCTCTCTCTCTCTCATCCACTTGGTTCTTCGTTGGGACATTTTGGGACCCTTGTGTCCCCATTATTTAATTCTTTTTTGTAACATTCGAGTCTGCTCTCTCCATTTCTTTAAATACCGCGAATGAATTTACCGTCTGTGTACATGCGCCACATAGAAATTTGATCCCCACGACGTGTTTCGCGTTCGAGACAAGAGTTTTTCTCTATCATTCCAATTCATGCAGATAAAGTCTTCAGTCGATGACAGAAATCATATCGAATCGCCGTGTTTTCCGTTGTTTCCAGATTACACAAATTGCAGATTAAGTGAGAATTTGGACCCATGCCAAGTTATTCCTTAATTAGCGTAAAAAGAAATTCCGACACAAATTCTTTATTTATTTATTTATTTATTTTTATTTCTATTTCTTTCCTTTCGATAGTCGAGGGTTTTTCGAGGGTTTTCTGACCTTTGCGTTTTATGACCTTTTTCCTGCCTTGTTTCAAATTTTCTCGAATGCTAACCGTATTTCGTTTTAAATATATACCTTAAAACTGGTGATAAATTATGTAAACTGTATTGCACTTTCTTAGTTTTAATGAATTTCACTTTATATATTATATACACGGATTCACTGATACTTCATACACTTTCGGATGTAAACAGAATAAACCGCCGAGTAGTTTATTCCCTTCTTATTTTGCAGTGAAAATAGAGAAACTAAACGTGGTACTGATAGTCATCTATAGACCTCCAAACTCTCCAAATGAAAAATTTTCGGATGCCATTAATGATATCAGAACCCTAATAAAGTCCGTAAACTCTCCATCCCCTAATATAATACTCTGCGGCGATTTTAATTTCCTACTTATACAATACAAAAAGGTGGGTACAAATATATTTATACAGCAAGATAAGGGGGGAACAAAAGAGGACCAGGAGCAAGCAAAAATGCTGATGGCTCTCACAAACGAGTTTATACTGACACAGGAGGTAAGAGAAAATACCAGAAACAATAACTGCCTAGATCTGGTATTCACGAATAACATGAACTTGATTGCCGATATAAAAATAACCCCAACTATTATCTCAGACCACAACATAATCGAATTATCAACAAATATGGCGATAACATTAAAAGACAAAACACATACGGAAAGAAAAAAACAAATTTGGGGCCTTCAACTTAAATCCAAGACCATAAATTGGAAAGAAATCAGCTCACACATGGCCCAAATAGAGTGGGGAACAGTTTTAGAGAATAAAACAACGGAGGAAATGCTAACAACTTGGAAGAAAAGACGCTAAGAATTTTAGAAAAATATGCTCCGAAAGCACAGTCAAAAGGAAAGAGGAACTGGCTAGAGAGGCAAAATAGAAGAGCATTCCGCAAAAGAAAGATAGTAGCAACGAAGTTAACAAATTGCGGAGACAACAATGCCACGAAAGAAATACAAGAAAAAATGGAGACTATCGATAGGGAAATACAAACTCTGATAAAGAGCCATACAGAGAGGACAGAGGAAAAGGCGGTAGAAGCAATGAAAGAAAATCCAAAATATTTCTACAGCTATGCGAAAAGGAAAACAAAAACGCGCGCTACTATCGGGCTCTTAAGGAAAGGAAATAGTGAACTAACGGACGATCTAAAAGAAATATCTGAAACATTGAGAGGCCAGTATGAATCGGTCTTCAGTACCCCAAAAAGTGACAAAGCGATACCTGACATAGATGCATTCTTCGAAGAGAAATTGCAAGGAGAATGTATAACAGACTTTGATTTTACCCCATAAGATGTAGCGTGAGCTACAGGACAAATGAAATCACATTCACTGCAAGTCCGGACAAATGGAACGCACTACTAATTAAAAACTGTAAAAATGAAATAGTTACACCCTTATACTGGATATGGAGAAGATCCCTGGACATTGGAGAAATACCGAGCATCTTCAAGAGGGCAAACATTGTCCCTATCTATAAAGGAGGGGATAGATCTCAAGCAAAGAACGATAAACCAGTGTCTTTGACGTCCCATCTCACCAAAATATTTGAAAGAATAGTCAGAGAGAAAATCTATGACTTCTTGGAGACTCTGGAATAGATTCAACGAAAATCAGCACGGATTCCGATCAGGAAGATCATGCCTATCACAACTTATACTGTAGAGCACTATAACAATATTCCAGATGCACTTGAAGGCAAAACTATGATGTCATATACACGGATTTTGCTAAAGCTTTCAACAAATGCGATCATGGTATAATAGCACATAAAATGAAATATATGGGAATAACAGGTAAAGTGGGAAAATGGATGTACAACTTCCTCAGAGAACGTCCACAGGTCATCAAAATTCAAGGTGTATCATCATCAGAATCAGAAGTACGCAGCTCAGTACCACAAGATACAGTACTGGCCACACTCCTGTTCATTATCATGCTAACAGACATAGACAGTAGAGTAAACAGCAACAGTATAGTAACATCATTTGCGGACGATACAAAGATCAGCAGAAAAACCAGCAATGCAAATGAAGTGGAGGCCTTGCAGAGGGACACGAACAAAATATACAAATGGTTAGAAGACCACAATATGACATTTAACCGAGAAATTTCAGTTCTTGAGATATGTTACAAATGAGGAACTTAAACAGACTGCATATTATGCTCCAGATAGAGGAGGAAATTCAGAGAAGCACGAAAGCGGTCGACTTGGGGGTAATAATGCCCGATGATGCCAAATTCGAGACACAAAATCACATAGCAATAAACAAAGCAAAAAGAGTTGCGGGACAGGGACTAAGAACATTCAAAAGGAGGGAGACAGTAATGATCCCCCTGCTGAGAACACTGATCATACCAAAACTTGAATACTGCTCAGTTTTGACGTCTCCATATAAAAAGGAAAAAATTAATAAACTATAAAAAACGCAGAGACATTTCACAGCCAAGAATGATGGCTGCAAAGAACTCAACTACTGGGAAAGACTATGTAAACTAAATCTGTACTCCCTGGAAAGAAGAAGAGAGAGGTACACCATAATCTTCATATGGAAAATGATCGAAAAACTGGTATCAAATCTAAAACTAAACCCAATTACTATTCAAACAACGCTGGAAAATAGGAAAGGAAGAATATGTAGTGTTCCCAAATTAAAGGCCCGACAAGGGACCTCTTCAACACTGAAAGAAAATAGCTTGGTTGTCAGAGGGCCAAGACTTTTTAACCAGCTTCTAAAAGACCTCTGAAACATTACAGAGGTCAAAGTTGAAATCTTCAAGAGAAGACTAGCTGCCTGGCTGAAGACGGTACCAGATGAGCGGGGGTACCTGGCTATGTGCGGAGGAGAGCGCAAGAAAGCAATTCGATCCTCCACCAAGCCAGGCCTAGAGGTGGGGCCACCAGCTTGACCTTCGTGTGAAGAGAGATCAACACACGGAACATCAACGAGGTTAACGATATATATATAATATATATATATATATATATATATATATATATATATATAACCTTAGTTAACCTTGGTTTGGCTTCCCCCTGAATTGTTCATTCTGACGAATGGCAAGCTTGTCACTCCACCTTAGAACTACAGTTTAACGTGGAATCCGAACCACGCCCCACCAGCAGCTCAGCGTCTTAACCACATGGCCACCCAGGGTACCCATTTATCTACCAACCAATTTTTTTTATTTTGTGGAAGGATGAACAGCTGGGTTTTCTGGGTGTTGCCTGCCGTCACCGGATCTCGATCCCGGTGCCGATGGTTTCGTAGTCAGCGACGCTAACCACTACACCACCGAGGCGCATATATATTTTTTATGCAGGAAGGAGGGGCCAAGGGCAAACGCCAGCAAAAGCGCCCCTCCCACTGCGTTTGAAAGATGGGCGGTCATAGACAGGAGGAAAGATGGCTTGAGGAAGATTGTTTCAGAGTTGACCGGTTGAGTAGATGAAAGACTGAAAATACCGATTAACCCTTACGTTAGATTGGTGGACAGATAAGGAATGAGAAAGTGTAGAAAGTGTGGTACTGCGTGCTCTCCTTAAAGGAGGAGGCATGCAATTGGAGAGTTCAGAAGAGCAATGTCCGTTATAATAGCGATAGTAAAGAGAGAGTGAGGCAACATTGCGGCGAAGAGAGAGAGATTGAAGACAATCAGTAAGAAGCGGGGAATTGATGAGAGGAAAAGCCTTTGATTCCACCGGCTCAAGTACCGCTGTGTGGGTTGAACCACCTCACACATGAGAAGCATACTCCATACAGGGGCGAACAAGACCCCTGTACAGAGACTGCAACTGAGTGGGAGTGAAGAAACCACGGAGGCGGTACAGCACACCTAACCTCTTAGAAGCTGTTTTAGAAAGAGAGTATATGTGATCTTTCCAGGAAAGATCACGAGAAAAGCTAACGCCAAGACTGTTAAGCGAAGAGGAAGGGTGAGTTGTGTGTTCTTGAAGGTAAGGGGATAGTCGTGTGGAAGATTGTGACGAATAGACAAATGGAGGAACTGAGTTTTTGAGGCACTGAAAGCCACAAAGTTTTCTCTGCCCCAATTAGAGATAGCAAAAAGATCAGAGGTTAGGTGCTCCATAGCCGCCCCACGCGAATCATGGAGTGATTGTTGAGAGGGACGCTTTGGGAAGCGGGTGAAGTGAAGAGTGGAATCATCGGCATAGGAGTGAATAGGACAGGAAGGGCGAATTCAAAAATCATTAATAAATAAAAGGAAAAAGAGTGGGTGACAGGACAGAACCCTGAGGAACATCACTGTTAATAGCTTTAGGAGAAGAACAGTGGCCATCTACAACTGCAGCTAAGATCGGTCAGAAAGGAAATTAGAGATGAAAGCACAGATAGAAAGATAGAAACCGAAAGAGGGCAGTTTGGAAATTAAAGATTTGTGCCACAATCTATCAAAAGCTTTTGATATGTCTAGCGCAAGAGCAAAGGTTTCACCGAAATCCCGAAAGGAGGATGACCAAGAGTCAGAGAGATATGCGAGAAGATCGCCCGTAGAGCGCCCCTTGCGGAATCCATACTGACGATCTGAAAGAAGAATGTGAGAAGAAAGGTGTTGAAGAATCTTCCTATTAAGGATAGATTCAAAAACTTTGGAAAGGCAAGAAATCAAAGCAATTGGACAATAGTTGGAGGGTTGGGAGCAGTCACCCTTCTTTGAGACAGGCTGAATGAAAGCGAACTTCCAGCAGGAAGGAAAACTACCAGATGAGACAAAGACGAAAGAGTTTGCCTAGGCAGGGTGTCAGCACAGAAGCACAGTTCTTAAGAACAACAGCAAGAACATCATCAGGACCATACGCCTTCCTAGAGTTCAGCCCAGATAGGGCAGAAAAAACAAGTTTAGAAGAGATTCTAATTTCAGACATAATAAAGTCAGAGGGGAGAGGAGATGTAGGAACAGCACCGGAATCGTCCAGGGTTGGAATGTAACTGAAAGTTTGAGCGAAGAGTTCAGCTTTGTCAAGAGAAGAGACGGCAACTGTGCCGTCGGAATGGAAAAGAGGAGGGAAAGAAGAGGAAGTAAAGTTGTTGAAGAGGTTCTTAGCTAGATGCCAGAAAGAACGAGAAGAATTACTGTAGAATTGAATAGATTTTCACATTTTTGTCGGATGAAGGAATTTTTGGCGAGTAGAAGAACAGATTTTGCACGATTCCGGGCAGAAATATAAGCTGAGTGAGAGTCAAGAGTTGGATAGCGACAGTACCTTCTGAAAGCCTCCTCTCTGTTGCGGATAGCATTAGAACAAGTAAATTTAACCAAGGTTTTTTGCATTAGTAGTAGGAATGGAATATGGAATGTACGCCTCCATGCCCGAGAGAATCACGTCTGTGATGCGCTCAGCATACCCAGAAGGGCCTGGCCACGGAAGCAGTAATCATTCCGTGGGAAATACACAGAAGTACTGCCTAAGGCCCTCCCAATGAGCGGCGCCGAAGTGCCAAAGGCGCTTCCTCTTGGGGGAATCCAAAGGCCGCATTGGAGTGATAGGACAGGAAACAGCTATAAGATTGTGATCGGAGGAGCCCAACGGAGAGAAAAGTTTCACAGAGTAAGAGGAAGGATGAGAGGTAAGAAATAAATTCAGAATGTTGGGCCTATCTCCAAGGCGATCGGGGATACGAGTAGGGTGCTGTACAATCTGCTCTAGGTCATTTAGGATAGAAAAGTTGTAAGCTAGTTCACCAGGGATGTCAGTGATATGGGAGGAAAGCCAAAGGTGATGGTAAACATTGAAATCTCCTAAATGAAGATTTCAGCAAAGAGAGAGCGGGAAAGAATGTATTCCATTTTGGAAGTAAGGTAGTCAAAGAATTTTGGATAGTCAGTAGAATTAGGAGAACGGTAAACAGCGCAGATGTATTTATCTTGAGATTGGCATGTAAGTCGTAGCCAGAGGGTATATAATTCTGAAGATTCGAATTCGGGAATACGAGAACAAGTTAGGTCATTGCTTACATATACGCAACATCCACCTTTGGACCTTTTGGAGTGAAATTGAGAATAGAGAAAGTAAGAGGGTACCAGACACCTGAATTTCAGTAAAGAAAAGAAGATGAGGTTTAGCCTTTTTTGCAAATGGGCCGGCCATTTTGAAAAAAAAAGGCCGTAACATATATGTGAGAGACAGTAGAGGCAGATTCTGCACTGTTCATCTGAGGTAGGAGAGGGGACCAGGGAAACAAGGATGGAAAATACCCTCAGAATACGAGGCTTGAAATTTTTCAGTGTATTGCCCAATGAACTGCGGAACCTCGAGAACACCAACCTGAATAAGTTCAAGAATCACCTGAACAGGTTCCTATGCTGTGCAAAGTCCCTGACCAGCCATGCATGGTTAGGTAGGAGGGCATGAGGAGAGCGGAAATCAATTCCCTCCTCCACCAAATCCCACAAGTGAGTCGGGATGCAGAAGAAGTGTCGACCGCAGGTCGATCATGAACGTCGTTCAATCCCTCAAAAAGTATATATATATATGTGTGTGTGTGTGTGTGTGTGTGTCTAATTCTAAATTAATGTCCTGGAATTTTTAAATAACCCGTATAGGAAGAAATCCTACAAAGAAGTGAATCCCTTTTTTCTTTAATGTACCCCAGACCAAAAGAAGATATGATTGAAATCCTTATGATTCTCAAAAAAAAAAGATTCTCAAACATGAGACTGAATTTTATTTTGAAATTGGAAACGGCCACTCAAACTTATAGCAACGGTCGCCTTCAATCGAAGACCAAAAGAAACAGCATGCAGGGATGTTGAATTTTTTTTTTTTGGGGGGGGGGGTTTGGGGGGAGGAGGAGCGAAAGGAATACCTTTGGAGATGAAAGGAAGAAACTTTTTCTTGATATCATTTCGAGGGATAAATAAACTATCCAAAATATCAATAAATACTTCCGTCAAAGAGGGTTAATTTAAGGAGGAGAAGGTGCAGTAGGTGCGCGCGCAACGCACAATGAATGGATTATATATATATATATATATATATATATATATATATATATATAATGCGCCTCGGTGGTGTAATGGTTAGCGTCGCTGACTACGAACCCATCGGCACCGGGATCGAGATCCGGTGACTGCAGACGGCGCGCAACAAACCCAGCTGTTCATCCTTCCACACAATAAAAATTGGTTTGTAGATAAATGGGTACCTTGGGTGGCCTAGTGGTTAAGACGCTGGGCTGCTAGTGGGGCGTGGTTCGGAATTCACGTTAAACTGTAGGTCTAAGTGATGACAAGCTTGACCTTCGTCAGCATGAACAATTCGGGGGTAAACAAAACCAAAGTTAACGAAGGTTATATACTCTATACAGGGAGGAAACATAAACTTACGATGCATCTTGCTCCTGAAGAATCATTCGCCTAGACTTATAATAACGAGGGGTGTCTGCAATAAAAACTGACGAAAGTTGCGAAAATACGGTTACGGATTTGAATATTCTTTAAACTGGATGATACGGAGCATTGTTGCTTTCAGTAGTGATGAGTAGAATGGGCGCAAAGTGCCAGAGTGAAGGTGAGTTGAATGGTACTGAGGGAAGACTGAGGACGGGTGGTAAGGGTGGTACTAAAAAGTTAAATTTTTAATCCCTTTTAATCTTTTTTAATCCATAAGTGTCTTTCAATCCGTTTATGGTTTTTTAATCACCAAAAGAAATATATGACAAAATAAATTAATTTTGGCGCTATATATATATATATATATATATATAAAAGTAAAATTTGAATAATTCTTATATTCATATATTCTTATATTCATATATTCTTATATTCTTATATTCATTTTTGCATATAGTTCAAACTCGCATAACGCTGACGCAAGTTCAGATAAATTTTTTATTTTCTATTTTATTTTTGCTGAAAAGTTGATGAATTATTTCTTTCTAAATTACTTAATAATTTTTTTAGATTTAGCTTAATAATGTAATCTTGTTAAATTCTGCAATGTTCACTTTCTTTATACATTCTCTCTTCGTTGTAAAAGATGAAGTCATGTCTTGCTTAACAACTAATCTTAAATTTTAAGTATTTAATTTTGGCTCACACGCATGTTTAATTTTGATCCATAATAAAAAGCATATTGCAATTTCCCTTTTTAGTTAACTCGGCAGATCATGATAACATCAGATCTGTCAATATGCGGTTTAAAATAAAAATATGGCTTCATCTTCACATATCTTGCTTATCTGTCTAGACATTGCTACAGCTAAAATATTTACCTTATCTTCTAAAATTTTGCAAAATAATTTAGCCTATTGAGAATGAAAAACAAAACAGGTCAACATTAAATAATAATGATGTCACCAAAAATTCAGTATATAAAGTCAAACAATTTTTCAAATTATCATTCTGATTGTATCTGATCTGACTTAGAGGTTGAGCATTATCTGTAACATTTTAGCAGTCTTCTCCTTCGAGCCTTCTTTTCTTCAGAGAACTTAGTCTTAAAATAGAGAAAAATAATTTCCCGATACGTTACAAGAAGAATCGGAGAACCCTTAGCGAATTTAGTAAGCTTCAGAGAATCCTCCGATCCCCTACAAGAAGAAATCGGAGAGTAGTATAAGAGAAGCTACTGCGATTTCCTACACGGTACTAGCTACTCCAAGTAACAATCCGTTGCTGACACCTAACCAGAATCCCCGTCAACTTCGAGCCGCCGAAGGCCATAGACCAGTGGTTCCCAAACTTTTATGGTGGCGACCCTGAATACAACACTGTCCTGGCCTGGCGATCCCCCTAAACGCTGGTACATGCAGTGTTAATGACCAGTCATTTTGATACGTTGTGTTTATATTCATATAGTTTGATTGAATTAATTACCAACACATAATGAATTTCAAAGAGTTTTTAATTGGACAAAATGAAAAACAAATTTACATGAAAATGAGACTTTATTACACAGTCAAAGATTCTCTCAGTGGCTACCATGATACTGCTTCATTTTGTGGATAAGTTCCTCTAAGTTTGGTTTTATGTTGATAGACAGAGCACAACGCAAGTCATGTCGAGGATCCACGCGGTTCCTTGCCTTAGTCTTGATTGCAACAAGACCTGAAAATCCTTGTTCACAAAGATATATTGTTGGAAAAGGGAGAAGAGCTTTTTCAGCCTCCTGAGTCAGAATGGGCTTATCCTTAAGTTGGGCCCAAAATTTCGAATACGGAACACCTTCGCGACCCTCATTTGGGTCGCGACCATGGGTTTGGGAACCACTGCCATAGACAGAGGGGTTAACATATATATTATGATATAATATATATATATATATATATATATATATATATATATATATATATGAAAAATTATTTCACGAAAGTGACACGTGAAAAGTATTTATGATGAATAAAACCACGAAGGAAAAAAGAAACACAAAGGGGTGCTCAAGCGCTTTCGTCTAATGACATCCTCAGGAACACTGGAGTGAAAGGACAGATCAAGGCAATATATAGGTTACAAAAATAAACATACATACATACATATTCACATATATATAATATATATAATATATATATATATATATATACATATATACATATATATAGTAAGCATAGAAAAAAATTGTGGGAGGAGCCAACATTTATATGGTCACAGAAAAATAAAGAAATAAATATAAATATAAATATAAATATAAAGGCACTATTTTGTAATTAATTTTTCTCAATTTATATTTATATTTATTTCTTTATTTTTCTGTGACCATATAAATGTTGGCTCCTCCCACAATTTTTTCTATGCTTACTATATTATGTATATATGTATATATATATATATATATATATATATGTATATATATGTGAATATGTATGTATGTATGTTTATTTTTGTAACCTATATATTGCCTTGATCTGTCCTTTCACTCCAGTGTTCCTGAGGATGTCATTAGACGAAAGCGCTTGAGCACCCCTTTGTGTTTCTTTTTTCCTTCGTGGTTTTATTCATCATATATATATATATATATATATATATACAGTACGGGCGTCCCAAAGAATTGTATACACACTTTAACAGCTGATAGCTCAATTGATGTTTCTTTTTTTCCAAGTTAAACCCATTAGAATTAATAATGGCAGTCAGACTAAGCTTTGAACAAAGGAAATTCATTCTAAAATGCTACTGGAAGTGTGAAAACGCAGTTGAAGTCCAAAGACAGTTTAGGAGGGAGTTTCAAACAGATCCACCAACGCGACTTACCATCACTCGAATTAGAGATAAGTTTGAAGCCGATGGAACTGTTCAGAATGTCCACAAGAAGCGTTCCGGAAGACCACGGACATCGACAAGCCCCACAAAGCAAGAAAGAGTACTGGAAACGTATCACCAAAGTCCAAGAAAATCTGTGCGGCAAGCGAGTCGTGAGGTAGGAATCTCAGAATCGTCTGTCCAACGCATTTTGAAGCGCTGTCAATGGAAAAGTTACATTCCAAGATTAGTCCATGCTATTAATGAAGATGATCCGGACCGAAGAGTGGAGTATTGCGAGTGGTACTTGGCACGATGTGGATGTGGATTGGACGAAGGGGTTTCGTAGAATACCCTCCGCGTTCACCAGACCTCACACCACTAGACTTTTTTTTATGGGGATACTTAAAAGACAAAGTCTACGCTAAAAACCTGCAACAGTCGCTGAATTGAGAGCAGCCATTGAACGAGAATGCACACAAATACCAAACGAAATGTTTCGTGATGTTTGCGATTCCATTGCTTCGCGTTATCAGCAGTGCCTGGACCAGAACGGACGTCAGTTTGAAAACAGGCGTTGACAAAACAATTAAATAATGTCTGTAGATTCTATTACATTTTGAAAATGAAATGTATTTTAATAAACACTGCCTTTATAATTATTTAAAGTGTGTATACATTTTTTTGGGACGCCCTGTATATATATATACACATATATATACACATATAAATATATATATATATATATACACGGTGAACCAAAAGTAGGTGGACAGTAGGTTGAATACGGTTTGTGTTATATTATATTATAACTATGGTGTTCATTATAACTATGGTGTTTGTGTTTTATTATATTAAATATTATAACTAAATTTATTTAAATTTTATTTTGTATTATAGTATACAAAAAAATTAAATATGTATTCTCAAAATAAACGTTATCATTTACTGTCCACCTACATTTGGTTCACCCTATATATATATATATATATATAATATATATATATATATATATACCCATATCATAATAATTATGAAGTTTAGAGGCTATTAAATACGCGTCACCACGCTGTATTGCCAATATCATCCGCATACGCTCGTATCCAGTCTTAACCCAACACAACCCGCAACTCTACAACCCACTCTGGCACTTTCCGATTATTATACTAGGGGCACTCAATATATTTTCCCCACCCTTTTTTCTTACCTAATAATAGGCCATCGGGCTGAAATGTCTTTTGGGCCGTAAATTTGAACGTTCTACGCTTCACATAACAGGATTTTTCCAGTTTGAAACTCCCCTCCTTCTTAACCGCAGAGAAGGAAACAGTTGGAAATATTCACAAACGTATACAAAACGTTTACGGAGATGCTGTTGTTCATCGAAGCACAGTTGGACGCTGGTCCAAACGTGCGAGATCATCGGAGAGATTGAGAGCCAGCCTCGATGATGAGCCACGCAGCGGTCGCCCGGCATCGGCGTCACATCTCACACTGTGCACCGTGCTAACAGCATCATTCGATCAAATCGGCGTGTCACATACAAGGAGCTATCACTGGAGCTAGGAATTAGTGCGTTCACGGTTTGTTCCTCGCCAACTGACTGAAGATCACAAAGCCCAAAGAAACGAAATTGCTTCTGAGTCGTTGGTTCGATACTAGACAGAAGGGGATGACTTCCTTTTACAAATTGTGACTGGGGATGAGACTTGGGTACACCACTTTGAACCTGAAACCAAACGCCAATCCATGGAGTGGCATCACGCAGACTCCCCACGCAAGAAAAAGTTGAAAATTGCTCCCTCTGCTGGAAAGATTATGGCAACCACCTTCTGGTGGACATTATGAAGAAAGGACAAACAATCAACTCAGAGGCATATATTGCTACCCTACAGAGACTCCAGAGACGTATAAAGCGAGTTTGACCGGAGAGAAAACTGGAAGACGTCCTTCTTTTGCACGATAACGCAAGACCACACAACAGTTTGCAAACAAGATAGGCCATCACATAAATGCGCTTAACTGTGTTACCCCCACCCTCCATACAGCCCGGATCTGGCACCTTCAGACTTCCATTTGTTTGGGTCACTGAAGGATGGTATTCGTGGAAGAAAGTTTTAGAGTGACGATGAGGTTGTTGAGGAGGTTAAGAGGTAGCTCCAGCGGAACCCAGCGGACTTTTACCAGCAAGCAAGAATAAAGCCCCTTGTTTCGAGGTAGAAAAAAGCCGTAGAAAAGGATGGAGATTATGTGGAAAAATAAAATCTTGTAAAAAAGGTATGTAGCTATTTGTGTACAAAATTTCTGGAACTTACAAGGAAACTTGGAAAGGAAAAAAAAAGGTGGGGCAAAATATATTGACTGGCCCTTGTGTATATATATATATATATACATATATATATATATATATACCTTACCAAAGGTAATCAAAGTGTATATACACAGGGTGTTTCAGAAGGAAAGGTCAATACTTCGGGAGGTGATAGTACCGGTCATTGTGAGAAAAAAAGTTAATATGAACATGTGTCTAATTCTGAATGGTTACGGAGATAGAGCTGTTTGAATCTACAAATACAAAAGCATTGTTGATGGTAATCAAGAAAGAGAAACCAATTACTGTTTCTAACATTTAATGTTTAAACATTGGCATTTTGAATGGTATCAGATACAAAAATGACAAATTTGTTACAGTTTACAATACGTTTTCGAAAATCCCACCATCAACCTCAATGCATTTTGCAACTCGTGTGCGAAGATCGCGTGTTGTTTGTCTGAGTTGATATTGACGTTCCTTTATGCGGGCAGCAGCATCCAAAATGCGCGCGAGCAATTCGTCTCCTGTATCCACCTTTCTTTTGTAAACTGACTTTTCATCCACCCCCACAAACAATAATCAAACGGAGAGAGGTCTGGAGACCTTGGTGGCCATTGAATGGGACCACCGCGGGGGGAAGAAGAGCTGCGCGCGCATCAGATTCAAACAGCTCTATCTCCATAATCATTCAGAATTAGACACATGTTCATATGAACTTTTTTTCTCACAATGACAGATACTACCACCTCCCGAAGTATTGACCTTTCCTCCTGAAACACCCTGTATATGTGTGTGATACACAGACCGTGCATGGAACAAGGAACTCTTCTGGTAAAATTAAATCCACTATAGTCCGAATAAGTAATGGTAAATGACAACCACTATAGTTTTTTTTCTTTTTCATGTTGTTAGCCCGATGTGGGCAACGGGTCACTCGCAAAGAGGCCCAAAAAATATAGCTTCCCTCACCAGCTATCTGCAAAGCAGATAGGAGCTTTCGGACAGGATCTAGGGGTTACAGCTACACCTAGCCTATTATATCCAGAACTTCGATATAAGCAAAAGACTCGTTGCATTCGCGTCAGATTGAATACATCAAATAAAAAGGGGTAACTATTGTCAGCCAGACTCCTTACTGAGCAGATGCATTCCCTGGGCTCTCTGATATTGTTTCTACTTTTGGATATTGCCGATTAATTTACTTTTGGAAAGTTCTGAATTTTATATACTTGCGTTTACATTCACATTGTTATAGTTAAGTAACTGAATATTAGTGGTTTTTAGCGATTTAGAAGTTTTCATAGCGTGCCGGCTTAATTTAACTTAAATTGTGACGGTTATAAACGTCCTGTGCTAGGTATGGGGTTAATCGGTAGTATACGGATTTTGAGGATTACAATGGCGGTCCTATGGCGATTACCGAGTGATCGGTTTGTTTCTTTTGTGATTTAAGGGAAGAGATAGTTGATATAAAACGTAGTGTAAGCGAGGCGACGGAAAGACTTGCAACGCTTGATGAGGGCAGGGGTAGGGTTACAGTTGACGAAGGCCGAACCTATACTAACGTTGAAGACGTTAGTAATTTGAAGAGTGAGGTGAGGAACATAGTTTCTAGTGTAAGTAGCTTATCGGGAAGGTTAGACAGAGTTGAGGAAGGGGTTAAGGTTGGTCCGAGATTAGTAGACGGGGAGGGATTTAGAGAAGTTAAGGGTGGAGCTAGGCCACGTACTTCAGGCGATAGGAATACCCTCCCTGTCGAGTTTCGAACTCCTTTGCCCAGTTGGATAGGGATGTGAACGAGGGGGAAACTATTTTAATTGGGGACTCCTTAGTGCGTCATGTGAATAAGGAGTTCGTTGAACGGAATCTAACCAAGAGGAGGAGGGTCTATCTACTAGGGGCCAGGGTTGACAGAACTAGAGACGAAGTAGATAAGATTGATGTTGGTGACGATGGTAGGGGGAAACGACTCGTATAGGCCCGATACGAGAGAGCCTGACCTTTTGGAGAGATATAGGGGGTTAAGTAGGTCCCTGAAGGTAAGGTCAGATAGGTCTTTAGTTCTAGGTATTACCCCTAGCCACGGTTTGGGTTTAGGATTACGTCAAAAATAATATTTTTGAACACTAAACTAGAAGAGATTTGTGCTGAAGAAAATGTACCCTTCGTAAAACTGTGGTCAGAATTTAGTGATCCTAGCCTTTTTATTAAAGAAGGGGGGGTGCATTTCAATGAAATAGGGAATGCTAGGCTAGGTAGGTTAATCGATGAGAACGTTCGAAAGCTGTATAGGTCGAAGCCTTTTTTAAACGTTGTGGGTCCGGCAAACTCCTGCCTGACGTGAAAAATAGTTTAAAACGCCGATCCGTGGTAAAAAATAAGTTGAACTTCTTTTATTGTAACGCGCGTAGTATTAGAAATAAACGAATTTAGGGTGATGATTTATTCCGGGAACTACGATATAGTTGCAAAACCGAAACGTGGTTAAATAGCGCGACTCGGGACTTGTTGGGGGAACTTGATATAGCGGGTTTTAAAACTTTTTACTAATGAGAGGTTACATAGGATTGGTGGCAGCGTTTTGCTGTACATTCGTAATTCCCTTAGGACTATCGAGGTTAAGATCGACTTTCCGGCAGTAATTAATGCGATATGCGTTGAAGTTAAGGCGCGTAGTATTAGTTTTAATTTTGTTGTTGTTTATAGACCTCCCGTTCAACCCCTCGATACCGATACTAGATTTTACTCACTTCTTAGTAACTTTATTAATAATCGGGATAGTATAATTGTCGGAGACTTTAACTGCCCTAATGTTAATTACGAGACTTTTACTGGTAATTATGAGGGTTTGAAACTGATTGAGTTCATGGAAGATAATTTTTTACGACAGATAGTTACCGAACTAACGCGCGGTGACAATATCTTAGACGTGGTGATGATGACCGACAATAATACGGGGCTCCAATAAACCTTAGCCCCCCCCCCCGGCCCATGGCCTAAACCATTAGAGTTACAGTAAAACTAAACATACCTTACAAAAGAGAATTTAATCCTGCATTTAATGGGAAACAATTAAAACTTGGTGTTCCCGCCATTCGCTTCCAAGACAGCCTGAATTCAATTCGCTTTGGGTAGCTTGCCAAAAGTGACGTGAATAGATCTTGATCGTTACGCAAATTTGCTAAAACAGTTTCAATGTGTTGCGTCATTGTATCCTTCGAAAATCGATTTGCTGCAGGTTCTTGAAACAAGAGACATTCAACCTTGTCCTTTATAACTGATCCAATGTGTTCACAGACGTTCAGGTCAGGAGAATTTCCTGGCCATTCTTCATTTCCAAAGAAATCGATCTCATGGTTCCGCAACAACTGTTGAGTGGCTAATGCCTTAAAGCAGGGGCCCTTATCGTGCAGAAGTGTGACCTGATCGACATCCATAACTTTGTTTGGGTTTCTTAAAAAAGGAATGACATGCTGGGATAGAATAATATCAAGAAAATACTGTCCATCCCAACTCTGACCATTTGGCTTCAGCACCCACATGAGCTTCTTTGCAGTGAACAAACCAAACACACCAACACAGTCTGGACTTTTTAATAATTCGCGATAATGTTCATTGTCATCGATTTCATCTGGTGTTGCGGCCCACAATCGATCATTTTGGTAGTTAGGCCGACGTGTTAAGTAAACAAAAAATTCATCGGAGACAGCTAAATGCATGAAATCATCCACATCCCAATCTTCAAGATAATGGGCAAACCACATTCTGTCATCGATGTTAAGTTGAGTTTTTCTTGGCTTTGGAAGTTCATGCCAAGGCTTTAAACCTTGCCTATGACGGTACAGTCGAATGATCTCACCACTAACGATCTTTCCTCTCAACACTTCGATCTCTCTAGAAAGTTTAGCACAGCTGTTTTTCCGCTTACGCAAACCGTTTTCAATGATGTCCTTTGTTTCTTGAGAGAGTGCCAAATTTGGGCGCCCAGATTTGGTTGTATCCATTTCACATTCATCCAAAGTTTTATTCCAATTTCTTTTGACGAAGTCCTCACCTCTTCGCAACTTTTTGGCAACCCATGAACGTGTTATAAGGTGGCTCGAGCATCACGAGCTTCCCGAAATGTTATTGCTCGTATGCGATCCGATCACACGTTGCCTCTCCGAATCACCAATTAATTGAGAAGCCATTATATTATCACTTTATCAGCTAGAGTAATTTTAATACCTGCAATAAATAGATTTTTATATCTTTTTATAATCACTAAAAACTATTTCGATATAAGTAAACATGTAAGCTGCAAATGGGGGGCTAACGTTTTTTGGAACCCCTTATAGTCGATGGTTTAGAAGGAGGTGAGAGTTTGGGATGTAGTGATCACCAAATTATTAGGTACAAGTCAACAGTCGAGTCATGTATCTGTTGGCAAGCTCGCCAAATGTAAATGTGTTGCTATTGCCTGTCATTGATTGTAGTTCAGCCATGGCATCTCTGATGTAGACACAGGTTGCACTATCAGTAGCTGTTGGAATAGGACCAATCTCTCTCTACCTTGTTCTCCAATATGTGTGTCAACTCAGCCTTATGTGTTTTTTTCATTGCACCATCTTCTTGAAACAAAATGTTGAAATGGATATAACTGGCTGCCTCAATACATGGATCATTGTCATGTCTGGCCGTGCTTGTGAGATTTTAAGTGCTCTAAGAAACACCATTTCAGCACTGATATTAACCAGCTTTTTCTTGCATTGGAT